>CAJQZJ010011242.1:4541118-4581605 GCA_907164525.1 Lophiomys imhausi
TTAATAGTTAAGAAATTGTTGGTGTTTGTTATAAGTGAATTTAGTATAAATAAATAAGTGTTAAATAATAATTTAAAAGTTCGGTTACACACCACCACCGCCCGGCCAGCAAGAGCAGTAAGTACTCTTAAGCATTGAGTCATTGCTTTGTAACTCTAGAATTTATAAGACAACTAACTCTATAGTGATCCTCCTGTCTCTGCTGGAGGTAAAGGCATGGGCTAACACCATGCCTTTCATGTATTTTACCTTAGCTCTAAGTTTTTTCAACTCTTGGAGGTTTGTAAAACCATGTTGAAAAGCTGTAACCTTTAATTTATTTACAGTGTTTTAAACCTGCTACCTGCTTTTTTTTTGTTTTGTTTTGTTTTTTGTTTTTTTTTTTTTTTTGGTTTTTCGAGACAGGGTCTCTCTGTGTAGCCCTGGCTGTCCTGGACTTGCTTTGTAGACCAGGCTGGCCTCGAACTCACAGAGATCCGCCTGCCTCTGCCTCCCAAGTGCTGGGATTAAAGGCGTGCGCCACCACCGCCCAGCTTGCTACCTGCTTTTTAATGCCAAACCATGGAAATATCCTATACCTCTACAAAAACAAACAAACAAACAAACAAACAAACTTTTAAGCTGCTGTCAAGTTTGTGTAATCTATGTGGCCACCTGCCGTCTAACATTCTAATCTGAAATTAAGGCCATTTTCCTTTCAAACCAGTAAGGCAAGCATACCTTTGGTAAATTATAGTTTGAAAATTTTATATTGTATTTTTATTATATTTTTTAAGCTTATTACTTATTAACTCTTAAAAAAGTATTATTTACTTCTAGAACATAGTTTCCTCCCTCCTCCCCTCCTGGTCCCTCCCTCCCTCCCTCCCTCCCTCCTTGTTCCTCTACTTGGTACTCTCCTTCTCCTCAGATGAGGTGGGCCCTCACATATCATACTCCTCAGATCTTGCATCATGTGAGGGCCAAGAGCTTCCACTTGTACTGGAGCTTGATAAGGCACATCATCTAGGGTGTGGTGTTCCACTAACCTGCAGCAGAGTCCATGACTCACTGGTGGATAGAATTTTTCCTAGGATAGATATGCTAGGTTCCTATCTATTTGTGTGTGTGGGTTGTAGGATAGTTATCCTGTGATGTATGGTTAATATCCATTTATAAGGGAATACATACCATGTTTTTCTTTCTGGGACTGCATCAGCTCACTTAGGATGAGCTTTTCTAGTTCCATCCATTTGGTTTCGAATTGAATGATTCCCTCATCTCTGATAGCTGTGTAGTATTCCATTGTGTAAATGTACCATAGTTTTTTTATCCATTCTTCAGTTGAAGGACATCTGGGTTGTTTCCAGTTTCTTGCTATTACAAATAAAGCTGCTATGAACATTGTTGTGGTAATGTCCTTGTGGTTTCATTTCAAATCTTTTGGATATATGCCCAAGAAGGGTATGGCTGGGTCTTGAGGTAGATTTATTCCCAATTTTCTAAGATATCTCCAGATTGATTTGGCCTCTTTTTGGTATATTTACAGAATCCTTATTTGTTTGTTTGTTTTTCCCCATTTTGATAATTAACAAATAAGTTATTTTGATAAGTAGACAAAAACTAAAAAGTTTATTCTTCTCAGAGAAAAGTTTCTAAGTTTTTCTGTGGCCTAGCTGACATATAAGCTGAACAACTGAGTACATTGTACATCTCTGATGAGTGGATCCTGGTGGTCAGCTTCTCAGGCTCTCAGGCTAAGTAGGCCATGCACACTCAGAACAAGAAGTATTTGTAACTAGACCTTCCAAAACAACAAATGAACAAAGGAGATGAACATTCTTGACCTGATCAATCAGGAATCAGAATAATAGCTCAAATTATGAGGTTTTCTAAACTAAGAATCAATAGATGTTTTTGCAAAGTTACTGCTTGGCCTGATGGTTTCTACTCATCAAGTGTATTGTTTGGGGTGGGGTAGAATTTGGAGAAAGTGAATGATGCTCTTTTTTTCATATAACACACCATGCAATATATATGGAGAACATCTATGAGGATAACTAAAGAAAACTGAGTGGGCAACTCATGCGGGACTACGCTCTTAAAAGAGCTCTTGATGCGAGTCTCCCTCATCACACTACCTGCTGTGTCATTCTCTTCTACTCATTGGCCTGGCCACCAGCCCCATCACACCCATGATGAGCTTCAGTATCAAACAAATGCATATTGGATGACTCACGCTTCATTGCTTCAAAACATATTGCAAAGCTTTAATAATTGAATATGTGGTGCTGGTAGACAGACAAATAGACCAGTGATAGAGAAAAAAAGATCTCAGAAGGAAACCTCTCTCACGCAGAGTGGGTTGATCTTCAGCAAACGTGGCAATATAATATGAAAACAACAGTCTCTTCCAAATATAACACTGTGAAAACTAAGTGTGGAGAAAGAATCTTCTGTACCACAAATAATATTAGAAAAACAGGATATACACATGAGATGGAATGAACTTAGCTGCTTAAACTTCACATCAAAATCAACTAAAAACAAGTTAAAAGCACATTAAAAGTAAATCCAAATATAAGACTTAAAACTGTAAATCTTGGTGACAATGCTGGCAATGATTTTTTTTTTATTTGAAAGTAGAAGCAAAAGCAATAAAAGCAAAAATCATACACGAGGGACCCCACCAAAATTTAATATCTTTGTTTGTCAAATGACACTATTAACATTTTTTTTTGAGACAGGGTCTCTCTGCGTAACAGCTCTGGCTGTCCTGTACTTGCTTTGTAGACCAGGCTGGCCTTGAACTCACAGTGATCCGCCTGCCTCTGCCTCCCAAGTGCTGGGATTAAAGGGGTGCACCACCACACCCGACTGATAACATTTTTTTTAATAAAAACTTTTAGAACGTGAGAAGACATGTGCTGGTCAGAAACCTCAGGGTTAATAGTGAGAGTATATAAAGCATTTAAGTTCAATAACAAATCAATTGTGAAGAAATAATTGAATATACAATTCCTCAAAGATGATTTACAAATAAACAACAAATATATTCTAAGATCTAACGTCACAAATAATAAGAGAAATTTAAATAAAAGCTATAAGTTATTATCAACTCATTCTCACTAGAAACACTAACATATGTGAGTTTAGGGGTGTAGACAACCTGAAACTTTCGTGTACAAGCATAAAATAATATAATCACTGTGGAAATGAGTGTGAAGAATCTTCAAACCATTAAAACTAGAATTGCTATATGGTCCTGGAAAACCATTTCTGCATATATGTTTTTAAAAGTTAAAATCAGGGTCTAAAAGAACTATTTGCACAGTGTATTCATAGCATAATCAATCCCAATAATCAACACACAGAAGGAACATATACATCCTTTACCAGATGAATGAGTAAGCAAAACACTGTATTATCTACAGATAGTGATAATTTATTCAATCTTCCAGGAAAAGGGATCCTGCCATATGGTACATATGAATGAACCTTCATGGTAATATGCTAAATGAAGCAAGCCAATCAGAAAAGAAAGTCTGCAGGATCCCACTTATAGGAAGTCCCTAAAGCTGTCAAGTTTAAGGAAACAGCAAGTAAAACGGTGGCTGGATTCATCTATTTAAAAAGCATGTTTTTTACAGAATTTCAGATTTGCAAGATAAAAATTTTCTGGCTACCTCAATTTCAGTCTGAATGTACTTAACATCCACATTAGAAACTTAAAATAGTTAATGGGGCAAGATTTATGTTATGAGTTTTTAACCACAATTAATCAATCAACAAAATGTGCACATACAAAGAAAATTATCAAAGGTAAGTAGGCCTAGACAGGCCATAGGCAGCACAGGACCACACAGAGGTCCCATGAGCCTGAGACAGTTAGGAAGACCTGGAGTGTGCCTAAATGACTTGGTTTTGTTATGTGCTGAAGAAACTTTGCCAGTTTTCTAGTTTTGCCTCAGGCAAGCCTTAAGCTTTGTTTTGCTGTTTTGGGGGAGAATCCAATAGCCTTGAATTGGGGCTTCATAGACTTACAGCCCCCTCATCCTTTCAGCAAACATGTCCTGCAGCTTTACTAAACCAACCTGTATCTCAGGGGATACATAGAGACAACAGGGGCCAAACCTTACAAAGAGATCCCCAGCACCAAAGATTCCCTGAGAACTTTGTGAAGTACATCCTTACCTAAGGTATAAGATTGTTAACCTGAACAGCTGAAGGACACTTCTCAGCTGCTGTCCCATACTTCTCCCCCCAAGCCTCAATGAACAAGACTTGCTATGTCCATACACTTCTCTGTAAGCATAAGAAATGATTTCCACAGGACTCCTGGGAGCTGGCTCCAGCATTGTGTCACTTCACTACAAAGTCCTGTGAAGTTTACAACTGAGGCAACTGGGCCCCTTAAGTTCTTGCTGTGGAAGCCTGTCACTGCAGGGACACCAAGGTTCACCTCCCAAGCTATTTTCTATCAAGCACTTTAATGTTTATCAAAGTAACCTCAAATCTCTGGCTATAGATTCTATGAAGCTTATTCATCAGAGAACATTGCTTGAAAAATACTATGCAGTCAACTTTGCTCTTAAGTCATCAGCATACCACTAAAAAGTTCTGTATCACACTTCTCATAGAACTGTCTTTTTTTTTCTTTAAGCTTTTATTTTTGAGGATTTTGTATGAATTTACATATGATGTATTTATATTGTTTCAACCCCTTCTCCCCCATCCAACTCCTTTTATGGCTCCTACTTTCTTTCAAGTTCATGACTTCTTTTTCTATAATTATTTTTACACACACATAACAAATACACTGATCATATTTAGTGTAACTTGTTTTACTCTTTTTTTTAATTGTTTCATTATTTTTGTGAATTTCACATCATGCCCCATTTCCTCTCATCTCTCATCTCTCCTCAGACCCACCCTCTACCCTTGAAACCTCTTCCAACATAAAAAAAAAAATCTCATTGTGGAAGCTGTAGTGTGTGTGTCTTAGTGTGTTCCACAATATTCAATTTTGTTCAAACTTTTTTTGGTTGCAAATGTTCATTATAATGATTTCTTGGTCTGGTACAAGGCCTCTGACTTCTGCTACTATGTCAATACTGTAATCTCACTGGGACTCCTCTCAGATATGCAGTTATTGTTCTGTGTCGTGGAGATCCTGTACTTTTGGGTCTGAACTGGCCTCTTCATGAACTCCAGCAGTTCATCCATGGGGTATGTGTTGGTGTGAGCCAACTCAAAGCCCTGGTTCTGGGCCTGCAACCCCGAAATCCAGGGCCAGTCCTGCTGTGCTACCCAGGTAAGATGCAGGGCCTGCTAACCCAAGTGCTACAGCAGGTAAGGGGCTGTACCAGTTCTCTTCATTTCCTGAGCCCATCAAGGCCAATTTTCCTACCTGCTACCTGTGTTGAGGGCATCAGAGAGTGTAGAGGACCTCTCTCTCTCTCCCACCAACACCACCAAAAAGTAGACAAAAGGCGGGGCTGGCTCTCCCACACTTACTGGCCCACCCATGTGTTTAGGGCTGGCCAATTGGAGCTGGATAACCTATCAAGGAAATAAGTATTTCCACAGAGAAGATTGTCCGAGACTCAGAGAGAATTGTAGAAAAGGGTACAAAACAATTTTAAGAGCCAGAAGAGAAGGAAATGTCATGCTAGATGGGGTCTTCTAGACATGACAGTGAAATCTCAACGATGCTGGTACCTACCCAAAACTGCATAATGACACTTGTCAACATATGAAGACAGATTGTAAAAAACACTCTCCACACCTAGGTCCTTCGATTATATACAAGTTCTTGGAAGAATGAGTCAAGGGATGACCAGGATGACTTGGTAATTTTCTTTCTGCTTCTATTGTTTCTCAAAATGCAGGCCACATATCCACACCATCTGAGAGTTCACGGAAATGCTCTAATCCAAGAATTGTAATTGTTAGACAATGAAACCAAAGACAGCAGGCCTCTTTGGTGACCCTCTGACATCTGACATGCACAGCTCGGAGGCATGATACGGCTGACAAGATGGCTCAGTGGGAAAGGGTATTTGCTGTGCAAGACCTACAACTTGAATTCAGTTCCCAAACCCTCATAAAGGCAAAAGGAGAGAAGTGGTTCGGTAACATTTTCATCTGACCTCCACACACATCTACACACATATATTGGGTACTGTCCTAGTTAGGATTTTATTGATATGACGAAAAACCATGACCATGGAAACTCTTACAAACGAAACACATTTAATTGCAGCTGGTTTACAGTTTCAAAGGGTTAGTCCATTACTGTTGAGGCAGGAAGCATGACAACATGCAGGCAGACATGGTGCTGGAGCGGTGGCTAGGAGTTCTACATCCAGATCCAAAGGCAGCACAAAATGAATGAATTAAACAAATTTTCTCCAACAAGGCCACACTTCCTTGTAGTACCACTGCCTATGGACCTAAGGGGGCCATTTTTATTCAAACTATCACATGTACAAACACACACATAATGATACACTTCTTTTTTATATACTTTATTTTTTTTACTACTTTCTTTTTTTTCTTCAAGTTACATCTCAGTCAAAAACCCCTCCCTATTCCCCCTTCCTATCCCGCCCTTCCACCCTCTTCCCCCCAGAAGTTTCCCCTTTCAGTCCAACAGATGGTTCCTTCTCTTATAACAGTAAGTATTATACAAAACAACAGATATAAATATGTCACATTTATGAGAGTTAAATGGACAAGTATACCTTCCCAATGTCCAGTTTATACATATTTGGCCCCTGACTTTAACATTCTACTATCTAACCATCTCCATGAGCTTAAAGGTCTATATCTGACTCAACATTCATACTAAATGCAACACACTTTTAAGAGTATCTTCTTAGATCTATAACACCCTCTTGATTCCGAAACAACTCAAAATTTAACTATGAGACTCTAGCTGTCTATTCTTCAACCACCTCAGAGACCTGAGAGGGATAAATATATCTGCTTATATAGGAAGTGCAGGGCCTGCAGGTTCCAAAACTAAGAAAGGACATACCAATGACTGCCTGGAAAGTTCCCATTTTCTCTCCATACATTCCTGCATCAGTCTTCAGCCTTTGGGTCCTGTTTCTATGACAGACATTTGTTGTAGAGCAGGGATTATGAAGGACTTACCTACCCTGTCTTGGCAGAGTTAGGCTGTCGACTTCCCTGCTACCAAGTTTTGTCCTTTTTGGACAGCAGTCTGTCTGCAGTTGGTGCAAGGGGTTTTTTCATGCCAAGAGATAGGCTTGCCACTAATTCAACCATCTTACAGTGGAGGTTCTAAGATGCTTATCTTCTACTTGGAGTAGAATAGGGGGTGCTGTCAGGCGCTGATATGTCTCGATATCAAAAAAAAAAGAAAATCTTAATTTAGGATAACATCTTTGAATGCCATATTCTGCAGATCTCTTGGGGTTTTGAAGATGCCCTATCCATCTCTTATATTTAGATAAGCAAATGTTGCTTGTCTCAAGTTGCTTAGCAACTTGATTACTGGGTAGTTTAGAGAATATCTGTGATAGACTGTCATAGTAGCTAACAAAGTGACATGTTTGCATGACTAGGAGTTTGTTTTACTTAACTATCCTAGACAGTTTTAGATGGTTGGTATCAAGAGGCCAGAGCTTCACATTTTATTTTTAAGTATCTCTAGGTATGATACCATTAGGAAGCGTTACCTTTAATTTTGTATCAATATACAAAGATCTATTCAATTGTGGTTAAATATACTCTTAATTATGTATCAATATACAAAGATCAATGCCTATGTAGCCCAATACAATCTTAATATTGCGTCCATATACAAGGGTCAATACCATTGTGGCCAACTATAATCTTAATTTTGTATCAATATACAAAGATCAATACCGATGTAATCCAATACAATCTTATTTTTGCACAATAAAAAATGGTCAATACCACTTTAGCCAAATAAACTACTAATTTTGTATCAATATACAAAGGTATAAGGGCATATTCAATAATCTGCCCCTTCTTCTTGGACCTTCCTGTGCTATGTCTATATCTCATTTTTCTCAAGCCTATGCACTCCTACATCAGAGAGGAAGAAGGATACAGAAAAGGAAAAGTAGGAAGTCCCTGGGGCTAACCCCCAAAACCCATTAAACAAGACCATTTATCAGCTTGTAATCTCTTCCACTAAATATCAAAGTTTTCAGTTATTCTTCAAATAACCAAAAAGAAGGGTGGAGAAACACCTTCCCCACCCTCTGGGCATGGGACTTCGCTCTCTTAAAGTGACTTCCTGCTGATTTGGGTCATGGTAGACCTGTTTGGGGCCCGAACCCAAATGGAAAAAATGGTTAAAAATGTTAGTACACTCCTTTTATGTTCAGTCCTTCTGTTCTCAGCTGTTTAGATGACATAAGGGGTTTGTAGGCAGAAGCTGATCTTGTAGGCATCACTGAGGTTCCTGCTGGGGCATTGTGTAGAACTGTACGGTCCCAGCGACATTGGATTGCCATGATGGTTGCAGGCCCCCAATGGAGACAGCTATTGAGGAAGTCTGCCAGGCAGAATCAGCTGGGTCACTCGTCCTCCTTGGTGCCTGATTCTGCTCTCTGCTGAGGTTTCCGCTGCCCAGGCGTCCCCGGGCTCCCCTAATGGTCGCTTCGATTCTCCTGGAAAGATAAGAACAGAGCCCTGCGCCAATCCCAATCCTAGGACAATTGCCCTCTTTTTTTTTGGGGGGGGGGCTAGGTAGTACTTCTCCTGAAGCAAATTTGGCCTTCCAACAACATACAAAGCGTTATCTTTCAATCCGGGTTAAAGAAGAAATCATTCTGTCACCTTGGAGCTAAACCAGCTCTAGTATATATATTTTGAGGTCCCAAAGGACAATCTGCCTGCATCGAGAAGGCCTTTTGTAAGTAGCCTCCAAACCTAGGTCCCTACAAACCCCATGTGTGTGTCTCTGAACTCTAATTATTGGGATCAGAGACCTGTGGTTCCCATCTGAAGGGATCAAAGATGTGTTCCACCACTCATGGATCGAAGTCTTTCTCTATTTAGAGTTTGCCCTGCATCAGGCTGACCCTGAGCTCCGGGATCTACCCGTTTCTGTCTCCAGTGTGCTGGGAGCTGGGACTAAGGGTGTACTCTTCTTGAATTGTGGGAACAAGAGTATGCACTCTCACCACCCCGCTCCGTATGACTCCAGAATACATAAGACCACCAACTATACAGTGCTCCACCACCCCCCCACCCCACCCCCGTCTCCGCTGAAGTCAAAGGCATGGGCCAATACCACAATTCTCTTGTATTTTACCTTAGCTCCACGTCTTCTCGACACCTGGAGGTCTGCAAAACCAGGCCAAATGGCTGTATCCTCTATTACATTCACAGTGTTTCAGCCCTGCCACCTGCCCCCTTTTTTCTTTCTTTTTTTTTTTTTTTTTTTTTTTTAGTTAACAAATTTATTTGTTTGTTGCTTCAGGTTACATCCTTATCATATTGTCCTCTTTTCCCGCTTCCCAGCCCCACCCTCCCATGCTCTACCCCCTGACCCTTCCGTCTTGTTCCTCTGGGGTGGAGTGTCCCTGCCTAACAGTCTCTCACCACATATCAGGAGTCATATGAGGACCAAGAGCCTCTTCATTCACCGGGGCCTACGAGGCAGTACTGCCAGTGAAAGGTGTCTCCTTGCTACTGGGGGAATACTAAAAAAAAGAGCAACAAACACACAAACCCACAAAAACCAAGAATATCAACAAAAAGAGAGGAAAAAGAGAAGGGAAAAGGAAAAAGAAAAAACAAAAAAAGAAGGAAAGAGAAAAAGATAAAAAAAAAATTATGTCCATGTTCCTATGGTGTGTTGGTTGTAGTACAGATATCCTGTACGATATAGTTAAAATCCTACTATAAGTGAATAGATGCCATGTGCATCCTTCTGAGACTGGGTTAGCTCACTCAGGATGAGATCCTCTAGATCCATCCATTTGGTTGCAAATTGCATGATTTCATTGTTTCTTATAGCTGAGTAATATTCCATTGTATAGATGTACCACAATTTTTTAATCCATTCTTCAGTTGAGGGACATCTGGGTTGTTTCCAATTTCTAGCTGTTACAAATAAGGCTGCTATGAACATAGATGAGGAGACTTCCCTATGTCTCCATGAGAAGTCCTTTGGGTGTATACCCAGAAGTGGTATGGCTGGGTCCTGAGGCAAGGTTATTCCTAGATTTCTAAGATATCACCAGACAGACCTCCATAGTGGTTGCACAAGCCTGCACTCCCACCAGCAATGGAGTAGGGTTCCCCTTTCTCCACATCCTCGCCAGCATGCGCTATCATTTGAGCTCTTTATCTTAGCCATTCTAACAGGTGTTAGGTGGAATCTCAGGGTCGTCTTGAGTTGCATTTCTCTGATGATTAAGGATGTTGAACATTTCTTCAGGTGTCTCTCAGCCCTTAGGGGTTCCTCCTTTGTGAATTCTCTATTTAGCTCCATCTCCCATTTTCTGATTGGATTATTTGGTTTCTTGGCATTTAGTTTCTTGAGTTCTTTGTAGATTTTAGATAATAGCCCTCTATCAGATGTGGGGTTGGTGAAGATTCTCTCCCAGTCAGTTGGTTGCTGGTTTGTTCGAATAACAGTGCCCTTTGCCTTACAGAAGCTTTTCAGTTTCATGAGGTCCCATTTATTGATTGTTGATCTCAGGTCCTGAGCTGTTGGTGTTCTGTTCAGGAAGTTGTCACCTGTGCCAATGTGCCAATGAGTTCGAGGGTTTCTCCTATTTTTTCTACTAGTATATTTAGTGTGGCCGGCTTTATGTTAAGGTCTTTGATCCACTTGGATTTAAGTTTTGTACAAGGTGATAGGTATGGGTCTAATTTCATTCTTTTGCAAGTGGACATCCAGTTGGACCAGCACCATTTGTTGAAGATGCTGTCCTTCTTCCATTGTGCCGTTTTGGCTTCTTTGTCAAAGATTAGTTGGCCATAGATGTGTGGGTCCATGTTTGGGTCTTCAATTCGAATCCATTGATCCACTGGTCTATTTCTATACCAGTACCATGCTATTTTTATTACTGTTGCTCTGTAGTACAGCTTGAAATCTGGGATGGTGATACCTCCAGATGTTTTTTCATTGTACAGGATTGATTTAGCTATTCTGGCCTTTTTGTTGTTCCATATGAAGTTGAGAATAGCTTTTTCCAGGTCTATAAAGAATTGTGTTGGTATTTTGATAGGAATTGCATTAAATCTATATATTGCTTTTGGTAGGATAGCCATTTTTATTATGTTGATCTTACCTATCTATGAGCATGGGAGATCTTTCCATCTTCTAAAGGCCTCTTTCATTTCTTTCTTCAGGGGCTTGAAGTTCTTGTTATATAGGTCCTTTACATGCTTGGTTAGAGGTACCCCCAGGTATTTTATATTGTTTGTGGCTATTGTGAAGGGGGTTGTTTCCATTATTTCTTTCTCGGTATATTTGTTTGTTGTATAAAGAAGGGCTTCTGATTTTTTTGAGTTAATTTTGTATCCAGCCACCTTGCTGAAGTTGTTTATCAGCTGTAAGAGTTCTTTGGTGGAGTTTTTGGGGTCGCTTATGTATACTAACATATCATCTGCGAATAGGGATAATTTGACTTCTTCATTTCCAATTTTTATCCCTTTGATCTCCTTTAGTTGTCTTATTGCTCTAGCAAGGACTTCAAGTACTATATTGAAGAGATATGGTGAAAGTGGACATCCTTGTCTTGTCCCTGAGTTTAGAGGAAATGCTTCAAGCATCTCTCCATTTAATTTGATGTTGGCTACTGGCTTGCTGTATATTGCCTTTATTATTTCTAGGTATGATCCTTGTATGCCCGTTCTCTCCAGAACTTTTAGCATGAAGGGGTGTTGGATTTTGTCAAATGCTTTTTCTGCATCTAGTGAGATTATCATGTGGTTCTTTTCTTTCATCTTGTTTATGTGGTGAATTACATTGATAGACTTTCTTATATTGAACCATCCCTGCATTCCAGGGATGAAGCCTACTTGATCATGGTTTATGATACTTTTGATGTGTTCTTGAATTCGGTTTCCTAGTATTTTATTAAGTATTTTTGCATCTATGTTCATGAGGGAGATTGTTCTGAAGTTCTCTTTCTTTGTTGGGTCTTTGTGTGGTTTAGGAATGAGAATGACAGTGGCCTCATAGAATGAGTTTGGCAGTGTTCTTTCTGTTTCTATGTGGTGGAAGAGTTTGAAAAGTAATGGTGTTAGTTCCTCTTTGAAGGTCCTGTAGAATTCCGTGCTAAAGCCATCTGGCCCTGGGCTTTTTTTTGGTTGGGAGATTATTAATGACTGTTTCTATTTCCTTGGGTGTTATTAGGCTGTTTAAGCTGTTAATCTGATTTTGATTTAGTTTTGGTAGGTGGAATTTATCGAGGAAATTGTCCATTTCGCTTAGGTTTTCAAATTTAGTGGAATATAGATTTTTAAAGTAATGCCCGAATATTTTCTGGATCTCCTCAATGTCTGTTGTTATTTCTCCCTTTTCATTTCTGATTTTGTTGATTTGTGTTCTTTCCCTTTGCCTTTTAGTTAATTTGGCCAGGGGTCTCTCTATTTTGTTGATTTTCTCAAAGAACCAACTCTTGGTTTCATTGATTCTTTGTATAGTTCTTCTTGATTCTAAGTTGTTGATTTCAGCCCTAAGTTTGACGATTTCCTGCCTTCTCTCTTCTTGGGAGTGTTTGTTTCATTTTTTTCCAATTCACCCAGCTTAGCTGTTAGTTCACTAATATGAGCTGTCACAATTTTCTTTTTGAAAGCACTTAGTGCTATGAACTTTCCTCGTAGCACAGCTTTCAATGTATCCCATAGGTTTGGGTATGTTGTGTCTTCATTGTCGTTGGATTTTAAGAAGTCTTTGATTTCCTTCTTTATTTCTTCCCTGACCCAGTGGTCATCCAGTAAGGAGCTGTTCAATTTCCATGTGTGTGTAGGCTTTCTGTTGATTCTTTTGCTGTTGAAGACCAGCTTTATTCCGTGGTGGTCATACTTTATTTTTTTATTTCTTCAAGTTACATCTCAGTCACCATCCCTTCCCTACTCCCCCTTCCTGTCCCACCCTTCCACCCTCTTCCCCCCAACAGCTCCCCCTTTCAGTACAGCAAATGGTTCCTTCTCTTATAGCAGTAAATACTATACAAAACAACAGAAATAAATATGCCACATTTATGAGAGTTAAATGGCCCAGCATATATTCCCAATGTCCAGTCCATACATATTTGACCCCTGACTTTAACATTCTACTATCTAACCATCTCCATGAGTTTAGAGTTCTATATCTGACTCAGTTTTCATACTAACTTGCATCACAATTTTAAAAACATCTTCTTAGATCCAGAACACCCTCTTGATTCCTAAACAACTCAAAATTTAACTATGAGACTCTAGCTATCTAGTCTTCATCCACCTCAGAGACCTGAGAGGGATAAATATATCTGATTATGCGGGAAGTGCAGGGCCTGCATCATCCAAAACTAAGAAATGACATATCAGTGGCTGCCTGGACAGTTCCCGTTTTCTCTCCATACATTACAGCATCAATCTTCAGCCTTTTGGTCCTGTTTCTCTGGCAGACATTGATTGTAGAGCAGGAATTATGAAGGACTTACCTACCCTGTCTTGGCGGAGCTAGGCTGTTGACTTCCCTGCTACCAAGTTTTATCCTTTTTGGACAGCATTCTGTCTACAGTTGAAGCAAGGGGTTTTTCATGCCAAGAGATAGGCTTGCCACTAATTCAACCATCTCACACTGGAGATTCTTCAATGCTCATCTTCTACTTGGAGTAGAATAAGGGGTGCTGTCAGGAGCTGATATGTCTCGATATCAAAAATATCTTAATTTAAGAAAACATCTTTGAATACCATATTATGCAGATCTCTTGGAGTTTTTGAAGATGCCCTATCTATCTCTTGTATTTAGATAGGCAAATGTTGCTTGTCTCTTAACAACTTGATTTCTAAGTAGCGTAGAGAATATCTGTGATAGACTGTCATATTAGCTAATAAAATGACACGCTTACATGACTAAAAGTTTGCTCTTAACCATCCTAAATGGTTTAAGACGGTTGGTATCAAGAGGCCAGAGCTTCACATTTCATTTTTAAGTATCACTAGGTATAATACCTTTAAAAAGCATTACCTTTAATTTTGTATCAATATACAAAGATCAATGCCTATGTAGCCCGATACAATCTTAATATTACATCAATATACAAGGGTCAATACCATTGTGGCCAACTATAATCTTAATTTTGTATCAATATACAAAGATCAATATTGATGTAGTACAGTACAATCTTAATTTTTCACAATATACAATGATCAATACCACTTTAGCCAAATATAATACTAATTTTGTATCAATATACAAAGGTATAAGGGCATATTCAATAATCTGTCCCTTCTTCTTGTTCCTTCCCATACTATGTCTATGTCCCATTTATCTCAAATCTGTGCACTCCTACATAGGAGAGAAAGAAGGGTACAGAAAAGAAAAAAAAGGAAGTCCCTGGGTCTAACCTACAAAACCCATTTAACAAGACCAGTTAACAGCTTGTAGTCTCTTCCCCTAAATAACAAAGTTTTCTGTTATCCATCAAATAACCAAAAAGGGGGTGGAAGAAACACCCTCCCCACCCTCTGGGCATGGGACGTCGCTCTCTTAAAATTACTTCCTGCTGATTTAGGTCATAGTAAACCTGTTTGGGGCCCAAACCAGAATGGAAAAATGGTTAAAAATGCTAATACAATCCTTTTATGTTCAGTTCTTTTGTGCTCAGCTGTTTAGATGCCCTAAGAAGTTTGTAGACAGAAGCTGATCTTGCAGGCTTTACTGAAGTTCTGGCTGGGGCAGTGTGGGGAGCTGAACGATCTTAGTGATTTTGAGTTGTTGTGGTTGTAGACTTTTGATGGAAACAGCTATTGAGGAAGTCTGCAAGGCTGGATCATCTGGGCCACTCGTCTTCTTTGGTGTCTGATTCTGTTTTCTGTTGAGGTTTCCTTTGTCCAATTGTCCCTGGATTCCTTGAATGGTTGCTTTAAATCTCCTGGAAAGATAAGAACAGAGCCTTCCCTAATCCTAACTCTGGGACAATTACCTTTTTTTTGGGGGGGGGGTGTCAGGTAATATTTCTCCTGAAGCAAATTTGTTTTTTTGACAATATATAAAGTATTATCTTTCAAACTGGATTAAAGAAGAAATTATTTTGCAATTTTGGAGCTAAACAAGCCTTAGTGTATTTGTCTGTATTGAGTAGGCCTTTTGTAAGTAGCTTTTAAACTTAAGTCCTTCCAAATCCTATGTGTCTGTCTCTGCATTCTAATTATTGGGATCAAAGACCTCTGGTTCCCATCTGAAGGGATTAAAGATGTGCTCCACCACTCCTGGATAGAAGTTTTTCTCTATTTAGAGTTTGCTTGTATCAGGCTGACCTTGAGCTCTGAGATCTGACTGTTTCTGTCTCTAGTGTGTTGGGATTAAGGATATACTCTTCTTCAATGATGGGATTAAGGGTGTGCACCATCACCACCCTGTTTCGTGTAACTCTAGAATTTATAAGACAACTAACTCTATAGTGCTCCTCCCATCTCTGCTGAAGTTAAAGGCATGGGCTAACATCACGCATTTCATGTATTTTACCTTAGCTCTAAGTTTTTTCGACTCTTGGAGGTTTATAAAGCCAGGTTGAACGGCTGTAACCTTTATTTTATTTACAGTGCTTTAAACCTGTTACCTGCTTTTTTTTAATTAATAAATTCATGTTTGTTGCTTCAGGTTACATCTCCATCATATTGTCCTCTTTCCCCCCTTCCTAGCCCCACCCTCCCATCCTCTACCCCCTAATCCTTCTCTCTTGTCCCTCTGGGGTGGAGTGACCCTACATAACAGTCCCTCACCACAGTTCAGGAGTCATATGAGGGCCAAAAGCCTCTTCATACACTGGGGGCCTACGAGGCAGTACCGCCAGTGAAAGGTGTCTCCTTGCTAGGAAGGGAAAACTATAAAACAGACCAACAAACACACAAACCCACAAAAACAAACAACAACAACAAAAAAAGAAAGGAGAAAGAAAAAAAGTCTATGTCCATATTCCCTTTGGTGTGTTGGTTGTAGTATACATATCCTGTACTATATAGCTAAAATCCTGCTATAAGTGAATAGATGCCCTGTGCATCCTTCTGAGTCTGAGTTAGCTTACTCAGGTTGAGCTTCTATAGTTCCATCCATTTGGTTGCAAATTACATAATTTCATTGTTTCTGATAGCTGAGTAATATTCCATTGTATAGATGTACCACAGTATTTTAATCCATTCTTCAGTTGAGGGACATCTGGGTTGTTTCCAGTTTCTAGCTATTACAAATAATGCTGCTATGAACATAGATGAGGAGACTTCCCTATGACTCTGTGAAGAGTCATTTGGGTGTATACCCAGAAGTGGTATGGCTGGGTCCTGAGGCAAAGCTATTCCAAGATTTCTAAGATATCGCCATACTGACCTCCATAGTGGTTGCACAAGCCTGCACTCCCACCAGCAATGGAGTAGGGTTCCCCTTTCTCTACACCCTCGCCAGCATGTGCTGTCATTGAGCTCTTTATCTTAGGCATTCTGACAGATGTGAGATGGAATCTCAGGGTCGTCTTGAGTTGCATTTCTCTGATGATTAAGGATGTTGAGCATTTCTTCAGGTGTCTCTCGGCCATTAGGGATTCCTCCTTTGTGAATTCTCTATTTAGCTCTGTCCCCCATTTTTTTGATTGGATTATTTGGTTTCTTGGCATTTAGTTTCTTGAGTTCTTTGTAGATTTTAGATATTAGCCCTCTATCAGATGTGGGGTTGGTGAAGATTTTCTCCCAGTCTGTTGGTTGCCGTTTTGTTCAAATGACAGTGTCTTTTGCCTTACAGAACCTTTTCAGTTTCATGAGGTCCCATTTATTGATTGTTGATCTCAACCCTGAGTTGTTGGTGTTCTGTTCAGGAAGTGGTCACCTGTGCCAATGAGTTCGAGGGTTTCTCCCACTTTTTCTTCTAGTAGTGACCGGCCTTGTGTTAAGGTCTTTGATCCACTTGGATTTAAGTTTTGTACAAGGTGATAAGTATGGGTGTAATTTCATTCTTTTGCAAGTGGACATCCAGTTGGACCAGCACTATTTGTTGAAGATGCTGTCCTTCTTCCATTGTGCACTTTTGGCATCTTTGTCAAAGATTAGTTGGCCATAGGTGTGTGGGTCCATTTTTGGGTCTTCAATTCGATTCCATTGATCTACTGGTCTGTTTCCATACCAGTACCATGCTGTTTTTACTATTATTGCTCTGTAGTACAGCTTGAAATCTGGGATGGTGATACCTCCAGATGCTTTTTTATTGTACAGGATTGACATAGCTATTCTCGGCTTTTTTTTGTTCCATATGATACTGAGAATAGCTCTTTCCAGGTCTAAAAAGAATTGTGTTGTTATTTTGATAGGAATTGCATTGAATCTATATATTGCTTTTGGTAGGATAGCCATTTTTATTACGTTGATCCTACCTATCCATGAGCATGGGAGATCTTTCCATCTTCTAAAGGCCTCTTCCATTTCTTTCTTCAAGGGCTTGAAGTTCTTGTTGTATAGGTCCTTTACTTGCTTGGTTAGAGTTACCCCCAGGTATTTTATATGGTTTGCGGCTATTGTGAAGGGGGTTGTTTCCCTTATTTCTTTCTCGGTATATTTGTTTGTTGTATAAAGAAGGGCTTCTGATTTTTTTGAGTTAATTTTGTATCCAGCCACCTTGCTGAAGGTGTTTATCAGCTGTAAGAGTTCTCTGGTGGAATTTTTGGGGTCACTTACATATACTATCATATCGTCTGCAAATAGGGATAATTTGACTTCTTCGTTTCCAATGTTTATCCCCTTGATCTCCTTTAGTTGTCTTATTGCTCTAGCAAGGACTTCAAGTACTATATTGAAGAGATATGGTGAACGTGGACATCCTTGTCTTGTCCCTGAGTTTCGATGAAATGCTTCACGTTTCTCACCATTTAATTTGATATTAGCTACTGGCCTGCTGTACATTGCCTTTATTATTTCTAGGTACCGTCCTTGTATGCCTATTCTCTCAAGAAGTTTTATCATGAAGGGGTGTTGGATTTTGTCAAATGCTTTTTCTGCATTTAGCAAGATTATCATGTGTTTTTTTTCTTTCATCTTGTTTATATGGTGAATGATGTTGATAGACTTTCATATGTTGAACCATCCCTGCATCCCTGGGATGAAGCCTACTTGATCATGAGGTATGATTCTTTTGATGTGTTCTTGAATTCGGTTTGCTAGTATTTCATTAAGTATTTTTGCCTCTATGTTCATGAGGGAGATTGTTCTGAAGTTCTCTTTCTTTGTTGGGTCTTTGTGTGGTTTAGGAATCAGAATGACTGTGGCCTCATACACTGAGTTTGGCAGTGTTCTTTCTGATTCTATTTGGTGGAAGAGTTTGAAGAGTATTGGTGTTAGCTCCTCTTTGAAGGTCCGGTAGAATTCCATGCTAAAGCCATCTGGCCCTGGGCTTTCTTTTGTTGGGAGATTTTAATGACTGTTTCTATTTCCTTAGGGGTTATTGGGCTGTTTAAGATGTTAATCTGATATTGATTTAGTTTTGGTAGGTGGAATCTATCGAGGAAATTGTCCATTTCATTTAGGTTTTCAAATTTGGTGGAATATAGATTTTTAAAGTAGGACCCAAATATTCTCTGGATATCCTCAATATCTGTTGTTATTTCTCCCTTTTCTTTTCTGATTTTGTTGATTTGGGTTCTTTCCCTCTGCCTTTTAGCTAATTTGGCTAGGGGTCTGTCTATTTTGTTGATTTTCTCAAAGAACCAACTCTTGGTTTCATTGATTCTTTGTTTAGTTCTTTTTGTTTCTAAGTTGTTGATTTCAGTCCTAAGTTTGATGATTTCCTGCCTTCTACTCCTCTTGGGAGTGTTTGCTTCTTTTTTTTCCAATTCACGCAGTTTAGCTGTTAATTCACTAATATGAGCTGTCACAATTTTCTTTTTGAAGGCACTTAGTGCTATGAACTTTCCTCGTAGCACAGCTTTCATTGTATCCCATAGGCTTGGGTATGTTGTGACTTGATTGTCGTTGGATTTTAAGAAGTCTTTGATTTCCTTCTTTATTTCTTCCCTGACCCAGTAGTCATCCAGTAAGGAGTTATTCAATTTCCATGTGTGTGTGTAGGCTTTCTGTTGATTCTTTTGCTTTTGAAGACCAGCTTTATTCCATGGTGGTCTGATAAGATACAAGGTGTCATTTCAATTTTCTTGTATCTGTTGAGACTATCTTTGTGTCCGAGTATGTGGTCGATTTTGGAGAAGGTTCTTTGAGGTGCTGAGAAGAAGGTGTATTCCTTTGTGTTTGGGTGAAACATTCTGTAGATATCTGTTAGGTCCATTTGTTTCATGATCTCTGTTAGACTCAATATTTCTCTGTTTGGCTTCAGTCTTGATGATCTGTCCATTGTTGTGAGTGGGGTGTTGAAGTCTCCCACTACTAATGTTTTGTGATTGACATGATATTTAAGTTTTAGAAGCGTTTCTTTTACAAATGTAGGTGCCTTTGTATGCCTTTGGGGCATAGATGTTCAATATTGAGATGTCCTCTTGATGAATATTCCCTTTAATGAGTATATAGTGCCCTTCTTTGTCTTTCTTCATTAACTTCAGTTAGAAGTCTTTTTTGTTTGATATTAGGATGGCTACTCCAGCTTGCTTCCTGGGTCCATTTGCTTGGAAAACCTTTTCCTAGCCCTTTACTCTGAGATAGTGTCTATCTTTGATAGTGAGATGTGTTTCTTGTATGCAGCAAAAAGACGGGTCTTGCTTACGGATCCAATCTCTAAGCCTGTGTATTTTTATTGAGGAGTTGATTCCATTGATGTTGATGGATATTAGTGACCAGGGGCTGTTATTTTGCATTGGTTTGTATAGGTAATCGTCCTGTGCCTCTTTTGGTTGCTGAGGGGTTTTCTATTCCCTTTGTTTTCTTGGGTGAAGTTTTCTTCTCTGGGTTGGAATTTTCCTTCTAGGATCTTCTGTAGGGCTGGGTTTGTGGGTAGATATTGTTTAAATTTGATTTTGTCATGGAATATCTTGTTTTCTCCATCTATGTTGATAGAGAGTTTTGCTGGGTATAGTATTCTGGCTGGGCACCTATGTTCTCTCAGGACTTGTAGGACATCTGTCCAGGCCCTTCTAGCTTTTAACGTTTCTAAGGAGAAGTCAGGTGTGATTCTGATGGGTCTGCCATTGTATGTGACTTGACCTTTTTCTCTTACAGCTTTTAATATTCTTTGTTCTGAACATTAGGTGTTTCAATTATTATGTGATGAGAGGAGTTTTTTTTCTGATCTAATCTGTTTGGTGTTCTGTAAGCCTCTTGGATTTTTATTGGCATCTCTTCTTTCAGGTTTGGGAAGTTTTTTTCTATGATTTTATTGAAGATGTTTCCTGGACTATGGAGTAGGGAGTCTTCCCTTTCCTCTATGCCTATAATTCTTAGGTTCCATCTTTTCATTGAGTCCTTGATTTCTTGGATGTTGTGGGTGAGAGATTTTTTTAGCTTTCTCATTTTCTTTGGATGTTGTACTGATTTCTTCCATCGAATCTTCCATGCCTGAGATCCTGTCTTCCATCTCTTGCATCCTATTTTTGATATTCACATCCGTAGTTCCTGTTCTCTTCCCTTGATTCTTCATTTCCTCTTTTAACTCTGACTGTGTTTTCTTTATTGTTTCCATTTCTATTTTCATGTCTTGAATGTTATTGTTCATTTTGTTCATTTCCTTCTCCAGTTTGTTTGTTTTGCCTTGAAATCTTTCATTACTCTGTCCTTTTCCTGTTCAAGCTGAGTCACCTTGGCTTGGAGCTCTTTAATGGTGTTATTCATCATTTTGACTTGTAAAATTGTGGCTTCTTTGAATTCCTTCATAGTTTTAATTTCTTCTTGAATGGACTCTATCACTTTCCATAATGTAGAATTGTCATCATTTTCATGTTTTTCTGCTGTTGTGAGGTCATCCGAAATGGATGAGCTAAGATAGTTCTGCATTGTTGGAGTCATACTTCCTTGATTTCTGTTTTTTCTTGGACCTTTGGCCATGTGGATGTATTTAGCTGTCTGCTCTCATTGTCTTCTGGGCTTGGATCCACAGGGGATGCTTTGGTGTAGCAGTCGAATTGCTTGGCTATCTGTCTTTGCCTACAGGCGGATCTTAGGGTCACTCTGTTTCTAATAGCCTGAAGCAGTCTGAGCTGGTGCAGCCTATTCCCAGGTAATGAGGAATGGTCCGGGATTGTTTCACTGCTCCCAAGTCAGACTTCTCTATGTTGCACACTGTATTATCAGCCTGTAGTGGTTCTGATGGTATGGACATGTTTGCCCAGGCATGGATTCTGTGGACTCTGGTTGTCTCCAAGGAGACTGAGAGGGCCTGGCTCCATGCCTAATATGTCTGGGTTTTCCAGAGTACAGCTATGGTCCCCGGGCTTCTGGCTTCCATGTTTTGGAGCCCTCAGCCTCTGTGCACCCCTCCTCTGTTAACTCTGCCTCTGTGCACCTCTGTGAGCACCCAGCCCTGCCACTTCACTGTGTGGGCTTCCGCCCGTCTCCTTAGCTGCGGGTGCACATGGCTGCGGACCTCCCGCCATGCGCCCTGCTTCTGCCTTGCTAAGACTTCAACTAGCCTGCAAAGTTTCCTAAATAGCTATAAGGTCCGCCTGAGGTGTGGGGAGCCTAGTAGGCTGGTGAGTGATCCCCGTGTGTGCTCTGATTCTGCCTGCTGTGTATTAGAGTCGATCTTACCCGGCACCTCTCCAGATGGGAGTTCCTGAGTCCAGGATTTAGCGGCTTCTGTGTCTGGGAGAGATGGGGGGAGTCTTGCCCTGGGACTTTTAACAGTCCCTTGGGAGCTGGGTGTGTTCCTGGTGGGTCTATTCCCTCCGGTTTTTGCACAGTGTCCAATAACTATGTGCTTTTTATGACTCTTTTCCCCATGTTCAAAATGCATCCATGCGGGCCACTGCCATCTTGGATACACTTCTTAAAAGTTAAACCATGATAAATAAATTCAAAGAGTCTGCATGGATTTTATTCTTAAAACATTTATTTATTAATTCAAGTTACATCTCCATTATAGCCACCTCCCTCCACCCCTGCCTGGACCTACCCTCCTACCCTCCACCCCTTCCCACCTATCCTACTCCTCCAGTGTCGGGTGTCTCCACATCTCAGCCCCCCTCAGTTCATCACTCACATGAAAGCTAAGACCTTCCTCTTGCACAGGGGGCATAAATGGCACTTCCACTAGGGTGGAGTGTCCCACTAACAGGTTAAAAAAGTCCATGTTCCTGTTCTTTTGGCTGTATCGATTGTAGGATGGTTATCCTGTACTATATGACTAAAATTCAGTTATAAGTGAAAATACGCCATGTGTATCTTTCGAGTCTGGGTTAGCTCACTCATGATGACCTTTTCTAGTTCCATCCATTTGGTTGTAAATTGCATGATTTCCTTGTTTCTGATAGCTGATTAATATTCCATTGTATATTTTTATTGATATTTCTTATGTCTATATAGAAGCCTCATCCCACAACCTCATAAGCAATTCACTGTCATTATTAGTTAATAGACTCAGTGTCTATTAAAAAACCACAGGTTGTTTTTTATCCATTCTTCAGTTGAAAGACAACTTGGTTGTTTCCAATTTCTAGCTATTATAAATAAAGCTGCTATGAACACGTTTATTTTTGTATTTCGAAGATAACTAATTTCCTATATAAAGTGTTCACCAGATAGAATTTGCCAGGCTTGTCTTTATAATTATCTTACTATTCTTTATATGTGCATCTTAGGATAATCTAGTTCATTTTAATAACATTAAATATTAGACTACAATAGATGGTAAGAGCCTAGAAATCAAAGATTAAATATCAACTTTGTAGCTTTAAGATATAGAAAAATACCTGTAGGGGTTAGATAAATTAGATTTAGAAAATATATAGGAGTTTCTGATACTGTCTCTTAATTCGGGGCCTGAAGAGCATTATCAGCATGAAGTCAGCAAAAACAGGAAAGACTCAATAGACTGAAAAACAAGGTTGAAGTCAGGAAAACAGGAAAGATTTAATGGATTTGAAGAAACAAAGTATCTGGCCTGACATTGTTTTCAGCTGCTAAGTGGGCGGAGCCCAAATTAAGCTGAAACAGAGTTCCTCCTATCTAAGAACAGTGTGTGGAGCCCAGAAGAGAAGAGGCCCCTGATGCTAGGGAGCTCCAAGAGTCCTGCTGTAAAAACGGCTGGCCATTGATGGCCAGCTCTCTCCCTGAAGCAGAAACAAGCCGGTGAGCAAAGAAAGCCTGAGCAAGACACCAAAAGGCCAAGGACTGGACCCTGTGGTTCAGCTTTTGCCTAGAGGGGTTTGATCTGTCCAAACAGTGGCCTAAAGGAAACGGTGCCTGGCTTTAAGGACTGAGGCAGAGCAGCTGAGTTCCTGATTCAAAAAAAGTAAGTTGGCCTGCAGACGGCTGGAGTCTCCCACAGAGAAGAAAGCATGAAGCCTTATTTAGGTGAGACTGCAATAACCAACGACCCTGATGAACCTGCATCTGAGAGATCCAGAAAAAGGACTGCTAAGTGCGTTAAAGAATCTACGACAAAGACTGTGTTCCTGACGACTGAGGACCTGCCCCAGAGACTGTATCATTCTAAAAGGTTATGAAAGTAGTTGTTATAATTATCAATAGGTTTAGTGGATAGGTTAAAAGGGTTGTAGGATTTTATAGGATTAATAGTTAAGAAATTGTTGGTGTTTGTTATAAGTGAATTTAGTAATAAATAAATAAGTGTTAAATAATAATTTAAAATTTCGGTTACAAATACCTATAATTATTTGTTCAAGATGGGCATCTGGGTGTGTATATGGATCGATGGATGGATGGATGGATGGATGGATGGACAGACGGACGGGTGGATGGATGAATGGGTAGGTGGATAGATGCATGACTGGATACATGGATCATATAATGGTTTAAATTTGGGAATTTTTTCTTGAATATTAGGAAGAGTTCATTCTAGGCAAGAAAAAAGCATCAATTTGAATTTTAGCATTATAATCCTGCTTTTGCTGTTCATGAACCCAAATATTTTTTTTAACTTAAAAAAAAAATCAGTACTGTTGAAAGTACTGAATCTAAGCAAACAGTGATATTTGAGCTTGAATCACCTAGTCCTACTCTGAACAGCTAAGAGACATCACACTGACTCCCAGTTCTCTCACATGAGGTAGACAGATAACACCACCTGCCCTATGCCTGCCTCTCAAGGACACTGAGTCTATTAACTAATAATGACAGTGAATTGCTTATGAGGTTGTGGGGTGAGGCTTCTATATAGACATAAGAAATATTAATAAAAATATCAAACACACTAGTATTTAAAATATGCCTCACCAACTTTGTCAAGGTCAGGCAAAGCAGAGAGATTATCTTCTCCTGAGATGACTCACATTCTCCGTCTGCTTCTTTATGTGTTTGACTCATAAGAATCCTCCTTTATAAATACAAATAGAAATGCTACATTTGTAACATTGAGAACCTTGGAGGAAAAGAAGAGGAAATTTTTGAAACACACAATTAAATTATAAATTATCAGAAGGAAACTTTCTTTATCTAGAGTGATATAATAGTAGAGAAAAATCAATTCAAATATCTCCTACAAATATTTAAGGGCATCTCCAGAGATGATAAAATACAATCAATGTATGCTTAACTATGTGTTTGCTTCCTGGTCTAAATACTAAATAAATTTCCCAATTACTTTGGGAAGGTGAAGTGGTAGAGAGGAGTCCTGCAGTGGCAAAGGAATTGTCAAACAATTCCCTGGTTTTCTGTTGCATTTGGTGCCATTTTACTGGGATTACAACCCCTAAGCATCATACAAATGACTCCTTGAACATGGAGAATATGAGTATGCTTAAATGACAGGAAGCTAGAAAGGCAGATGGAAAGATGATAGCTGAGAAGATGTATCCACACATATATGTTAGTCTACTGAGAGCTTTTGAAATCATAATTTTGGTTGGTATACATAATAATCTTGAAAGCAGATGTTATCATTTCCATTGCATATAAAGAAGAGAGAAAATTTTTTTAAAATGTAATGACTAGCTAACTCAAGATCATGGACAATGGGTGAAGCCAGTATCTCCCTCAGGACTTGTGAGGAAGCCTCTAAGTCAAGTGCTTTCCCAATTGTAAGGAATGCATACACACACACACACACACACGAGAGAGAGAGAGAGAGAGAGAGAGAGAGAGAGAGAGAGAGAGAGAGATAGCTTGCTTGAACCTCACAAACGTATTCACATAGAAAAATATTTTTAGGTATTAAATGGTACTGTTCTCAATCAAGATTATTTGAAATTTTATTTAAGTCCCTTATTTTCACCTTTTGAACAATTCAGAAGAAAACATTAAATAATCTTATTTTGTTAACCAGGTAACTTTATAGAAAGCCTCAGAAAGTTTTACATGGAATTCTGAGGTCTTACAATTAGAAATTATTTTGATAGTTAACATGCCTAATTTCTTCATTTTATAAACATAGATGATGAAATTTAACTATACCAGATAACTGTGGTTTGATTGTAAAATGTCCCCCATGGGCCCATGTGTTAGGACACTTGGTCCCTGGCTGGTGGTACAGTTTGGAAAGACTTTAGAACCTTGTGGAGGTAGAGCCTTGCTGGATGTGGACCACTGGTTTGGGGCTTCAAGGAATACCACTACTTGTTCACCTTTTGTGTGACCAGGTGGGGTCCCTCCCACTCCTGCTCCTTCTGTGGTCCCTTCCCTGCCCTAATAGAATGTATCCCTTTGAATGACCTTCCATAAGTCACTTTTTGTCTGCTGTGTCTTAATAACAAGAAAAACAAGCAATATGTGTTTTTTCCCAAAAGAATTCAGTTTCAGTCCTTCACTCAATTTCTATTCTTTTTGGTTTTGGTTTTGAGAGAGAGAGAGAGAGAGAGAGAGAGAGAGAGAGAGAGAGAGGGGATAGAGAAAGATAGACACTCTGGAAAATTGTTAAATAATATCATTAAAATTTGCCAACTCTAGTACCAACAAATCTAGAAGCCAATCTATGAATATAGCAGAATATCATTAGGAATCATTTAATTGACTTTTTTTTCTTTGTCATTCATGTTTGGCTCTATTGCACATCTCTGAGGTAACTGTGAGAATGGCTATGAGGAAAGACTCAAGTAACAGTCATGGTGGCAAAGATACAGAGAAAGGGTACACTCTTCCATTGCTGATGGGAGTGTGAACTTGTACAACCACTTGGAAATCAATATGGTGATTTCTCGAAAAATTAGGACTCAATCTACCTCAAGACCCAACTATACCATTGCAGGGCTTATACCCAAAGGATGCTCCATCATACTACAAAGACATTTGCTCAATTGTATTCATAGAAGATTTATTTGTAATAGTCAGAAACTGAAAACAACAATATTCTGCAGCTGAAGAATGGATAAAGAAAATGTGGTTACATTTACACAATGGAGTATTCCTCAGCTATTAAAAACAATGATATTCTGAAATTTGCTAGCAAATGGATGGAACAAGAAAAGATCATCTTGAGTGAGGTAACTTAGACCCAGAAAGTACATAGTATGTACTCACTTTTAAGTGGATACTAGCCATAAAGTAAAGGATAACCATGCTACACTCTACAAACCCAAAGAAGCTAAATAGCAAGGAGAGTTCAAAGAGATGGGGGCGGATAGTGAATCTCACCAAGAAGGGGAAACAGAATATACATCATGAGTGCATGGGAGAGGGGACTGAATGTAGGTATGGGGTGTGGAAGAGAACAGGAAGGATCAGGTATGGGGAGGATGGAAGGAAAAAGTACTGGAAAAGACAACTGGAGTGGAGATCTCTAGTGGAGACTAGAAACCTAAGGCAATGGAAACTCCCAGGAATTCCTGAGGGTGACCTTATCTAAGATTCCTAGCAATGGGAGATACAGAACCTGAACTGGCCATCTCCTGTAACCAGGCAAGAATTCCAGTGGAAGGACTGAGACACCAACCCACACAAAAACCTTCAACCTGAAATTTGTCCTACCTACAAATGCTGGGAGTAAAAGTAGTGCAGAAATTGTGGGATTGGCCAACCAATGACCGGTCCAGCTTGAGACCCATGCCATAAGAAGGATCCCACCCCTGATACTGCCAGGAAGGCCAGGACCAAGAGGCTGCATAACACATTAATTTTTTAGAAAAAAAAAAGTTTAATATGACAATTGCTTGACACAGCTATTATACTACTGCAATCCTACAGTGGGCATGAAATGAAATAATATGCAAAGACTTGTAAAAGTTTATAGTAGCTTCAAATATAATAGTTAAAAAATTGAAAACATCCATCAACAGGTAAATAGGCAAGTGAGTCATGGCACATCCGTGTTTTGGATGCTCTTCAGCAGGAAAAGGGAAGTGAACTGTTGCTATAAGTAAATGGTTGATGCAACATGGATGAGTCTAAATCTTTGTCCTGATTAAAGGAGTCAGATATAAAAGAGTACAAGCTATGTGATTCCCTTATAGGAACTTCAGAAAATAAAAAACAAATTTATACTAGCAAGTAATAACTCCAAGGCTGACACAGATGGCTGGAGGCATTTATCTTAATTTTGTGATGGTTAACAAGTGTATGTCAAAAGTTATCACATCACCGAGTTTTAAATATATGAGGCTTATCACATCCAGATTATACCTTTGAAGTCATTAGAACTAAATACAGGCTGTGTGCAGTGTGGCTATGGAAGAGCTATGCTGAAACAGAGAAGTAGATGGGCTCTAATCCCTCTTAGATACAGATCATATCTGTCCCAGATGACCCAGTTCTCCATGTAACCTCATGAACAGAAGTGGTAAAATTACAGAGCTAGCAAGGTGTTCCAAAGGATGCTGTTGGAATAGACTTCTATGTTATTCAAGTTAGAGAAAAAAAATGAGCCTAATATATAATAAGATGAGAACGTTTAAACTTCTTGCTCCAAATCATGTCCAAAATGTGAGAATCAACACTGAGAAATGGGAAGACCATAGGTGTCTGAATTAGTCTGGCATCAAATCTCAGGAAGGCTTCTTGCCATCTCTGTGGCTTTAGACAAATTCATTAAGCTCCATTTTTTTTACAGTGTAAAATAAGAATAATAATAGCACTTGCCTGGTAGGATTTTGATGATCCATCAAGAAGCAGACATTTGACATTTAACACATGGTGTCTCTTCTGCCTTCCTCTCCATTGCAGTAAGATCTACCCCGATTCCCAGACTTGATACAAGCCAGATTTGCTTTCCTTTTTCCCCCAAACAACCATGATTACTTACATGCACTGTGCTTAATAGAGCACAGCACATATAGCCAAATTATACATTAGCTACAGAAGGGAATAATTGCTTGTTATCAAATTACTGTTCACTCTACCAAGAAAACCAGTTCCCAGGTTTTTTTCAAGATACCTAGAATCCTCAGAGCATTTGAAATGCACTTGAAAGTAAACTTTCATTTATATGTCAAATTATGATGCCTGTTCACCATCTAGTTTCTAATTGTCTCTCAATTTCTCAATAAAAATATTTTTCAAAAACTCGACTTCATATATTGAAGGCAACTAGTAACTTTATATTTAAAGTGTCCTTGAAAAATAAACTCATCAGTGAGACTCATTTATCAAAACTAAAAATCTGCCCAATGGGAACAAATAGTTTTCTCCATTGAATTACGACAAGAGGAAGAAATGCAGAGAGAAAGGCACAGAGTCAAATACAATAACAATAAAGCAGTGGCATGATTCCTTGCATTCTACATTTAGCTCGTTTTTGTTTTTAATTCTAAAGTAGAAAACAATGAAGCTAAAAGTGCATCCAGATATGCAGTCATTGCTCACCTACCACACTGAAACACAAAGGATAGAATAATGCTTCAAGACAAAGGGCTGAGACAAGGAACAAAGATGTCATTGAATCCATTTTCTGTTGGCCTTCGACTGCTGGGCATGCAGCCTACCCTTAAGAGTAGTTTGTTTCCTTAGTGAGACTACTTGGAGAAAACTAAATTGAAAATGGTTATCGATTGGGGATAGTTTCTAGGTTAGGGGTGGGGCCATGTTTCCACTTCTCTTTTCAGCTCTAGGACCTCATTTTGTGTACACCCATGGAGGCCCTGTGCATGCTGCCTCAGTCTCTGTGAGCAAATATGTGTGACAATCCTGTTGTTTAAAGGGCTTTTGGTTTTTCTGGTGTTCTCCGTCCCTTCTGTCTCTTACACTTTTTCTGCCTCCTCTTTTACAAGGTTTCCCGATCCCTGAGGAGAGAAATGTTATGGAGACACTGCATTTAGGGCTGAGTGTTCCAAGGAGTCTCATTCTATCCATAATGTCTGGTTGTGGGTCTTTGCACTTGTTCTCATCTGCTGTAGGAGGAAGCTTCCCTGATAATGGCTGAGCAAGGCACTGATCTATGAGTGTAGCAGAATGTCGATAGGAGTCATTTTATATCTACACTATTTTATTAAGACATTAATATTTGATTTCACCCCAAGTCCCTGGGCTATCTAGTCTCAGGTTCTTGGTCACCCAAGCAGTGTCAGATATGGGTTCATCTTGTGGAATGGGCTTTAAATCAAATCAGATATTGATTAGTTACTTCCATAAGCTTTGTGCCACCATTGCACTAAGCATATCTTGCAGGCAGGACATCATTGCAGGTCAAAGGCTTTATAGCTGGGTTGGTGTTTACATTTCTCCTTTATAGGCATGCTAAGTACCTTCCTCTATCGAAGACTAGTGTGCAGGGGTGAAGGCTTTGTGTTGACACCAGCTCTGCTTCTCTATGTTTAATTAGTTGTGTAGCTGCTCTTTTCAGCAATGGGGCTTTGTGGTCAGTTTAGGCTTCCATACTACCCCTCAAGTGGCCCTTAATTTTGTCCATCTCTTTCCATTTCCGGCACTCCCCGCTTGATCCTGGATAACCACATTTACAAAAGACCACATCCATTTTTGTTTCAGCCAACTGAGAAATGGAAGAAGATAGTAACAGTTTTTTTTAAGTCAACTCTGACAGCTTAACTTAAACCCAAGAGGCATATGAAAACCTAGTTTTATTACAACTGCATAATAAAATGGTGCAATTGATTTGTGTAAACATTACCACTCTGGCAATAACAACTATGCAGATATTAAAAAACACTAACCTGAAGAATAGCAATAAACTCCCTTCAGAAGGACATGTGGTGGTCTCTCTATGCCATCAGTAAAAGCATGCCATCTGCTACTTAATCTAATAACATGCATGCAGACTCTGTCCCACATACATTTAAACTAATTTTGAAGGGTATGAGAAGCTTTTCATACAATCAGTCGATAAGATCCCACTCTGAGATGCATCAGCATCCAGAAAGAGCTGTTCTTTTTTTTTTTCTAATTCAAGTCCTAGATATTTATAGATCAAGGCAAGGGCTCATTGCTCAACTAGAGATCTGTCCTTGAGTCCTATTTACTCTTTCACTTTTAACTCCTTCGAGTGTAACTCAGCCACTCATTTTAGATACGTTCACTCATTATACATCATATGCTTAAATTTACGTTTCTTTGCCAAGTATACAAATTTAAAGCCAAGATTCTTTTCATGCCATCACATTATTTAGTGAGCCCAGATAAAAAGAGAATGCAGAGGTCCGCAGAATGATGCAAAGAGCATGGCTTATGAGTGCATATGAAGTGCAAGTGTGTTAAAAGAGTGTAGAAGGGCTACCAAAGGGAACCATTGCAAATACCTGACTACCTGGAAGAAGTCTATCGGTGTGTGGCATGGGATGGCAGAGATAACACGGGGTTTTAGGAGAAATAAAGAAAAGAAATGATATGAAAATAAAAGGAAAGGAAAGCAAACTGGAAAACTTGAAATTAAATAAATAAAGGAAGAAAGATAGAGAGGAAAGAAAGAAAGATGAACACTAAGAACAACAACGGTGTTAGCACAGTGGTCACAAAACAAAAAAGAAATGAGAATAAATGGTAAATATTAGTACTGAAATGCTTCTGACAAAAGAATTCATTCAGAGTTGAATAAATAAAATTTTTTTTCAATTTGGTCAAAATATGAAACTGCCTCCAGTGTCTTATCAAAAATACATGTTATAAGTCTCAGCTAGAGTCACCACCATATCTTCCCAGGGGTCTACCCTGTTGCTGGTCTCCAGCTTGTCTCAGAAATATGTCCCCCTCCTTGGTTTCCCATTTTCTCCCAATCCTCTCACCTGCTGCCTCCACTATCCCCACAACTGATCCCACCCTCCTTTTTCTCCTTCTCCTTTGTCTCTCCTACCTAGTTCCCTTTCTTCATCCACTTCGCTGTCTATTCTATTGCCCCTTCTGAGTAAGATTCAAGCATCCTCTCTTGGGCCCTCTTAGTTATTTTGCTTCTTCTTTGGGTCTGTGTTTTGTAGTATAGTTATCCTGTATTATATGGCTAGTATCCGCTAATGAGTAAATATATACCATATGTATCTTTCTGAGTCTGAGTTACCTCACTCGGGATGATCTTTTCTAGTTCAATCCATTTGCCTGTGAAATTCATGATTTCCTTTTTTTTGTTGTTGTTGTTTTGTTTTTTAAGTAACTGAATAGTATTCCATTTTGTGAATGCACCACGTTTTCTTTATCATTCTTTGGTTGAGGGACATCTGGGTTGTTTCCAGTTTCTGGCTATTATGAATAGAGCTACTATGAGCATAGTTGAGCAAATGTCCTTGCAATATGGTGGGGCATCATTTGGGTATATGCCCAGGAGTGGTATTGGTGAGTTTTGAGGAAGAACTATTCCCAATTTTCTGAGAAACCACCAGATTGATTCCCAAAGTGATTGTAGAGACTCTTAGCAGCAGGGGATATTGAGACTGAAAAGGCCTCCTTCTAGCTAGGTAGGACTTTTAGAGGAGGGAGGATCATCAACCCAGCCACAAAACCTTCAACCCAAAATTTACCCTTTGAACAAGAAGTGCAGGGATAAAATATACCAGAAATTGAGGGAATATCTAACTAAAGATGGACCCAACCTGAGACCTACCCCAAGGGAGAGAGCCAACCCCTAATACTATTAATGTTACTTTGCTATGCTTACAGACAGAAGCATAACATAACTTTTCTCTGAGAACCTCCATGCAGCAGAGGGTCCGAATAGAGGCTGTGACTCACCAAGGAGCACAGGGGATCTTGTGGAAAATTGAGAAGAAGGATAGAAAACCCCAGAGGGTACAAGAATTCCACAAGAGGACCAACAGGGTCAACTAACCTAGGACCATGGGGGCGCACAGAGACTGAACCACCAATCAAAAATCATACAAGATCAGGACCTAGACCACCCTACACATAGGTAACCTATGGGCAGCTTGGTCTCATGTGAATACCCTAGCTAGTGAAGTAGGGCTGTCTCTGACAGGGATTCTGATGCCTACTTTTTTACCACTTTGCCCTAACGGGAGCTGTGGTGCCTGGCCTCAATGGAAGAGGATGAGCTCAGTCCTGATGCAAGTGGACATGGTGGTGGTGGGGGATGGTATGTGGTGGTGGAGGCTCCCCTTTTCTGAAGAGAAAGGTAGGGGGTATCTAGGGAAGGGGCAGGAGGGCAGGACCCAGAGGAGGGGAGGGAGGGGACTATGATTGGGATGTAAAACAAATAAATAAATAACTTAAAAAAAACTACATGCTATTCTAAAAAGATCCCATCTTTTGTTAATAATTACATTAAACAAAACTGGTCCTATAAAAACTTATCAATAAATCCCTGGGTTAGTTACTTTTTCTCATACCTGAAGAAAGCCACTTAAGGAAGCCTTTGTTTTGATTCACGGTTTGAGAGGACACAGTTTATCATGGTGAAGAGGGAGGAGCATCGAAAGTAAGAGGAAACATGTCACATTGTGTCTGCACTCAGGAAGCAGAGACAGGTACTCAGCTGGCTTTTTCCCATTTTTATTCATCCTGGGACTCACTGTGAAATGTGACCTTCCTCTCTTGCTTAAACCTCCTTAGAAAGACACATACAGATGGGAATTCTGGTTCTCAATTGAATTATTTTATTACCCCACCCTTTTTTTATTCGGTCTTGGACTTTAATGTATAATATGATGCTATCCACAAAGGTGTGTTGTGTCTTCCTTGACTCGGCTTGGCTCCAAGTCCAGGAAAGCTGTTGGTGAAGATTGACCATAATAAATGGAACTGAACACTCCACTCAAAGTAAAAGCAGACAAGAGTCAGGTTGAAAAACCGCTCAACATTATTGCAAGAACTCGTTCTCTTCTTATTAAGTATGCTTGAAAAATAAACTCTAAATGTGACTGAGAATTTTACAAATCAATCACTTCCACAGAAGCAGCCTACAGAGAAGAGAAGCATTTTCTCAGTGAGAAGGATGTTTATGCACTAAAAATGTACATCTCAGGAAGATGAGAAGATCCTCTCAGATTTGCTAAAGCAATCAGGATTCTCCAATGATAAGTGGCTGACTGTCTAAAAATTATCCCCAAATCATAGTCTGAAAGTTTATATGCTTTAATAATACATAATTTCAGCATGAGTGTTTTCATAAAGAGCTCTATACTAGGGACAGTACTTCCGATATACACTTGGCTCTGATATGCAATGACATCTGGTGGCCACATACCTAAATTGAAGATTCTATATTGTTTCAAAAATTTAAATAATGCTAAAAACTAAAATAAAAAATTAAATAGCAGTAAGTATATTAAAATCCTAAAAAACAAATTTCCAATACATGGTCTCTCAAAAAAGCAAAAATAAATTTCCTTAAAATTCTATTTTGAGTGGCCAGATTCAGAAGTAACTTAAACTTCTACTCAGTGTTGGTAGGATTCCATATTAGTCAGTCCAACCTTCAGAAGCTGTGAGAAAAAGAAAAGAAAATATTCACATGCACCATGTCTTTATCACAATGAGTCACTGGACCTTTCAGTGAGAAAAGTATGTTTTAGTCAATATGCTTTTAATTGGGTGGTCTTTCCGGGAATGCTGTCATTTTGAAAACAGCCTTGGTTTTGCTGTTAGGCAATGGTAGTAGCATGCATGTAACAACAATTAATGAAAAAAGAGATCATGAATTTGAAAGAGAGAAAGAGGGGGGTATGTAGGAGGGTTTGTAGGGCATGAAAGAAAAAGGGGGAAATGATGTAATTATAATCTCAAAAATGGAAAATGGAAAATGTATTTTAAAAAAGAAAACTGAAAGTAATATACTTGAGTCCTTTATAAATCAGTGTTACTGACTTCTACCCTTCTTCCTGAAAGATAATAGTTCTTTTAAACTATTTTCCAAAGGGTTAAAATGGAAGTCTACTTAGACTTTCTCAATATAATACTTCTTATATATCCCAAAGAATTAAAGAATAATTGTACCATCTACCAGAACTATGAAAACAAAATACACACCAGTCAATCCCCAATCCAGTCTACACACTTTGATCCAGATCATGGCTAGATGCCAATCTGCCTGCCTTCCATACGGCTTCCCTCTAAGCTGAAGTGGAATAACACCATATCACTTCAGTTCCACACTTAACAATGTCAATATGGACTTAAATCCAAAAGTCCTCAAAATGTTTAAGTGCTTCATTTTTCTTAGAAACTTTACAAATGGTTATAGCTATAAGTCCCTAGGGGCAAGAACTAAAAATCTCATCTCTCTCTCTCTCTCTCTCTCTCTCTCTCTCTCTCTCTCTCTCTCTCTCTCTCTCTGTGTGTGTGTGTGTGTGTGTGTGTGTGTGTGTGTCACAGTGGCAAAGGATCTAGTCACCTGAAGGACCTGATTCTCCATCAGTTAATTCTTTTTACCCTGATGCCTTTGTTTCCTTGTTTTATTTATTTTTACATGGACTAAGTTGCTCAGGCTCATCTTGAACTCTTGGACTCAAATGATTCTACCTCACAACTTATCAGCTTCTCAAGCACTAGAACTACTGCATCATAGCACCTAGTTAGTCAACAGGTTTTGCATTTCCCTCAGTCATTGTCCGCTATCTGAAGTCCAAAAGCTGGACAAGGGGCCATGACATCTTATGGGCAGCTGCCATCAGTTTCTTAATCATCTATCCTTGATTTATTGGAATTCAACAGAAAGAATTGGTAGCTGAATACCCTTCCTTAAGTGATTCCATGCTTCAACATGTGTGTGAAAACCAGAAGGTCTCCTTGGTAGCAAACAAAAGAACTTTCATTTCTTCCACAGAGCATAGAAAAACAAATAATAAAGAAACAAATAAAACAGAACCTCCAAAATAGAAATTCAAACCCAGACCAAGTACTAAAACATAAGAGCATAGCATAAGAGGCTCTCTCTAGGTACTCCTCCAACCTTGCCCTTAATTACAACCATTTTGTCCACCTTGAATCTGATACCTGTGGGTTTATTTAGTCCAAGCCTCATGTCTTGGAACTTTAACATTCTTGCTGGTATCATCAAATCCAGTTTTGTACTACCATCTGTTATTGTCAACATGGCAGAAAAGAGAAACTACAGTTTCCTCAGTGATACCAATATCCCATCTCAATAATACATTTCTCATTATTCTAGTAAATGGAGAATTCAACAGACCTTGCTTTGTTAAATATCTATGCTATTAGTAGTCAGTCACTGTTCTTCAGAAAAACAGAATCAACAGAATACATGGAGAGAGTGGAGAGAGAGAGAGAGAGAGAGAGAGAGAGAGAGAGAGAGACTATGAACTTTATTCAAAGAAGCTAACAAGCCCAAAACTTTCAAGGTAAGCTAGCAATCAAACAGCTTAGATTTACAGTGCAAGTCAACTGTTTTCTGGTACAATTCCTCCTGCCTAAAGAGATACCAGTTGAATCTCTCTTATGACCATCAATTGAATGAGAAAACTCAACCCATTATGGTTTTGAATCCGCTCAAGTGTTAATTTCTTTGAAAACTGTCATTGCAGCTATGCATAGATTTGGCACAATTAAGCATCAAACAGGAAAGCTCCAAGAACATGCCCATTTCTCTGTGTCCATGGATCTCATCTCACATCATCCATCATAGCAATCTTTAAAATCCATATGGTAAAAACTATAATTTTCCATTAGCTTCTAAGTTTTATCATATTTGTATCTCAGTACCATCTCCTGGATCGTTACAAGAGTATTAAATCTTGAATCTCTGAAGATTATTCCCATAACCACTCACTCTTCTCTTTCTAATGTGTCCTGTCACTTTTTAAACATCAACCCTGCACATATGCTTCTGCTGTCCAGGAGTATATTCTAGCTGGGTGCTATAGATCATTCTGGGTTTATTCCTCTCCCTCCTCTAACAAAACACTAGCAGAACACTAGCAAAGTCAATATTGTTTTCTGATCTTGGCTGTTTGTTCTACAGCCCCAGGGGGGGTTTAGAAGGCGTTTCTGCAGTTCAAAATGTTCAGAAGTATCTAGAAGTATATGTCCAAAATTCATGATTTCGGAGATTATCAGCCCTGGTGGCTTTATCCCACACATCAGTGTTCTCCTACTTCTCCATCAGAGCACTGATTTTGGCTGACCAAATGTCCAATACTGATGAAAATGTGATCTTTTCTGATAACTTGTTCTTATGCTATGCTCTTATGTTTTAGTACTTGGTCTGGGTTTGAATTTCTATTTTGGAGGTTCTGTTTTATTTGTTTCTTTGTTATTTTTTGTTTAATGCTCTGTGGAAGAAATGAAAGTCCTTTTGTTTGCTACCAAGGAGACCTTCTGGTTTTCACACTTAAACTTTGATGCTAATTAATCATTCCCTCTTTTCTCATTTTTCCGAAACAGCAGCTTCCCCAGCAATAGCCTCCAACTCCATAGTGTTTATAATTAGTTCTTCCTTGTTCCTCAAATACTTGATTTACTTTATTCAGAAAAGTATTTTCTTTTGACCTGCTTACTCCCCTGGCTCAGCATTGATGTAAGTTTCAATACCTATACGTCCATTTTACACTATGAGCAATTGGTGCTTACTAACCCTAGGGAGTTCTCATTGCTAGGTGGTTGTATTATCCAGTTCCCAAAACCCATCAGACTGTACAATTTCCTAGTAAAATTTCTACATATAGGTTATGATCTTTGTGTCTGATGTTAAGCAAGCTTGTTAGTTTTATGCAGTATATTTCTTCAACATTATAATCTACGCTCAACCTCCTATCTTCTACTAAATTTTCTTTTTAACTTTCTAACTTTTTCTAATTCATTTGTCAATAATCAGCATGCTTTGACTATTACATAGAATATTGAAAAGGGCACATAAATTATCAGTATTTTAAAGACTTATTTATTTTATGTATATAAGTGCTCTATCTGGATGTACAGCTGCATGACAAAAGAGGGCATCAGATCTCAGTATTACAGATCAATGTAAGCCACCATGTGGTTGCTGGGAATAGAAGTCTTCCAGGTCCTCTGCAAGAGCAGACAATGCTCTTCACTGCTAAACCATCTCACCAGCCCATAATTTGTCAATTGTTTGAGAAAATATAATATTATGTATGTAGCCTTGGCTTGCACAGAAGTTTCTATGTAGATCTAGCTGACTTCGAATGCACAGAGGAATGCTGTTCTCTTTCTCCTAAGTGTTGATATTAAAGAGGTATACTACCACACCTAGTCTATGGCATATATATTTTTTATTAATTAAAAAATAATCTATGTATTGGTGATTTGCCTGCATGTATATATGTGCATTATGTGTACACACATAGTGTGTAGTGACCATGGAAAATATCCAGAAGAAGGCCATGGTCTAGAAGAAGGCATTAGATCTCCTGGAACTAGAATTACAGATGGTTATGAGTCACCACATGGATGTTGGGAATCCCAGGTCCTCCGGAAGAACAGTAATTTCTCCTAACTCCTTAGCTGTTCTCTAGCCTCATTGCATATTCATTTAAATAAACATTTATTAGTCTCTTTCGTATACCTTTTTATTCGGGGCAATAGTTCTCAGTATACATAGTCCACCTACTTCTGGTAATGTGAAAATAAACCTATATGTGTTCCAACCAGCACCATTTTGGTTCAAGTACCTTGAACCAGATGGAATTCTGGCAGGTAAGGGAGAAGGGGAAACAAATCCAAATACCTGCCAGATAGGTTTATGTCTGGATTACGTTGGGTTCTGAACAAACAGATCTAAGGAAGGGGAATTACAAAAGGAAGAAGACAAAAAGTTATTATAAACAAAGCTTAGGAGCTATTGTTATAAATCAAGAACTCGGCCAGCCTGCCTTTCAGCAACCCAGTGCCAGCAGCTTATGTCTGTCCACAGCATTTCCACTGTTGTTACCAAGTTGCCTATTTTCCTCTGTGACATGTGCACCCTTTAAAAGGTCCCTCTCAACATCACAGCCTTCCCTCTTATTCTCTCTGTCTCCCAGTTTTTCTGTCTGTCTTTCTGTCTGTCTGTCTCTATCACTCTCTTAAAACCCCACTCCAAGACATCTTTCACTCTCCCCAACAATAAACTTCCTGTGTTAGATCTACTGCATGGTGTGATCTAGGCAATACACTTGGGCCCAGACCCACCCAGGTACCTTCTACCACTTAACCCTAACAGCTATGTTCATCTGTGTCCCCAGACCCAGGCTATGACCTTGGAGGGCCTGAGGACTATTAACAACAGAGGGACTGGCATAGGCTGCACAGCACAGAACAACTCTGCACTGCTCTTACCTGTGGGGAAGATTTCCTGGCTCTCTCCTAAAGAGTGTTTCTTTCTGCCATTTCTCTATTGGATCAGGTACAAAGTCCCTTCATAACTCTTTAATTTTGAGCCACCTGTTATGTCTGAGATTTGAAGGAACTTTTCTGTTGCCAAGCCCAGAGAGGGTGATGAAAGTGGCTATATTCGTCTGAACCCTGAAGCAAGGGGTCTCAGTTGTTTTCAGTTCTAAATTGAAACATGGCTGGGCTTGGTTTCTACTTCTAAAAAAAATGTATCAATTTTAACTAAACACCATATATAAAAATACCCACAAGGACATGTGCAGTGCTTGGTGGGAATCCATGGAATATTGGTGGTTTCTTAACGTATCTCTTAGATGCTAGGGAACACATATCTATCTGTTCCTCATCAACTGCAGGTAGAATTTCCTTAATTCCACCAACTTTGAGACATAATCAACATGGGCTGCTGCTGCCAAGAACATCTCAAATGACACAAGTGGGCCATTCATCACAGGCACAAAATTTAAAGCTGACTCTGAAAACTCAGTAATAATAATAGTAGTAGTAATAATAATAAACACTACGTTGTTGGATATCTCTGAAAGAACAATGTCACAAGTTCATGAAGAAGAAAATGCAAAAAAAAATTTAAAAATTAACTAAATACACAATATAATTTCACCTATGAAATTAACCTCACCCATTATCCACCCCACCTGTAATGTTAATAGAGATTAGAAGAACTCCACTTATCAATTTTAACTTTGTCCTAATTTTCTAGGGTGGCTGTTTGCAGAATAAAACCACAGACAGAAATGGCCTTTGACAAGAAACTTGGAAAGAACACTAACTTCTCCAGGGTCTCTAAGGCCTTACAGGGCATCTTTACTAATGGATTCTTCAGAACATGAACCCTTCTCTCATCATGATCATATCCCCAGAATCATACTGATACCCACTTGTCTCCTTGGTATGTAAGCATAACCTGGGGGAATTTCTGCACTGATATGCCTCCATTTCAAATAAGCCATCTCTTCTTTAGCTCCTTTAAGGTTGATATATTCCATAGTGCTGGGCCTGAATCACAGTGGGCCTCCAAGAGCCTAGCACTTGCCTAGACCCTGCCATAAGTTGTCTCAGTCTTTTGTAGTTCTAATAAACTAGAAACATATTTGAGTCAGTGGGAAACACAGATGATTTTCTTTTGCTGCATTTGAAAAACAACACAGATCACGTTTTATTTTTTTTCTTTCATAAAAATAAGCCAATGCTACAACTTCCTGATAATAGATGTCCTGTTTTCCTTGAGGTGTAGCTAGAGTCACCTAGGCTGAATTAGTGTTCTTTGTAAAGCTCTCATTAGTGCAAATGGCACAAGGGGTAAAAATGGAGCTCCACATGCAGGCTTGTTTTAAACCCATAACCATGTGTGCTCATGAGTCATGCATTATGCTTTTAGGTAATCCTGTCAGCAACAATGCTGGATTTAGGAAGGTTTCTGACCTCAGGCATTAACTAGGAAAAAAAGAAACCTTATTCTTTAATTCTGTCCCAGCAGATTGTTACCTTTTAAAATGGAAAGAAAGAAAGAAAGAAAGAAAGAAAGAAAGAAAGAAAGAAAGAAAGAA
>CAJQZJ010011242.1:4588451-4600554 GCA_907164525.1 Lophiomys imhausi
TGTAGAGCAGGGATTATGAAGGACTTACCTACCCTGTCTTGGCAGAGCTAGGCTGTCGACTTCCCTGCTACCAAGTTTTGTCTTTTTTGGACAGCAGTCTTTCTGCAGTTGGAGCAAGGGATTTTTTCATGCCAAGAGATAGGCTTGCCGCTAATTCAACCATCTCACACTAGAGATTCTTCGATGCTTATCTTTTACTTGGAGTAGAATAGGGGATGCTGTCAGGAGCTGATATGTCTTGATATAAAAAAAAATAAAATCTTAATTTAAGATAACATCTTTGAATGCCATATTCTGCAGATCTCTTGGGGTTTTTGAAGATGCCCTATCCATCTCTTGTATTTAGATAAGCAAATGTTGCTTGTCTCTTAACAACTTGATTACTGAGTAGTTTAGAGAATATCTGTGATAGACTGTCATAGTAGTTAACAAAGTGACATGTTTGCATGACTAGGAGTTTGTTTTATCCTAAACAATTTATGACAATTAGTAGTAAAAGGCCGAAACATCCCATTTCATTTTTTTTCTTTACCTCCTAACCCTTCCATCTCATTTCTCTGGGGTGGGGTGTCCTTATATAACAGTCCCTCATCTCTGTTGAGAGGTCATATGAGGGGCTGGAGAGATGGCTCAGCCGTTAAAGGCTAGGCTCACAACCAAAAATATAAGAGAGGTCGAATGAGGGCCACGAGCCTCCTCATTCATTGGGGGTCTACGAAGCAGTACCATCAGTGAAAAGTGTCTCGTTGCCCGGGAGAGAGAACTACTAAACAAACAAACCAATAAGCAGACAATAGATAAAAAAGACTAAAATGTCTGTCAGAGAAACAGGACCAAAAGGCTGAAGACTGATGCTGGAATGTATGGAGAGAAAATGGGAACTGTCCAGGTAGTCACTGGTTTGTCATTTCTTAGTATTGGAAGCTGCAGGCCCTGCACTTCCTATACAATCAGATATATTTATCCTTCTCAGCTCTCTGAGGTGGTTGAAGAATAGACAGCTTGAGTCTCATAGCTAAATTTTGAGTTGTTTAGGAATCAAGAGGGTGTTCTAGATCTAAGAAGATGGTTATAATAGTAATGCAAGTTAGTATGAAAACTAAGTCAGTTATAGAACTTTAAACTCATGGAGATGGTTAGAAGGTAGAAGGTTAAAGTCAGGGGCCAAATATGTATGAACTGGACATTGGGAAGGTACACCGGGCCATTTAACTCTCATAAATGTGGCATATTTAATTCTGCTGTTTTGTATAGAATTTACTGTTATAAGAGAAAGAACCATTTGTTGGAATGAAAAGAGAAGCTGTTGAGGGGGGGAAGAGGGTGGAAGGGTGGGACAAGAAGGGGGAATAGGGAAGGGTTTGCGACTGAGATGTAACTTGAAAAAAAAATAAAGTACTTATTAAAAAAAAGACTAAAAATAGAAAAAAATATAACTATATAAAAATAAATAAATAATAAAAATTAAAAATAAGAAGTCTATGTCCAAGTTCCCTTTGGAGTGTTAGTTGTAGTATCAATACCTTCTACTATATAGCTAAAATCCTACTATAAGTGAATAGATGCCATATGCGTCCTTCTGAGTCTGGGTCAGTTCACTCAGGATGAGCTTTTCTAGTTCCATCCATTTGGCTGCAAATTGCATAATTTCATTGTTCCTGATAGCTGAATAATATTCCATTGGGTAGATGTACCACAGTTTTTTAACCCATTCTTCGGGTCACCTGGACAAATTTGAGTTAGTACCCAGTCCTTAAAGTCAATATGAAAATCACACAATCATTGGCTTGGATCAAGGAAAAAAGTCACCCCTCACATTATTGAGAGCTACAAGAGAAGACTGTAGTCCAAGAACTCGTTTCTTCCCAAGATATTTGGGATAGGAAAATAACAGGATATAATTGATATTAAAAGAGAAATGGAAAAATAAAAGGAGGGGGAAATCCATACAGAAGGAAAAAAAGAGAGACAAACAACTCCAGTGTTGTTTAATAAAACCTTGGGAAAACAGATTATTTTATAATTACTTAAAATTATGTTCAGATACATACAAGTATGTGCACACCACACACACACACACCTTAAACTAAATTGTGCTACATGTTACCTGGACTGAGAATGCACCCCACAAGAACTAACAAACCACTAAACTAACAAAACCACACCACAATACCAGTCATAAGAAGCCTAACCTCCTTTTGAGAGATTGTTCCGGATAATCCAGATGATTCTCACAAACAATACAATCAAAGCTATGGTCCTTGGATATCTCTCACAGGTTAAATAGCTCCTATTGCTGAAGATACTTCATGCTTAGGGCAAAGAACTTGTATGATTCAAGCTGAACCTAAACTGAAAGCTTCCTTCTCGCATTCTTACTTCCATATACCAGAAAGTGCTGTGCAAGCTCCCAAGTGAGAGAAGCAGTTAATAGTCCTAAAGAGCTGTTGGACCTATGAATTGAAATAATGTATCTGTTGAGATACAGCAGTAAAAACCAACAACTGTCTAAGTGGACTTAAGGTCCACTCAACAGGAAGGAAATCATGCTTGGTACTAGAAACCTAGACAACTACCAGGACTAGTAAAATCATGGAACTTAGAAGAGAATCTACTGCTGACACTTTGCTAGACCAGCATAATTCCTTAGCTACATACTAAATTTTATCCTTATACTCACATATAAGTGCAGCTACTACCCTTCATCTACAGAGAGAAACTTCTCTCTACAGAAAATAGAGACTATTACAGAAAGCCACAACTGGGCACAATGCAAAAATAAATGAATTGTAGGAGGCCCAGCCACAATGGATACATTTGTAACACAGGTCCTGCATCTAGGACTCAGGAAACATGGTAGAAAAGGGGGTGGGAAGGTTGTAAGAGCCAGAATACCAGGAAGTCTTCTTTGTGATTGCCTGTTTTAGAAGAGGATGCATGAATAAGACCTGAACAACAGCAATATCAATAAACATGCTAATGTGGAAATGGGGCAATCTCATGGGGCCCCACAGAGAACTACAGAAAACTAATGACTGTTGAGAGAGCTGGGATTAGCCTCTGCCACAAATGAGATCCTTCATTGATTGTCCAGTACCAAGTGGACAGCCCTAAAACCACGTGCACAGAAATGACAGAAATGGGCACACCATGTTGTATTTATATATCTATCCATCCATCCATCCATTCATCCCCCCCCCCACCGTGTGTGTGTGTGAAAGGGCAGGGGAGAGAGGAGAATAATTAAAGGAGGAAAGGCTATGAAATTGAAAGGGAAGAAGGATACCACAGAGGCTTAAAGGTAGAGAACATGGGAGGGACTGGAGAAGGGAAAAAGGTTGAATAGGAAAGAATTTGTTTTATCTAACCCTTCAGATAATCACTGAAGGAAGTAAGGTCAAGAATTTAAGAAAGGCATGGACCTGGAGGTAGTATCTCAAGCAGAAGCCATAAAGGAACACTGCTTACAGGCTGGCTTATAAACAACACACAGGACCACTTACCCAGGGATGGAACCGCACATAATCCTATTTCAATAATTTATCAAGAAAATACTCAACAGACTTTCCTTGCATACAAACCAATCTTTGAAGGCATTTTCTCAAATAAGTTTCTCTATTCCAATATATATGTCTAGATTTGTGTCAAAGTTAACAAAAAATAACCACCAAAAGAAGGATGGAGAAGAATGATGTGATTATATTTTAATTTAAAATAAAAATTATTAGTAAATAATAATAGTAAATAAAATAATTAGTAAATAAATAATGAAGAATAAATAGAATTAAAATTTAAAAATAAATAAAATAGAAGCTGGTTTTCATCAGTGAAGTCAGACTTAGGAAGAAATCTGAGATGAAGAGAAGTCATTTTCCCAGATGACACCTGACCATCAGAATGACTGAACTTGTGACAGAAAGATATGCAGAAAATTCAGAACTAGGACAGAAAGTCAGGGGATGAGACATCTCTTCCAACAGCCAGTCTTTGTCACAACAGTCCTGAGACTTTCTTAGAGTGGTATTGACAGTCATCACACTTACCATCACTGTAGACACACACTGCCCAGGCTCAAGAGAGAGTTGTCAGTGGCTGAGCTCTTATGGTTCTTAACAGCTTTCATTAAACTCCCTTGAACTGTGACAGATGAGAAATTATGTATGCACCACCAGTACTTCATACCCTGTGTCATGAGATTCTAGATAGAGAGGAAGTCAAAACAGTGTATGAAAAGACAGCGTGGGTCCTTGACGGGAGGGAAATCTAGAATGCAGAGACAAAGATCCCTGAGAATTTCTGACTTTACTAGAAACAGTTCTACTTTGAGGAATCTTTAGGCCATGGTTCCAATTCCATGTACCTAAAGGGAATGTTTACTTTGCAAGGTTCATTGGACTCTACTTACAACTTTACAAATAATAATTTTCACTTCTTTTTATTATGACATTTGAAAAACAAAACCATTAATCTGTTTCTCTTTGGGTAATTTCAAAGCACTTCTCTCCTAGAGTGCCCCAAAAGACAGACAAACAGATATATTAACAAAGGAAGAGAAAATATCCCAAGGGTCTCCTACAAAGAAACCAGGTAAATATAAGCCAACACACACACCTGAGTCCCGTTTCTGTCTGCCAAACACAGCACAGAGATGAAGAGCCAGCCTTTTCAGGACACTGAGTAAGATTTTCTTCCCTTAGTTTTGGTTATTTAAATGATGTTCTCAGTTCTAGTGAAAACATTTGCTAACTGAACTGTTTCAATCTGTTGTTGATCAGTTCTGTCTGCAGTTCACACAGATTGGGGAACCCCATCCTCACATCAGTTTTCCAGTTAGAGGTAACTACTCAAGAGCAAACATGTTATAGACAAGCTAGAGCTCATATTTATTGTGTGAATTTCCATTTCCTACCCCTAATGCCAGACACATTAAAAAAAAAACCCAGTTGCAATACAGTCCTATCACTTTTATTTGAGAAAAATTTCTTGAATATTTCAGCACATCAATGAAATCAAGAGTGTATTATCTATATTCTACAGCAACCATCACATAATGCACCTCATTTAATTGACACCATTGCAAAAAAAATGTTTTAAATAAATGAGAAACTGTGATTTATCTATTAGCCTGAGTTTATGCAATGTCTTTTATTTAAACCATTTCATTTGAAAGTGTCTCAAAATGCACTGAAGAATTTTCTGCCTCTTAAACAGAGGTTACTGGTCACACATTCGTTTACTTAGGCTGTTTGATATTCACGGTCAATGCTTTGAACATCTTATTTATTACTTTGCAGAGCTGTTATACAGAAATGCTTTCTGACTGAATAAAACTGTTTGTCCATTCGGAAAAGAAACAGACACAGGCTCCTTGCTGCAGTGTGTACTTGCTGCTCTCAAGTCCACATCCTGAGTCATAAGGTGGCCATCAGCTGTGACTTCTTAATGTGCATAATGGCTTTGAACTTTTTTCCAATACACTACTGTTACCAGGGAACATAGGATCTCTTTGACAGTTTCTTAGCCTCGTGGATAAAAGAACTGAAAAACAGAAAGTGAATGGGAAAAAATGATGTGATTATATTATAATATAAAAAGAAGAAATAATTTAAAAAAAACAATAGAAGTTTAAAAATAATGGAGTGAAGATGGCACTTAAATTAATCTATTTAAAGAAAAAGGACTTGAAATAAGCCAGTAAGCTGGAGATATCAGTAGCTACCATAAGGATGGATAAACAAAAGAAAGAACATGATGCTTTTTAAGTTATAGGCTACATAGACAGGTTCAGCAACGAACATTTGTGAGAAGCTTAATTGTGTTTGCAAGAGAGAGCAGAGACAGGGAGATAGACAGAGACACGGAAACAACCAGACACAGACAAAGACACAGATGGAGTTAGTAAGACAATGCCCAAGTGTTAAGGCAGTGATGCTTAGGAGTTTGGCCAGTATCTTAAAAAGGAAATTATTAGGAAAGGAGTTACTTTCCGAATAAGAACTCAGCAAGCAGGCGGAGTGCGTGGCAGTGGGGGACTATAAGCAGCTGCGTCAGCCAACGGGAAGGGCTTTTGAGGTACAGGAGTTCCAACTTGTGGTGAAGGTTCTACAACAGACAGCTTTCTGAGGGGAGATTTCCTCTCCAGATGTTTTACCAGGACACATTTGCACTAGCTCTTAATAGGAAGGAACAATAGTATTTCTTCAGGATTCGATAATCTTTGGGGCAGTTTAGAATGCCAAATCTCTACCTGTGGTAAGAGACATGACTCTGGTCATATTACTTTTTTTTTTTTTTTTTTTTTTTTGGTTTTTCGAGACAGGGTTTCTCTGTGTAGCCCTGGCTGTCCTGGACTCAATTTGTAGACCAGGCTGGCCTCGAACTCGCAAAGATCCGCCTGCCTCTGCCTCCCAAGTGCTGTGGTCATATTACTTTAACTGAAGACTTTGCAACAGAGTAAATTTTAAAAATTAAAGAAAAAGTTGAAATATATTAAATAGCCCTGCTTGAACACTAGGAAAGGGCTTTGCCTTGATGGGCCTAAGCTACCTCCACCTTCTCCACAGAGAAGGGGAATGCCCTCTCTCCCCTCCCCCATACCATCCCACCACAGCATATCTTATATCAAGTCTTATCAGGTCTGAGCGCTACCTCTTCCATTGAACTCAGGCACCACAGCCCTGTTGAGAGGAAGTGATCAAAAAGCAGGCCTCATAGTCCTTTCCAGAGACAGCCCCTATTTCACTTGCTAGGGGCCCACATGAGGACCAAGCTGCCCATCGTTTACATACGTGTAGGAGGCCTAGGTCCCGATCATGCATACTCATTGTTTGTTGGTTCAATCTCTGTGAGTCCCCATGGACCTATGTTAGTGGACTCTGGTGGTCTTCTTGTGGGGCTCTTGTTTCCTCTGGGTCTTCCTATCTTCCTCCCCCCACCCCATTCTTCCACAAGATCCCCCGTGTTCTGTCTAATGTTTGGTGATGAGTCTCAGTTTCTGTTTGGATCCTCTGCTGCATGGAGGGTCTCAGAGGACAGGTATGCTTTGCTCCTGTCTGTAGTCATAGCAGAGTACCATTAATAGTGAAAGGGGTTGGCTCTCTCCCTTGGGGTAGGTCTAAGGTTGGGCCCGTCATTGGTTGGCCATTCCCTCAATGTTTGCTATGTCTTTATCCCTGCACATACTACAATACAGAGACCCAAAGAAGCTCTGTAACTAAGAGGGCTCAAGAGAGGATGCTTGAAACCCACTCAGAAGGGGGAAGAGAAAAGGCAATGGAAGTAATTGAAGAGAGGAAACTGGGTAGGAGAGGGAAAGAGGAGGAAAAAGAGTGGGAGATCAGCTAGGGGGAGAGAGGAGGCGGGTGGTGAATGGGCTGGGTAAAAGATGGGAAACCAAGGTGGAGGGGGTAACCTCTGAGACAAGCTGGAGACCAATGACAAGGTAGCCCCTGGAAGGAGATGGTGATAACTCAAGCTGAGACTGCTGCCAGTGGAAGATATGGAGAGTGAAAGGGCCTCCCACTAGCTAGGTAGGACATCTAGGGGAGGGAAGGGATAACCAATCCACCCACAAAACCTTCAAACCAGAAGGTTTGTTTTTTCCTTTAAAAAAAAATTTATGTATTACTTCAAGTTCTCCATTATCTCTCTCCCAGTCTCACTCTCCCAACTTCTACCCCCTCTCCTACCCATCCCATCTTTCTGGTGTGGAGTGCCTCATGTATCAGCCCCCCTCAGTTCATTAGTCACATGAGATCTAAGAGCTTTCTCTTGCACAGGAGGCATACATGGCAGTTCCACTGTGGTAGACTGTTCCACTAACAGGTAACTACGTCCATGTTCCTGCTCTTTTGGATCTATTAATTGTAGGATAGTTATCCTGGACTGTATGTCTAAAATCCAGTTATAAGTGAATATATGCCATGTCTGTCTTTCTGAGTCTGAGATAGCTCACTCATGATGAGCTTTTCTAGTTCCAATCATTTGGTTGCAAATTGCAAGATTTCCTTGTTTCTGATAGCTGAGTAGTATTCCATTGAGTAAATGTACCACAGTTTTGTTTTGCTTTTTTCCATTCTTTGGTTGAGGGACATCAGGGTTGTTTCCAGTCTCTAACGATTACAAATAAAGCTGCTATGAACATAGTTGAAGAGATGTCCTTATGGATTGGTGAGGAATCTTTTGGATATATGCCCAGGAGGGGTATGGCTGGGTCTTGAGGTATTCCAAGTTTTCTAAAGTATCACCATACTGATTTCCATAGTGGTTGTACAAGTTAGTACTCCCACCAGCAATGGAGGAGTGTTGCCCTTTCTCCACAACCTCACCAGCATGTGCTGTCATTTGAGTTTTTGATCTTAGCCATTCTGACAGGTGTGAGATGGAATCTCAGAGTCATCTTGAGTTGCATTTCTCTGACAATTAAGGATGTTGAGCATTTCTTCAAGTGACTCTCAGCCATTCTAGATTCCTCTTTTGTGAATTATCTGTTTAGCTCTGTACCCCATTTTTTGATTGGGTTACTTGATTTGTTTGTGTTTAATTTCTTGAGTTCTTTATAAATTCTGGATATTAGCCTTCTGTCAGATGTGGGTTGTTGGTGAAGATGTTTTTCCAATCTGTAGGCTGCCTTTTTGTTCTAATGACAGTGTCCTTTGCCTTACAGAAGCTTTTTGGTTTCATGAGGTCCCATTTATTAATTGTTGGTCTTAGGACCTGAGCTTTAGTGTTCTGTTCAGGAAATTGTCACCTGTGCCAATGAGTTCAAGGCTTTTCCCCACTTTCTCTTCTATTAGATTTAGTGTGTATGGTTTTATGTTAAGGTCTTTGATCCACTTGGACTTAAGCTTTGTGCAAGGTGATAAATATGGGTCTATTTGCATTTTTCTGCATGTTGACATCCAGTTAGACCAGCACCATTTGTTGAAGATGCTGTCCTTTTTCCATTGTATTGTTTTGGCTTCTTTGTCAAAAATTTAGACCGTAGGTGTGTGGGTTTATTTCTGGGTCTTCAATTTGATTCCATTGATCAACTTGTCTATTTCTATATCAGTACCATGCTGTTTTTATTACTATTGCTCTGTAGTATAGCTTGAAATCAGGGATGGTGATGCCTTCAGTTGCTTTTCCCTTTTTTAAAATTAGTGTGTTGTCAGGGAAACAGGAAGTAGTACCCAAAGCTAAACATGAGGGAGGATCTATCCTCAGTGCAACCTGGGAGATCATGGACTGAAATTCATAAAAATTTGTACTGACAAGTACATCCAGAGTAAAGATCAGCAGATGGTAAAGTAAAGCTCATGAACTGATAAATCTGTTCTATGGCCTCTGGACCTTAAAGAGCATTTCCATCTCACTGTTCCCAACTGAATTTCAGACACAAGGGACTAGGACAAAATCCCAGTGCAGAAGTATGTGGAATGTCTTGGAATCAGCCTTGTGTATGGCATAGTTCTTGTAACACCACAGTTCTTCAGCCAGATTGTGATTTTGAGAGTGAGGCAGATCTAGGAAGGGTTCTATATTAGTAAGGGCCCCTTGACATTTTTAACTTGTCAATTGGGTCCTCTTATTTTTGAACACATAACCATTACATGATTAATTTGAACACTTATTTTCCAAACCCAAAGGAATTGGTTAAAAAAGCCTTATTAAGATCATGAACCTAACAGATGCCATAAATGTCCAAAGGAGAGAGTCGCTTTCACCACAGGAAACTGTCTTGTCTTCATGACCTGGGTGGGATGCTGTAAACTCTGAAATCACCAAGACATGCAGGGGCCCCCAGTGTCTGAGCAGAGCTGTCACCACTGTTGCTAGAAGGAAACTCACCTAGAAATAGATCAGAAGGAGATCATTTCAAAGACATCACAATGGAATTTTCTAACTTCCTGCTAAGTGGATGTCTCTAAAAACAGATCTCACATTTTCTGCCAAACATCTGACACCACAGGAAACTGGAAATTGGGACAGCTGAGTATAGTTAAAGGACTCGAGAGAACCCGAAGCAAAGAAGCATCTTGTTTTAGTTTCTTCACTTGCCTTAGTAAGTAGCTAAGGTATCCATATACAAACATATATTTAATAGTGTTTAACATGCCTTTAATCAACTTGAAATTTAGTTCATTCTCTTCATAATTTTGAGTAGAGCATTAAAATAATAAGATCTTTAGCTTGCTGTAATCTAACTTTCAGAAGTTTGAAGGAGTAGCTAAGCCACACGTAAGCTCTCATTTACCCATTAGATTGCTAGCTCTTCCGCCCACCCTATTTTATCATTGGACCCTTCCATCTTCATTTCTATAAGTAAGAAACAGATTGGGGTTCTAAGGAGGACTGTGACAGAGCAGAGCCAGTTTATTTTATAATCATACCTTGGAAGAGCAAGAACTATTGTTTATCCTGTCTGCAGTCCATCCTCACCTCAGACCAATAGATAGGTAGGTAGGTATAAAGACAGTGTATATTAGGTATTTTCCTTGCTTTGATAAAAATACTTTAACAAAAGCAATTTAAGAGGGGAGATTTTTGTTGTTGTTGTTCTTGTTGTTGCTGCTGCTGCTACTGGTGCTGTTATTTTATTGGTTGGTTGGTCAGTCTGTTGGTTGGTTTTGGCAGAGTTTGAGTTACTCATTATGGTGGGGAAGCATTTAAAGTCAGGAAACAGGGAGCGAGAAATGTTTGTGCTCAGTTAGCTTTCTCCTTTTTATCCCATCGTGGACCCAGCCCACATAATGATGCTATTCACATTAGGGTATGTCTTCTCACCTCAATTAAGCTAATCAAAGTAATCCTTTATAGACCTTCCTAGCATCTTGTTCCTTGGTGAGTCTAGACTGGTCAAGATGATGATCAAGATCTTAACCATCACACAGTGTTTATAATATATCCCTTCCACAGCAAGGAGAAACTCTTTTTATGGAATAACAGTGGCAACTATTATTCCATCTAGGCAACTAATCAATCATGAAAACATTTCGGATCACTACTGCCTACAGAAAACATGGAAAATTTTCTGAGCATGGTGGGGAACAAATCAAACTTGCACTGAATAAGTTTTTTTTATTTTCAATACTTTATTTTTTTTTCTTCAAGTTACATCTCAGTCACAAACCCCTCCCTATTCCCGCTTCCTATACCGCCCTTCCACCCTCTTCCCCCCAGAAGTTTCCCCTTTCAGTCCAACAGATGGTTCCTTCTCTTATAACAGTAAATACTATACAAAACAACAGATAAAAATATGCCACATTTATGAGAGTTAAATGGCCCAGTATACCTTGCCAATGTCCAGTTTATACATATTTGGCCCCTGACTTTAACATTCTACTATCTAACCATCTCCATGAGTTTAAAGGTCTATATCTGACTCAACATTCATACTAACTTGCAACACACTTTTAAGAGTATCTTCTTAGATCTATAACACCCTCTTGATTCCTAAACAACTCAAAATTTAACTATGAGACTCTAGCTGTCTATTCTTCAACCACCTCAGAGACATGAGAGGGATAAATATATCTGCTTATATAGGAAGTGCAGGGCCTGCAGCTTCCAAAACTAAGAAATGACATACCAGTGACTGCCTGGACAGTTCCCATTTTCTCTCCATACATTCCAGCATCAGTCTTCAGCCTTTGGGTCCTGTTTCTCTGACAGACATTTGTTGTAGAGCAGGGATTATGAAGGACTTACCTACCCTGTCTTGGCAGAGTTAGGCTGTGGACTTCCCTGCTACCAAGTTTTGTCCTTTTTGGACAGCAGTCTGTCTGCAGTTGGAGCAAGGGGTTTTTTCATGCCAAGAGATAGGCTTGCCACTAATTCAACCATCTCACACTGGAGATTCTTCGATGCTTATCTTCTACTTGGAGTAGAATAGGGGGGGCTGTCAGGAGCTGATATGTCTCGATATAAAAAAAAAAGAAAATCTTAATTTAAGATAACATCTTTGAATGCCATATTCTGCAGATCTCTTGGGGTTTTTAAAGATGCCCTATCCATCTCCTGTATTTAGATAAGCAAATGTTGCTTGTCTCTTAGCAACTTGATTACTGGGTAGTTTAGAGAATATCTGTGATAGACTGTCATAGTAGCTAACAAAGTGACA
>CAJQZJ010011242.1:4602682-4647430 GCA_907164525.1 Lophiomys imhausi
GCCCCCCCCCCCCCCCCCCGTCTCCGCTGAATTCAAAGGCATGGGCCAACACCACAATTCTGTTGTATTTTACCTTAGCTCCACGTCTTCTCGACACCTGGAGGTCTGCAAAACCAGGCCTAACGGCTGTATCCTCTATTCCATTCACAGTGTTTCAGCCCTGCCACCTGCCCCCCTTTTTTTTTTATTTAGTTAATAAATTTATTTGTTTGTTGCTTCAGGTTACATCCTTATCATATTGTCCTCTTTTCCTGCTTCCCAGCCCCACCCTCCCATGCTCTACCCCCCAACCCTTCCGTCTTGTTCCTCTGGGGTGGAGTGTACCTGCCTAACAGTCTCTCACCACAGATCAGGAGTCATATGAGGGCCAAGAGCCTCTTCATTCACCAAGGGCCTACAAGGCAGTACTGCCAGTGAAAGGTGTCTCCTTGCTACTGGGGGAATACTAAAAAAAGACCAACAAACACACAAACCCACAAAAGCAAAGAATATCAACAAAAAAAGAGAGGAAAAGAGAAGAGAACAGGAAAAATAAAAAAGAAAAAAGGAGAAGGAAAAAGAAAAAGATAAAAAAAAAGTTTATGTCCATGTTCCTTTTGGTATGTTGGTTGTAGTACAGATATCCTGTACGATATAGCTAAAATCCTACTATAAGTGAATAGATGCCATGTGCATCCTTCTGAGACTGGGTTAGCTCACTCAGGATGAGCTCCTCTAGATCCATCCATTTGGTTGCAAATTGCATGATTTCACTGTTTCTGATAGCTGAGTAATATTCCATTGTATAGATGTACCACAGTTTTTTAATCCATTCTTCAGTTGAGGGACATCTGGGTTGTTTCCAGTTTCTAGCTATTACAAATAAGGCTGCTATGAACATAGATGAGGAGACTTCCCTATGTCTCCGTGAGAGGTCCTTTGGGTGTATACCCAGAAGTGGTATGGCTGGGTCCTGAGGCAAGGTTATTCCAAGATTTCTAAGATATCGCCAGACAGACCTCCATAGTGGTTGCACAAGCCTGCACTCCCACCAGCAATGGAGTAGGGTTCCCCTTTCTCAACACCCTCGCCAGCATGCGCTATCATTTGAGCTCTTTATCTTAGCCATTCTAACAGGTGTTAGGTGGAATCTCAGGGTCTTCTTGAGTTGCATTTCTCTGATGATTAAGGATGTTGAACATTTCTTCAGGTGTCTCTCAGCCCTTAGGAATTCCTCCTTTGTGAATTCTCTATTTAGCTCCATCTCCCATTTTTTGATTGGATTATTTGGTTTCTTGGCATTTAGTTTCTTGAGTTCTTTGTAGATTTTAGATAATAGCCCTCTGTCAGATGTGAGGTTGGTGAAGATTTTCTCCCAGTCTGTAGGCTGCCGTTTTGTTCGAATGACAGTGTCTTTTGCCTTACACAATCTTTTCAGTTTCATGAGGTCCCATTTATTGATTGTTGATCTCAGGTCCTGAGCTATTGGTGTTCTGTTCAGGAAGTTGTCACCTGTGCCAATGAGTTCGAGGGTTTCTCCTAATTTTTCTACTAGTATATTTAGTGTGGCCGGCTTTATGTTAAGGTCTTTGATCCACTTGGATTTAAGTTTGGTACAAGGTGATAGGTATGGGTCTAATTTCATTCTTTTGCAAGTGGACATCCAGTTTGACCAGCACCATTTGTTGAAGATGCTGTCCTTCTTCTATTGTGTGGTCTTGGCTTCTTTGTCAAAGATTAGTTGGCCATAGGTGTGTGGGTCCATGTTTGGGTCTTCAATTCGATTCCATTGATCCACTGGTCTGTTTCTATACCAGTACCATGCTGTTTTTATTACTGTTACTCTGTAGTACAGCTTGAAATCTGGGATGGTGATACCTCCAGATATTTTTTCATTGTACAGGATTGATTTAGCTATTCTGGGCTTTTTGTTGTTCCATATGAAGTTGAGAATAGCTTTTTCCAGGTCTATAAAGAATTGTGTTGGTATTTTGATAGGAATTGCATTAAATCTATATATTGCTTTTGGTAGGATAGCCATTTTTATTATGTTGATATTACCTATCCATGAGCATGGGAGATCTTTCCATCTTCTAAATGCCTCTTCCATTTCTTTCTTCAGGGGCTTGAAGTTCTTGTTGTATAGGTCCTTTACTTGCTTGGTTAGCGTTACCTCCAGGTATTTTATGTTGTTTGCGGCTATTGTGAAGGGGGTTGTTTCCCTTATTTCTTTCTCGGTATATTTGTTTGTTGTATAAAGAAGGGCTTCTGATTTTTTTGAATTAATTTTGTATCCAGCCACCTTGCTGAAGTTGTTTATCAGCTGTAAGAGTTCATTGGTGGAGTTTTTGGGGTCGCTTATGTATACTAACATATCATCTGCGAATAGGAATAATTTGACTTCTTCATTTCCAATTTTTATCCCTTTGATCTCCTTTAGTTGTCTTATTGCTCTAGCAAGGACTTCAAGTACTATATTGAAGAGATATGGTGAAAGTGGACATCCTTGTCTTGTCCCTGAGTTTAGAGGAAATGCTTCAAGCTTCTCTCCATTTAATTTGATGTTGGCTACTATCTTGCTGTATATTGCCTTTATTATTTCTAGGTATGGTTCTTGTATTCCCATTCTCTCTAGAACTTTTAGCATGAAGGGGTGTTGGATTTTGTCAAATGCTTTTTCTGCATCTAGTGAGATTTTCATGTGGTTTTTTCTTTCATCTTGTTTATGTGGTGAATTACATTGATAGACTTTCGTACATTGAACCACCCCTGCATTCCAGGGATGAAGCCTACTTGATCATGGTGTATGATACTTTTGATGTGTTCTTGAATTCGGTTTGCTAGTGTTTTATTAATTATTTTTGCATCTATGTTCATGAGGGAGATTGGTCTGAAGTTCTCTTTCTTTGTTGGGTCTTTGTGTGGTTTAGGAATCAGAATGACAGTGGCCTCATAGAATGAGTTTGGCAGTGTTCTTTCTGTTTCTATGTGGTGGAAGAGTTTGAAAAGTAATGGTGTTAGTTCCTCTTTGAAGGTCTGGTAGAATTCCATGCTAAAGCCATCTAGCCCTGGGCTTTTTTTGGTTGGGAGATTATTAATGACTGTTTCTATTTCCTTGGGTGTTATTGGGCTGTTTAAGCTGTTAATCTGATTTTGATTTAGTTTTGGTAGGTGGAATTTATCGAGGAAATTGTCCATTTCGCTTAGGTTTTCAAATTTAGTGGAATATAGATTTTTAAAGTAATGCCCGAATATTTTCTGGATCTCCTCAATGTCTGTTGTTATTTCTCCCTTTTCATTTCTGATTTTGTTGATTTGTGTTCTTTCCCTTTGCCTTTTAGTTAATTTGGCTAGGGGTCTGTCTATTTTGTTGATTTTCTCAAAGAACCAACTCTTGGTTTCATTGATTCTTTGTATAGTTCTTTTTGATTCTAAGTTGTTGATTTCAGCCCTAAGTTTGATGATTTCCTGCCTTCTGCTCTTCTTGGGAGTGTTTGTTTCTTTTTTTCCAATTCACCCAGCTTAGCTGTTAGTTCACTAATATGAGCTGTCACAATTTTCTTTTTGAAAGCACTTAGTGCTATGAACTTTCCTCGTAGCACAGCTTTCAATGTATCCCATAGGTTTGGGTATGTTGTGTCTTCATTGTCATTGGATTTTAAGAAGTCTTTGATTTCCTTCTTTATTTCTTCCCTGACCCAGTGGTCATCCAGTAAGGAGCTGTTCAATTTCCATGTGTGTGTAGGCTTTCTGTTGATTCTTTTGCTGTTGAAGACCAGCTTTATTCCCTGGTGGTCTGATAAGATACAAGGTGTTATTTCAATTTTCTTGTATCTATTGAGACTATCCTTGTGACCAACTATGTGGTCGATTTTGGAGAAGGTTCCGTAGGGTGCTGAGAAAAAGGTGTATTCCTTTGTGTTTGGGTGAAACGTTCTGTAGATATATGTTAGTCCATTTGTTTCATGATCTCTGTTAGACTCAATATTTCTCTGTTTGTCTTCTGTCTTGATGATCTGTTCATTGTTGTGAGTGGGGTGTTGAAGTCTCCCACTACTAATGTGTTGTGATCGACATGTGCTTTAAGTTTTAGAAGTGTTTCTTTTACGAAAGTAGGTGCCTTTGTATTTGGGGCATAGATGTTCAGTATTGAGATTTCCTCTTGATGAATATTCCCTTTAATGAGTATAGTGCCTTTCTTTGTCTTTCTTCATTAACTTCAGTTGGAAGCCTGTTTTATTTGATATTAGGATGGCTACTCCAGCTTGCTTCCTGTGTCCATTTGCTTGGAAGACCTTTTCCCAGCCCTTTACTCTGAGGTAGTGACTATCTCTGGTAGTGAGATGTGTCTCTTGTATACAGCAAAAGGAAGGGTCTTGCTTGCGGATCCACTCTGTAAACCTATGTCTTTTTATTGGGGAATTGAGTCCATTGATGTTGATGGATATTAGTGACCTGGGGTTGTTACTTCCCATTAGTTTGGTATAGGTGGTGGTCCTGTGCCTCTTTTGGTTTAGTTGCTGAGGGGTTTTCTATTCCCTTTGTTTTTTTGGGGGGAGTTTTCTTCTCTGGGTTGGGATTTTCCTTCTAGGATTTTCTGTAGGGCTGGGTTTGTGGGGAGATATTGTTTAAATTTGATTTTGTCATGGAATATCTTCTTTTCTCCATCTATGTTGATAGAGAGTTTTGCTGGGTAAAGTAGTCTGGCTGGGCACCTATGATCTCTCAGGACTTGTAGTATATCTGACCAGGCCCTTCTAGCTTTTAAAGTTTCTGAGGAGAAGTCAGGTGTAATTCTGATGAGTCTGCCATTGTATGTGACTTGACCTTTTTCTCTTACAGCTTTTAATATTCTTTCTTTGTTCTGTACATTTGGGGTTTCAATTATTATGTGGCGAGAGGAGTTTCTTTTCTGGTCTAATCGGTTTGGTGTTCTGTAAGCCTCTTGGATTTTTATTGGCATCTCTTTTTTCAGGTTTGGGAAGTTTTCCTCTATGATTTTGTTGAAGATATTTCCTGGACCTTGGAGTCGGGAGTCCTCTCTTTCCTCTATACCTATAATTCTTAGGTTCCGTCTTTTCATTGAGTCCTTGATTTCTTGGATGTTGTTGGTGAGAGATTTTTTAGCCTTCTCATTTTCTTTGGATGTTGTACTGATTTCTTCCACTGAATCTTCCATGCCTGAGATCCTGTCTTCCATCTCTTGCATCCTATTTTTGATACTCACATCCGTAGTTCCTGTTCTCATCCCTTGATTCTCCACTTCCTCTTTTAACTCTGACTGTTTTCTTTATTGTTTCTATTTCTATTTTCATGTCTTGTATGGTTTTGTTCATTTTGTTCATTTCCTTCTCCAGCTTGCTTGTTTTTGTATGAAAATCTTTCATTGCTTTATTTTTTTCCTGTTCAAGCTCTGTCACCTTGGCTTGGAGCTCTTTAATGGTGTTGTTTCTTGTTTTGACTTGTAAAATTGTGGCTTCTTTGAATTCCTTCATAGATTTAAGTTCTTCTTGAAGGGACTCTATCACTTTCCATAATGCAGAATTGTCAACGTTTTCATGTGTTTCTGTTGGTGTGTGGTCATCCAAATTGGATGAGCTAGGATAATTCTGCTTTGTTGAAGTCATATTTCCTTGATTTCTTTTTTTTTTTTTTTTTGGACCTTTGGCCATTAGATGCGTTTAGCTGTCTGTTCTTGTCCTTTTCTGTGCTTGGATCCACAGTGGATGCTTTGGTGCCGGGGACGAGTTACTTGGCTATCTGTCGTTGCTTACAGGGGGATTTCAGGGTCACTGTGGTTTTAATCGCCTGAGGCACTGTGAGCTGGTGCAGCCTATTCCCAGGTTGTGAGTAATGGACCGGGATTGTTTCACTGCTCCCAATTCAGACTTCTCTATGTTGCACTCTGAATTATCAGCCTGTAATGGTTCTGAAGGTATGGACCTGTTTGCCCAGGCACAGAATCTGTGGGCTTTGTTTGTCGTCACGGAGGCTGACAGGGTCTGGCTCCACACCTAACATGTCTGGATTTTCCAGAATACAGCTATGGTCCCCTGATTTCTGGTTTCTCACTAGGCTTCTCGCCACAGGCCTGACCTCTGTGCCTGATTCCCTCCCTGTCTACCCAGCCGCGGGTCTCCCTCCCTGGCTGCTCGGCCGTGGGTGCACCGAGCCCCGGATCCTCTGGCCGCCTGAGCGGGCCTCTCGCCCCAGCAGCTCAGCCGTGGGTGCACGGATCCCTGGCCCCGCCCGCGCCTGGCTCCCTCCTCAGTAGTCCTGCCTTGGGTGCGCTGATCCCTGGCTCCGCCCACGCCTGGCTCCCTCCCCAGTTTTCCTGCCGTAGGTTCGTGGGATTTGGCCCTGCCCGCGCCGGGCTCCCACCCCAGCTGCGCTGCTATCAGTGAGCGGGGATTCAGCCCCTCCCGCCCGCCTTTGGCTTCCTGGCTTCCCGCTCTCTCTGAACCTCCGCCCTCCACGTCTCGAGCAGCTGCGGACCACCCACTGAGCTCCCTGTTTGTTCCTTGCTAAGACTTCCACTATCCCGCAAAGTTACTTAAGTGGGTATAAGTTCTTCCTGAGGTGTGGGGAGCCCAGTAGGTTAGTGATCGATCGCCACGTGGCCTCTGATTCTGCCTGCTGTGAATTGGGGTCAATCTTACCAGGCGCCTCTCCAAATGGGAGTTCCCGAATCCCGGGTTTAGTGGCTTCTGTGTCTGCAAGAGATGGGGGGAGAGCCTTACCCTGGAACTTTTTACAGTCCCTTGCGAGCTGTGAATGTTCCCGGGGGTGTCTAGCCCCTCCGGTTTTTGCACAGTGCCCAATAACTCTGTGTTTTTTATGGCTCTTTTTTCCCCGTGTTCAAAATGCGTCAGTGTAGGTCGCTACCATCTTGGCCCCCACCCTACACTGAGTAATTTTTGTTCTTGTATTCTGGAAGATTAATAAGGATCAACAAAAATATGCAAATTAATAATTTAAATGTCATTACAAAAATTCCTTTGACAGAAAATGTTGAAGGAATTCTGTAACTGGGGGCCTCAAACCAACCTGAAAGTCCGCAGATGTTTTCCTCAGTATGACACACTTACACTGAATTCTAAAGCTAAAGAGGAAAGAACATACAAGTCCGGAAAAAAAGGGCAAATCCAAAGTCCTAGGAGAAGCTGTTCACCCAGGCCTGCAATATGCCTCATGAGTAGTCATGTGTGGAACCTGCATTGGTTAAAAAGTATTCGTGCCTGTGAGTCTGTAACCTCTCCCCCACACTCAATCCCAAGCCAGGTGAGAGTTCACCACCATCACTGTTTAGACCCCTCCAATCTGTAGAGCATCTATCATATTCTTAGCTTCTTGGTAAACACAAGTAGTGGTTAGATAAATTAGATTTAGAAAATATATAGGAGTTTCTGATACTGTCCCTTAATTTGGGGCCTGAAGAGCATTATCAGCATGAAGTCAGGAAAAACAGGAAAGACTTAATAGACTGAAAAACAAGGTTGAAGTCAGGAAAAACAGGAAAGACTCAATAGACTTGAAGAAACAAAGTATCTGGTCTGACATTGTTTTCAGCTGCTAAGTGCGTGGAGCCCAAATTAAGATGAAACAGAATTCCTCCTATTTAAGGACAGTGCATGGAGCCCAGAAGAAGAAGAGGCCCCTGATGCTAGAGAGCTCCAAGAGTCCTGCTGATAAAAGGGCTGGCCATTGATGGCCAGCTCTCTCCCTGAAGCAGAAAGAAGCCGGTGAGCAAAGAAAGCCTGAGCAAGACACCAAAAGGCCAAGGACTGGACCCTGTGGCTCAGCTTTTGCCTGGAGGGGTTTTATCTGTCCGATCAGTGGCCTAGGGGAAACTGTGCCTGGCTTTAAGGACTGAGGCAGAGCAGCTGAGTTCCTGATTCAAAAGAAGTAAGTTGGCCTGCAGACGGCTGGGGTCTCCCACAGAAAAGAAAGCATGAAGCCTTATTTAAGGTGAGACTGCAATAACCAACTTACCCTGACGAACCTGCATCTGAGAGATCCAGAAAAATGACTGCTAAGTGCGTTAAAGAATCTACAACAAAGACTGTGTTCCTGACGACTGAGGACCTGCCCCAGAGACTGTATCATTCTAAAAGGTTATGAAAGTAGTTGTTATAATTATCAATAGGTTTAGTGGATAGGTTAAAGGGGTTGTAGGAATTTATAGGATTAATAGTTAAGAAATTGTTGGTGTTTGTTATAAGTGAATTTAGTAATAAATAAATAAATGATAAATAATAATTTAAAAGTTCGGTTACAAACACATCTGCCTTAAACTGGTTTTTTAAACATGATTATCTTCTTTATATCATATATTTGGGATGGCATAACAAACGACTGTAGACTGGGTGGCTTACAGAGAAAACTGATTTCTAACAGTTCTTAACATGGGGAAGTCCATACATGCTCAAGGTGTCAGTGGAGTAAGTTTCATTCTGAGGTTTCTTCTTTGGGCTCTTTCTTAACCCATATCCCTAAATCCCCAAAACTTTTAAAACAAACGTAAAATGGCCAAATCAAACTGTATATTTAATCACTGACTGGCTGTAAGCTTAAATGAGCATTTCTTTGTACAATATCAGTCAGGGCATAGCTGTAGTGAACCTTGAAGTCTGCTCAAGACAACCCCGAGACCAAGTTCTCAGCACAAAGGAGATGTATTTGCCCCAGAGGGATAGAGGGTAGGGATACAGGACAAAGACAGGGGATAGCTGAAGAGGAAGAAGGGGAAGGGAACACAAGAGGCGAGAAAAGAGGCAAGGGAAAGAGGTATGGGATAAGTCCCAGAGTGAGACAAAGGACTGTCTCTGGTTAGAAAAGAGACAGACATGGCACCTACGAAAATGGCAGTTTATAAAGGTAAAGGGAAAACCCCATGTTAGGATGAGGTGTTTAATTTTAATTGGTATGTTAATTAGGTCCATTAACCAAAAGCCAAAGGGGGCTTTTGATTACTGAACTTGAACACTTTGAGAGCTGGACCTTGGTAGTCAGTCCCGGGGGTAGTAAGTGACCAAATAAGGGAATGAACCTTGGTGGCTGGCTTCAGGAATGTAGTCTAAGAGTTTTTAGCAGGACAGAGGGAATTGGGGAGAAAGGCAAAGCCTAACAGAGCCACGCTCACCACAATGGACACAAGCTGGCCAGACTCCTTCAGTAACTCTCTGGAGTCTCTTCCTTTCACAACATGGAACTCATGAAAGTCCCATTCTGTGACCCTATTTCACTCTGACCATCCCTAATTACCTTCTTATGGCCCCAGCTTCAAACACCATCATACATATCAGGCAGGTGGAGCTTCAGTACATTAATTATGGAGAATACAAAAATAGAAGTTTAAAATATTCTTCTAAGCACATGTATACACATGGACATATGTGTTTTTATAGTGTCTTCACTTCCTATGTCATTAGCAAATTAGAAAAATAATCTAGTAAAGTATTCTACCATGCCCCTGAATCTCCAGCGTTTCTAATCCATATCAAGCTCCCAAATCAAACTTCATACTTAGCATTAACTGACATCTAATAAATGATTTCTAGTCCCATTTAATTAATTAAATATGTAGACCAAGTAAATACATTGAGTTTTATTTAAGTGACTCATATAAGAATAACTATACAAGTGAAATGATATACTTGACTAAAACTAAGAAATTTTCTTTTGATTTCCTTAGATACTCTCACTCTCTCTCTCTCTCTCTCTCTCTCTCTCTCTCTCTCTCTTTGTGTGTGTGTGTGTGTACACATGCGCGTGCACACATGCATATGATGTGAGTGCCTTGGTCAGAGTATCTAGCCCAGGAAATTCTCCTGTCTCTACCAATCACCCTTGCTCCAGTAGTGCTGAGCTTTTAGATGCTGATCACCACAGCTGACCTTTCTGTGTTTTCTCTGTGCACTCTGGGGTTGAAACTCCAGGGTTTCAGGGTTATCAGGGTTGCAAAGTACCCTTAGGCACTGAGAAATCCTGCCACCCCAACACTTTTAATATCCGTTTAACTAATACAAAGGAGAATAATAATGGGGTCTAATGTCTTCTTTGTTTTATTTAATTAAAATAAAATTACATCATTTCTCCCTTCCCTCTCCTTTCTCTTTTCCCTTTCTTGTGTTCTCTCCCTTCTGATATGTGCCCACCCCTTTCAAATTCATAGAGCCTCCTCTTCTTTAATATATTGAATATATATACTTATATATACATCTACCTCCCCTGAATCTGTTCAGCATTGCTTTCATGGAACAGAGCATGGCATGAAGCATTTGTTGTATTGAGACCAGTTACCCAAAGAATTTAAAAATGGACCCAACTCCTGGATTATTGTATCACTGGCTATATAATGCTACCTCACTGTGATGTTGTAAACTGCAACAGGGCTGACCACTTGATACTGTATAACCAACTAACTCTCCTTCTCTCAGAAGTTATTAATTTCTCATAGCTATTCATGTAAGGATGGGGCCCATGAGATTCTCTTCATCAGTACTGGATTGTCAACCATTGTAGGATATGTTCAAGTCTTCTATAGGCAGTGATGTTGTTAAAGTTTAATGATGTGGCTTTCCTGTCATAGCCAAAAAGCACAATCTCACAGAAGGCTGCCTGATTCTCTGGCTCTTACAAACATTCCACTCTCTCTTTCATTTTTCTTTTATTTTCCCTAAACTTTATGTACAGGAACTGTGTTGTATATGTACATAATAAATATACGTTTACCTGTATTTATAGATAAATAGATAGATAGACAGATAGATAGATAGTAGATATCAGTTGAGACTGAGCACCGTACAGACATTATTCTCTGGATTTTGACCAGTTGGGGCTTACTGTAATGGTCTCCTCCCACTGAACAAAAAGAAAAAGGAAGGAAGGAAGGAAGGAGGGAGGGAAGGAGGAGATATTTTTCATGAAAGGTGAGATCAGAAAGGTTGTGACCCTTGGAAGTGAGCCCAGCTCTGCTGCAAAGTGCCTTCAGGCCGTAGATCACAGTCTGTGACGAAACTGACCAGTTTACAAGCCAAGGGAGCGGCAAGGCTATTGGAGCTTAACTGCAGATTTACCTGCTACAAGAACCAACCCCGGGCAAACTGCGAGATATCTGAAACTGTCATATATTGGACTTTTGTTCTAGTATGAGCCCTTCCATCAGGGAACCAGAGCTTACTTGTACACAGCTCCGCCACCTGGATTAGTTAGGTCTCCACCTGGGAGGCCAGGCTGAAACGTTCACTTTATAGGGGTGGAGTAAGGCAACACTACTGGTACACCAAAGCGCCCCCTTTGGACTCAAGTCCAGAAGACAGCAAAAAAATTCCACATGGCCAGAGGCCCCAGACAAAAAAAAAAAAAAACAGAACAAAATATATATCTCCAACAAAAGAAAGCAACGCTATTCCGTCCAGCCCAAACCACCTCACCACAACTGAAACACATGAAAACGATGACAATTCTATATTATTGAAAGAGTCCCTTCAAGAAGAACGTAAAACTATGAAGGAAATCAAACAAGCCACAATTTTACAAGTCAAAACAACGAATAACACCATTAAAGAGCTCCAAGCCAAGGTGACTCAGCTTGAACAGGAAAAGGACAAAGCAATGGAAGATCTCCAGGCAAAAACAAGCTAACCGGAGAAGGAAATGTACAAAACAAACAATACCATTCAAGACATGAAAATAGAAATGGAAATAATAAAGAAAACACATTCAGAGTTAAAAGAGGAAATGGAGAATCAAGAGAAGAGAATAGGAACTACGGATGTGAGTATGAAAAATAGGATGCAAGAGATGGAAGACAGGATCTCAGGCATGGAAGATTCGATGGAAGAAATCAGTACAACATCCAAAGAAAATGAGAAAGCTAAAAATTTTCTCACCCACAACATCCAAGAAATCAAGGACTCAATGAAAAGACGGAACCTAAGAATTATAGGCATAGAGGAAAGAGAAGACTCCCGACTCCATGGTCCAGGAAATATCTTCAACAAAATCATAGAAGAAAACTTCCCAAACCTAAAGAAAGAGATGCCAGTAAAAATCCAAGAGGCTTACAGAACACCAAACAGATTAGATGAGAAAAGAAACTCCTCTGGCCACATAATAATAGAAACTCCAAATGTAGGGAACAAAGAAAGGATATTAAAAGCTATAAGATAAAAAGGCCAAGTCACATACAACGGCAGACCCATCAGAATCACACCTGACTTCTACTCAGAAACTTTAAAAGCTAGAAGGGCCTGGATGGATGTCCTACAAGCCCTGAGAGAACATAGGTGCCCAACCAGACTACTATACCCAGCAAAAGTCTCTATCAACATAGAAGGAGAAAACAATATAGTCCATGACAAAATTCAAACAATATCTCCTCACAAATCTTGCCCTACAGAAGATCCTAGAAGGAAAATTCCAACACAGAGAAGATAACTACACCCAAGAAAACGGAGGAAATAGAAACCTCCACAGCAACTAAACAAAAAGAAACACAAGACAGCCAGCTATACCAAAATAATGGGAAATAACAACCCCTGGTCACTAATATCAATCAACATCAATGAAATCAACTCGCCAAAAAAAAAAAGACACAGACTTACAGACTGCATCCGTAAACAAGACCCATCTTTTTGCTGTATACAAGAAACACACCTCACTATTGAAGATAAACCCTATCTCAGAGTAAAGGGCTGGGAAAAGGTTTTCCAAGCAAATGGACCCAGGAAACAAGCTGGAGTAGCCACCCTAATATCAAACAAAATAGATTTCCAATTGAAGTTAATAAAAAAAAACAGAGAAGGGCATTACATACTCATTAAAGGAAATATCCACCAAGAGGTCATCTCAATATTGAACATCTATGCCCCAAATACAAAGGCCCCTACATTTATAAAAGAAATGCTTCTAAAACTTAAATCGCACATCGATCCAAACACTTTAATAGTGGGAGACTTCAACTCCCCACTCACAACTATGGAAAGATCATCAAGACAGAAGCCAAACAGATAAATAATGAGTCTAACAGAGATCATGAACCAAATGGACCTAACAGATATTTACAGAACGTTTGTTTCACCCAAACACAAAAGAATACACCTTCTTCTCAGCACCTCACAGAACCTTCTCCAAAATCAACCATATAGTTGAACACAAAGAGCCTCAACAGATACAAGAAAATTGAAATAACTCCTTGTATCTTATCAGACTACCATGGAATAAAGCTGGACCTCAATAGCAAAAGAGTCAACAGCAAGTCTACACTCAAATGGAAATTGAACAACTCTTTACTAGAGGACCACTGGGTGAGGGAAGAAATAAAGAAGGAAATCAAAGACTTCTTAAAATCCAACGAAAATGAAGACACAACATACCCAAACCTATGGGACACAATGAAAGCTGTGCTACGAGGAAAGTTCATAGCACTAAGTGCCTTCAAAAAGAAAATTGTGACAGCTCATATTAGTGAATTAACAGCTAAACTGGGTGAATTGGAAAAAAAAGAAGCAAACACTCCCAAGAGGAGCAGAAGACAGGAGATCATCAAACTTAGGGCTGAAATCAACAACCTAGAAACAAAAAGAACTATACAAAGAATCAATGAAACCAAGATTTGATTCTTCGAGAAAATCAACAAAATAGACAGACCCTTAGCCAAATTAACTAAAAGACAGAGGGAGAAAACACAAATCAACAAAATCAGAAATGAAAAGGGTGAAATAACAACAGACATTGAGGAAATCCAGAGAATATTTGGATCCTACTTTAAAAATCTATACTCCACCAAATTTGAAAACTTAAGTGAAATGGACAATTTTCTTGATAGATTCCACCTACCGAAGCTAAATCAAGATCAGGTAAACAGATTAGGCAGCCCTATAACCCCTAAGGAAATAGAAACAGTCATTAAAAATCTCCCAACCAAAAAAAGCCCAGGGCCAGATGGCTTTAGCACGGAATTCTCCCAGACCTTCAAAGAGGAGCTAACAACAATACTTTTCAAACTCTTTCACAAAATAAAATCTAAAAGAACATTGCCAAACTCAGTCTATGAGGCCACAGTCACCCTGATTCCTACACCACACAAAGACCCAACAAAGAAAGCGAACTTCAGTCCAATCTCCCTCATGAACATAGATGCAAAAATAATTAATAAAACACTAGCAAACCGAATTCATGAACACATCAAAAGTATCATACACCATGATCAAGTAGGCTTCATCCCAGGAATGCAGGGATGGTTCAACATACGAAAGTCTATCAACATCATTCACCATATAAACAAGATGAAAGAAAAAAACCACATGATAATCTCGCTAGATGCAGAAAAAGCATTTGACAAAATCCAACACCACTTCATGCTAAAAGTTCTGGAGAGAACGGGCATACAAGGACCATACCTAGAAATAATAAAGGCAATATACAGCAGGCCAGTGGCCAAAATCAAAATAAATGGAGAGACACTTGAAGCATTTCCTCTAAACTCAGGGACAAGACAAGGATGTCCATCCACTTTCACCATATCTCTTCAATATAGTACTTGAAGTTCTTGCTGGAGCAATAAAACAACTAAAGGAGATCAAGGGGATAAACATCGGAAACGAAGAAGTCAAATTACCCTATTTGCAGATGATATGATAGTATACATAAGCGACCCCAAAAATTCCACCAGAGAACTCTTACAGCTGATAAACACCTTCAGCAAAGTGGCTGGATGCAAAAGTAATTCAAAAAAATCAGAAGCCCTTCTTTATACAACAAACAAATGGGCTGAGAAAGAAATAAGGGAAACAACCCCCTTCACAATAGCCACAAACAACATAAAATACCTAGGGGTAACTCTAACCAAGCAAGTAAAGGACCTGTACAACAAGAACTTCAAGCCCTTGAAGAAAGAAATGGAAGAGGCCTTTAGAAGATGGAAAGATCTCCCATGCTCATGGATAGGTATGATCAACATAATAAAAATGGCCATCGTACCAAAAGCAATGTATAGATTCAATGTAATTCCTATCAAAATACCAACACAATTTTTTATAGACTTGGAAAGAGCTAGTCTCAATTTCATATGGAACAACAAAAAGCCCAGAATAGCTAAATCAATCCTGTACAATAAAAAAAACATCTGGAGGTATTACCATCCCAGATTTCAAGCTGTACTACAGAGCAATAGTTGTAAAAACAGCATGGTATTGGTATAGAAACAGACCAGTAGATCAATGGAATCAAATTGAAGATCCAGAAAGAGACCCACACACTTATGGCCACCTAATTTTTGACAAAGAAGCCAAAATGGCACAATGGAAGAAGGACAACATCTTCAACAAATGGTGCTGGTCCAACTGGATGTCCATTTGTAAAAGAATGAAGTTAGACCCATACTTATCACCTTGTACAAAACTTAAGTCCAAGTGGATCAAAGACCTTAACATAAGGCCGGTCACACTAAATCTACTAGAAGAAAAAAGTGGGAGAAACCCTCGAACTGATTGGCACAGGCGACAACTTCCTGAACAGAACACCAACAGCTCAGGACCTAAGACCAACAATCAATAAATGGGACCTCATGAAACTGAAAAGCTTCTGTAAGGCAAAGGACACTGTCATTCGAACAAAACGGCAGCCTACAGACTGGGAGAAAATCTTCACCAACCCCACACCTGACAGAAGGCTAATATCCAAAATCTACAAAGAACTCAAGAAATTAAATGCCAAGAAACCAAATAATCCCATCAAAAAATGGGAGACAGAGCTAAATAGAGAATTCACAAAGGAGGAATCCCTAATGGCTGAGAGACACTTGAAGAAATGCTCAACATCCTTAATCATCAGAGAAATGCAACTCAAGACGACTCTGAGATTCCTTCTCACACCTGTCAGAATGGCTAAGATCAAAAGCTCAAATGACAGCACATGCTGGTGATGGTATGGAGAAAGGGGTACTCTACTCCATTGCTGGTGGGAATGCAGGCTTGTGCAACCACTATGGAGGTCAGTCTGGCGATATCTTAGAAAACTTGGAATAGCTTTGCCTCAGGACCCAGCCATACCATTTCTGGGTATACACCCAAATGCCTCTTCACGGAATCATAAGGAAGTTTCCTCATCTATGTTTATAGCAGCCTTATTTGTAATAGCTAGAAACTGGAAACAACCCAGATGTCCCTCAACTGAAGAATGGGTTAAAAAACCGTGGTACGTCTACACAATGGAATACTGTTCAGCAGCTATCAAGAACAATGAAATTATGCAATTTGCAACCAAATGGATGGAACTAGAGAAGCTCATCCTGAGTGAGCTAACCCAGACTCAGAAGGACGCATATGGCATCTATTCACTTATAGTAGGATTTTTAGCTATATAGTAGAAGGTATTGGTACTACAACTAACACACCAAAGGGAACTTGGACATAGACTTTTTATTTTTAATTTTTATTTATTTTTTTATGTTTTTTTTCTATTTTTTAGTCTTTTTTATCTACTGTCTCCTTATTGGTTTGTTTATTTGGTAGTTCTCTCTCCTGGGCAACGAGACACTTTTCACTGATGGTACTCCTTCGTAGACCCCCCAATGAATGAGGAGGCTCTTGGCCCTCATAAGACCTCTCAACGGAGATGAGGGACTGTTATATAAGGACACCCACCCCAGAGAAATGGGATGGAAGGGTTAGGAGGTAAAGAAAAAAAATTAAATGTGATGTTTTGGCCTTTTACTACTAATTGTCATAAACTGTTTAGAATAACTAAGAAATGCAAACTAATGGTTATGCAAGCTGGTCATTCTGTTAGGTACTATGACAGCCTATTATAGTTACTTTCTAAGCTAATCAGAAATAAACCTGCTACGAGACAAGCAACATCTGCTTATCCTAATATAAGAGATAGATAAGGCCTCTTCAAAAACCTCAAGATCTGCAGAATATGGCATTCAAAGATGTTTTCGTAACTTTAGATTTTTTTATATCAAGACATATCGCCTCCTGACAGCATCCCCTATTCTCCTCCAAGTAGAAGATGAGCATCGAAGAATCTCCAGTGGGAGATAATTGAATTAGTCACAAGCCTATCTCTTGGTAGGAAAAACCCCTTGCTCCAACTGTAGACAGAATGCTGTCCAAAAAGGACAAAACCTGGAAGCAGGTAAGTCGACAGCCTAGCTTTGCCAAGACAGGGTAGGTAAGTTCTTCATAACCCCTGCTCTACAATCAATGTCTGTCAGAGAAATGGGGCCAAATGACTGAAGATCGATGCTGTAATGTATGGAGAGAAAATGGGAACTGTCCAGGCAGCCACTGGTATGTCATTTCTTAGTATGGGAAGCTGCAGGCCCTGTACTTCCTATAAAATCAGATATATTTATCCCTCTCAGGTCTCTGAGGTGGTTGAAGAATAGATAGCTAGAGTCTCATAATTAAATTTTTAGTTGTTTAGGAGTCAAGAGAGTGTTATAGATCTAAGAAGATACTTTTAAAATTGTGTTGCAAGTTAGTATGAATGTTGAGCCAGATATAGAACTTTAAACTCATGGAGATGGTTAGATAGTAGAATGTTAAAGTCAGGTACCAAATACATATGGACTGGACATTGGGAATGTATGTTAAGCCATATAACCCTCATAACTGTGGCCTAATTACTTCTGTTGTTTTGTATTATATTTATTATTATAATAGAAAGAGCCATTTGTTGGACTGAAAGGGGAAACTGTAGGGGGAAATAAGATATACCTTAAACTTAAAAGAAAAAAAAAGGGAAGAGGATGGGGGTTGAGGTTGGGAGGGTGGGACTGGAGGGGGAATAGGGAGGGGACTTCGATTGAGATGTAACTTGAAGAAATAAAAAATAAAGGAAAAAATAAAAAAATAAAATATGTCTCTGAAAAAAAAAAGAAAAAAGAAAGGTGAGATCTACACTTACCTGTGGTTATAAGGATAAGCATTTACAGTTCATTTAGAGAGTTTAGGAAAAAGGCAGTTAGTAGGTTCTTGTCTAAGATCCATGACCTCACCTGCCATGTATGGTTGGCTAGACTTACAATACCAGCCATTATTTTCCTCTTATTAATCAGGACTTGAATTTAATTAGACAGCTGTCAGTTGCTGCCAAGATATAAGTGCTACTATTGCATCTTTAGGGATATCTTTCCATGATGGTCATAGTTGTGGTTCACAGGCATGGCAGCTAGGTAAGACTATTGATTGCTTTCTTCCCTTAGGAGCTTGCAAACCTGTCAGGAGCCGAATGTTCTTAAGGCTCCTTCCTTCATGTCCATCTGCTGTTCTTAGGCCCTTAACATAAGTGTTCAAGCATTGTCAGAAGCTCTCTGAGTAAGGGGCTCAATAAACATATAAGCTTCCTGAAAAGCTACCCAGCGTTTTGCAAAGTCCTTGCTGAATATGCACACCAGGGTTGCTTCTTGCTCACACCCAGCTTTTCCTTTTATCTGTTATTACTGACATGGAGTGAAGATTCCCTCATTGCTAATTGTCACTCTCCTTGTTTGGCAAGACTTTACACAGAGTCCTATAAAGATTGATGCTGTAATGTATGGAGAGAAAATGGGAACTGTCCAGGCAGCCACTGGTATGTCATTTTTTAGTTTTGGAAGCTGCAGGCCCTGCACTTCCTATATAATCAGATATATTTATCCCTCTCAGGTCTCTGAGGTGGTTGAAGAATAGATAGCTAGAGTCTCAGAGTTAAATTTTGAGTTGTTTAGGAATCAAGAGGGTGTTCTGGATCTAAGAAGATATTTTTAAAATTATGAGGCAAGTTAGTATGAAAGCTGAGTTACATATAGAACTTTAAACTCATGGAGATGGTTAGATAGTAGAATGTTAAAGTCAGGTGCCAAATACATATGGACTGGACATTGGGAATGTATGCTAAGCCATATAACTCTTATAATTGTGGCCTATTTATTTCTGTTGTTTTGTATTGTATTTATAGTTATAAGAAAAAGAACCATTTTTTGAACTGAAATGGGGAGCTGTTGGGGGGAAAAAAGAAATACCTTAAACTAAAAAAAAAAAAAGAAGGGAAGAGGATGGGGGGGTTGAGGGGGAGGAGGGTGGAAGGGTGGGACTGGAGGGGGGAGTATGGAGGGGATTGTGATTGAGATGTAACTTGAAATAAAAAATAAATTATTAAAAAAAATTTTTAAAAAAGGTGATTCTATTATTCCTGATATCTGTCTTACAAACTGCCTGATTCAGTTCAAACAATTTTAGAAGTTAAAGAAGTCAGATAGTTGACAGAAAAACATATAGCTGTAGTAAATACTCTTGTTAAACATTGTGTATCTCATTTTGAGACAAGCCTGAGATAGATTTATGACCTCAGATAAGCTTTCACTCTAGAGGTGATAAGACTGACTCCAGATGCAAACCATAAATCAATTAAGAGTTTTAAACTTCCCATGAACTTAGGATATAATGAGGCTACCAACAAATGTCTAAATTTTAGTACAAATCTTAGTAACAAAATACACAAACTGTTTTGTTGTAATTCCTTATACCTTGTCAGGTTTACTGTAATATACTGTCATCTTAAACTTAACTTGTGTATAGAAAAGCAAAATTTAATTAAGTACTAAAAGTGTGATTGTTAAGTGCCCTCCTATTGATATGGTTTTGTGTGTCCTTGTGATAAATGCCTTTTGACCATGAGGTAATTCTTTCTTTGATGTAGAGATCCCTTGCTCAGAGTATAAAAGGAATAGTCACCACAATAAATTTGTCATTGCATTCTAGCTTCATCCATTCTCTTTCTGGTGTTAGTGTGTGAGAGAGAGAGCCCCTCTGTACTCATCACTTTCTTATTATCTTCATACTAACTCATGGATCAGGTAAAAATCTTGGAGCTCCACCATCAACTTCTGAGATAAATTGGTCAAAATGTACTTTAATCTGCTGCTAGTCAGAGGCAAAAGGCTTCCTCTGGGCTACAGAAGAGAAAAGGCATACCCCCCACACACACACACATGCACCATAGCAGCTACCTGTAAAAAATCTGCAAGGGTCATCAGCCTTGTAGTCATCAGCCCCTGGAGCAGGCCAGACCTGGAAGTTTGCTGGCACTGTATCCCATCCTAAGACCCTGTGCTGTGTGACAAGGCTGGTCCTTGACACATACCACCCTTTTAGAGTATTTAAGCTAATCCTTGCTGAGGAGTCTTTATGGTTCACTTCCAGCTCAACTCCTCCAAGTCCTCTGTGTTCAAAGTGCATGGTATTAGTGACTCTCCTTCAATTTCTGGGAAGGAACCGAAGGCAATAACAATAGCCTATATACTTTATTTTTTTTATTGGTTTGCATTTGGTTATACAGCCAATAAGTCCATCTTCTAAGAATTGTATATATAATGTATATATATATATGTATAATTATATAATGTATATACAATGTGTGTATATATATAATGCATATATGTATAAATAAGTCATCTCTAAATTGGTCATACTGTTGCCCCAAATCAAAGGCTTGTTGCCTTTTGGTTCTTTTTCTTCCTAGATCATATATTCCTGTGACTTGGGGCCATCCTACTAAATTCTACTCTCTGGCCCCAATTTTAAGGAAAACAGCAGTTTGGGGGCAGTGTTTTCTCCTTTCTTATGCAGTCAGCACTATATTTTTGACCAAATGTGTGAGGTGTCCTTACCAGCAGTGGTTCCCACTGAACACTGAGTGATGCTGGCAATTCATTTCAAGTGGACTGAACTGTCCACTTGAGGCTACAGTGAGGTCCCACAGAGGAAGGACTCTGTTCCACAATATACCCCTTCACCTTGAGACACAGATGAACAATAGTAGGTTATAGTCAGTTATATTTTCGAATGACCAGCTATAAATTAATTTCTACTACTCAATTTTTCATCTCAATTAATATCCTAGGATAGTGTAGAATAAATAAATTACATTGGGCACCATTTGTAGAAATAATTAAATTGTTTAACCATATTTATATTATTGTTAATTGGTTTGAGGTTGTTAATCTTTAAGCAGCCATTATAAATGAGTACACAGAGACCATACAGATTTTAACAAGCCTTGGCCTGAATTGAGTGATCTCGGCCCATCTAAGCTAGCTCTTAATTCTACTACCCAAATATGACCCCATATATACATACGTCCCCTTGGACTGTCATTCTCCACACTACGTCAATGTTCCTGGCCATGTGGAATGAGGTTCTTTTTTCTAACCAATGGTGTGTGCCTCCTTCTTCCTGCTGCTCTGGGCTGGGATGCATGAATCCTCTGTGTAAAGTGCAGGCTTCCTGTTCTAATCTCAGGAAGTCCCACCTTTCTCTGTCTTTGATCAATCTCAGGTCTCAGCATTTTATTTAACCAATCAGAGTCAATGTAAGTAACAGACAGCAAGTAAGACCAATTAATTAACATTTAGAATGCTTAACACTACCCCATCAGGATAGCCTAAACAACTCAAGGAAACATATTTACAAGCTTATTATAAAAGATGTTATAAATATCACTAACATCTAACCAGATCAAGGGGCAGGTGGGACAAGGTAAGGAGAGGCACTGAAGGGTTGCCATGTTCTCATAGCAAGGATCCTGGGTGTCAGTACCCATGACCTTGTCATGTAATGTCCAGAGATCCAAAAAAGATCAAAATATAAGGCTTATGTGTCTCAATTCCATTGACTGGACCAACGCCCTAATTGAATACAGCCGATATAATATCTACATAATTTTTTCTCCTCTTACCTTGTTAGAGTATATTATACATGCATTCTGCTGGTGGGTTTGCCACCGGTAGCCTTACCTATTATTAAATAGAGTACTTGATGCCTTTTTGGTGCTTGTATTATGAGAGTGGTGGTACACTTCTATTGTCAGCTACTAGAAAGACTAGAGAAGGAGAATTGCTTAACAGTGTTCTAGACAACATACCAAGACCTTACATCAGAAAATAAATAAATAAAATGATTATCAAGTCATCTGAGAAATCATGATGTTCTATTCCTGTTAGAATCTACTTACTTCCAATTCTGCAGCAAAGTTCATCAGTCTAACTTCTTTGTGCCCTTGCTTTCCAATAACTCCCGTCAAATCAAGATTTCAGAAACACTCCTTTGGATTCCTAGTTAAATTCAATTACACCTAATACTCTTATAATGTACATATTTCATGTTCTGTTTTAAGACTATGTAGATATTTGCTTTTATAATTCTCACAGCCACTCTGTGAAATGGTTGAAATACCCCACTGTACTCAAGTTGCACATGAGCAAATCAGGAAGTGAAGTGGCAGCACTGGATGTGAGCTCAATCAGGTGTCAAACTGTGCTCCTTGTAAAAAACCCCAAGGAGTGGGGAGAGTTGAAGTTGGAGTTGGCCCCCAGTTGCCAACGATGCCATCCATCGTGCATAGGTAAAGATGCCTCCACAAAACTATTACATGGTTCAGAAAGATCCTTCATTGCCAAATCCCCAGAATGACCTGAAGCACTTTACCCCCTAGAAAGGATGTGGGAGTATATTGAAATCTGAAATTTGATTGTAATTTTGAACAAATAAGAATAGATCTCTGATGACTAGAATCAGGGGTTCAGAGAGCTTGAATTAGGTCCATATGTTAAGATAAATATAAGGACAGAGGTCTAAAGACCAAAGAGGGGAGGAAGTGAATTATGTCAGGATCAGAGTCTAAAAGAGGGGAGGTCAAAGAGCCACACCCATGAAGATCCCTTGAGTATTTTAGACCACTACCTACGGCTGTCCCCTTTAACTCAGGTGACAATTATGACAATGCCAGTTATTCTTCAGGCAGAAGTGGAGTACAGGTTGATCACAAAGTCAAAACCAGGTTGGGAAAGATCAAAAACATTTACGTATTCACAGGCTACCTTTCAGGCAATGACCTAAATACTGAGAATAAAAGACTGAGCAAGAGTGACTCCGGTGGTCCCTTCATTTAGTATATTGCATTTGTGGTGGGAAGAGGGAGCAGAAGACAACCTGAAAAGAGAATAGAAAATGAACAACTCAGTTTGAAAAATGATACCAAAGAGTGATAAATGACATCAACAAATCAGACTAGACTAGATTGAGAAGATAGATTCTGGTGTTTTGGAAGGAATAGCATGAGATGGCCTACCTCCCAGGGGTGGCAACATTTAAGCAAAAGCCTGAATAGAGGAAGGACTAGCATATAACAGGAACATTTTCCTATAAAGGACAACCTTACATAGATTGTTTCAGAAATGCCAGCTTTGCTCATTCACCAAGCTCTCTTCTAACTTGATAATTGTCTTAATAAATAACTAAGGACAAGTCCCCCAAGAAATTGAGAAGCCCTCCAGGGAAGCAGATTCGAGCTCTGTCTTTCTCTGCATGGCCGTGAGATCCAAGTAGGATAAAGGGGCTGTCTGGGATATCAGTCAGTTCAGTCTAGACAGTGCTGAGTTATGCAATGCAGGGATGCTGCAGGCACCCACTCACTCCTACTCTCATAAACCCTTCCTCTCCTTCCCTCTAACTCATTATTATGCCGCTTTCTTCTGAGGACCTTTTAGAACAACCACAACCTGGTTACAGCACTGTGACAGTCATTCTCCCAGCCAGGGCCTTCTGTAACACCCTTGGGTTTCCAAAAGAACCTAACCAGACCGAAGAAAGGCACGGCCCTGCTTCTATTAAGGAATCAGTCTTTTACATCTATCAATTCCATTGCAAGTGCTTCTCTGCCCAAAGAACCAGACCTAAAAATTAATTTGCAAATTTCCTGAGGGAAACGCATTTCGTGCTTGTTAGTTTTGAGCACACCTGGAGATCTCTTGGAGCTTAAACCACTAAGTTAGTTGTTGCTTCCCATCAGGCTCTGGTGAAATTCTATTACAAGAAAATTTATTCCTATTTAGTGGACTCTGAAGCCCAGGAAAGGAGTTTGATTTTCTAAATTATACACTTTTATGTTGGCTTTTTGAAAGCTATTCTTTTCCTAAATTACAGCTAATTTTGTACAAGTATCCTTCTTTATTCAGTTTATTATAACATTAGCCTCAAATTGATGCCCTTCTTAGGCATAGCTGTCTGTCTTAGTAAAGTAGAATTTCTGGAGGTAGCCTCCCCCCCCCCCCTTGAACAACACTATTGCTCTGCAATGTGAAACACATATCCTATTTACGCTGGTAGATATTTGTCACGATGTGACATGCTGTACATATCCTTATAGCATATCAAGAGCATCTGAAAAAAATTATATTATTTCAATTAGATATGTCAAACTGCCCAGCACAAGAAAACTCAAAAGTGCCCTCTCTGGAAACTACTGGATCATAGCTTATTCAGAAGGACACTGGAAAGTGGGCAGAGGCTCAGCTTTTCGTGGAAGGAGGCATAGCCCTAATGAGACCCAAAGAACAATAACCGCACTTATAAAAATGGGAGGACTGCTGAAGGCCGTGGGAGGGAGAATGCAACAGATACCCTTCTTAAATTAGGTTAGTTTACAGTGGATTGCAATTCCCAGGCTGCTTTAATGTGAATTAGTCTTGACATGATCCCCGGACCTCGGAAACTCAATCAGCTACTGAGCAGTTGTTCTGCTACAGAAGTTGCGTATTTTGGACACAGACAATGTGTAGCACCTACAAGCTCCTCGTTAAAAGTTGACATGAAAGTGGCCACGTGTATAATCTGTGGCCCTCTCCAGATGTTTGGGGTGGCAGTAGATTGGACTATGATGGGAATATGACACGTCACTCCTTATTCTGGATTATCTCTCCCCTTAGCATGTTATAAAAAAAAAAAGTAGAAGAGCAAACACTAAATGCTTTATTTTAGAAAATCGGTAATGAAGAATGAGTGATATTGATGTAGTTCAGGAAGAGAAAGGAGGTCTTTGTATTCTTAGATCAGGAATGCTTATGAATCACACTCCATCATCATTAAATCTGACTTTTTTTTTTTGGTTTTTGAGACATGATTTCTCTGTGTAGCCCTGGCTGTCCTGGACTCACTTTGTAGACCAGGCTGGCCTTGAACTCACAGAGATCCACCTGCCTCTCCCTCCCAAGTGCTGGGATTAAAGGTGTGTGCCACCACCCTCGGCCATTACAGACAGTTGTGAACTGCCATGTGGTTACTGGGATTTGAACCTGGGTCCTTTGGAAGAACAGTCAGTGATCTGACTTTTTAAGAGTCTCTATGCATGCAACAGATCTGACCCAAGCTGGTGGTTCATTCCCTGTTCATCCTGCCAGCTCTTTAGCGCAAAGTCAGGTTTGCTGAACGTTAATACTGTTGCCATTTTGTTCCCGATACTTTCTGGGAGGGAAGAGAGCTGTTCTGTGCATTGAAGATTGCTTACAAGCAGCTCTGGCCTCTAGCTATTTATATCAACAGCATGTTCCCTATCACAGCATTTAAAATGTTTCCAGACTTTTCCAGGTGTCTTCTGGAAAGGAAGGACTAAATGACACCTGATGAAGAAGCACTCTTATATGAATTTTGGAAAAGTGATTCCACAGTTTCCCACGGCAAGTCTTTGTAGCCCATTGATACCATCCAGATTTTAGGTGTCTTAATAACTAAGAAACAGTGCCCAGGTTTTCTTCCTGTTGTTAATGGAACTGCTAAGGAGACACAATTCTTTGCCGGTGTGAACAATATGTGACTATAATGTTATGAAAGCCCTACTTATTAGTAACATGGTAGAGATAAGTATGCTATGTGCATGAGCTGAACTAAGCTATCTGAAGTGATGAGACATCCCACAGTCCTTCCAACTAAGACAGAACTCATCATAAACTCATTACCTTCACTTCCCTTTATCTAGTCAGAGAAAAGCATTCAATGGACAAAGGACAAGTGATAATAGTTCAATTACAAAACCTGCCTAGGGAGCATGGAAGTCATAAAGTCCATAAAAGACAAGAGGTAGAAATTCTACAACACTCAAGGGAATAAGGAGGTCAGATGACCAAGTGGTGTTGTAAACTGACATGTTAAAACAACAACAACAAACCTTTATGGCCAAAAACCAATATAGTTAGTTGAATATATCAGGAGTGAATTTTACTACTCTTTCTTTCTTCCCCTTTCTTTTGTATATACATACACATAAAAACACATGATTGACCAACAGTTACTCGGTAACATATTTTGACTAAAATTTGGATTACACTTTGCCCTCCCAAGATTATAACCTCAGGTCCTCCTCATCACTGGGCTCCATCTTCTCGAAGCTACTATTTTTCCATTGTGTACAAAATTGATTTAAATCGTTCAATATATCCGGAAACCCTCTCTAAAACTGTGTTTTAGACTCATGACGAATAAAACCAATGTCTTTGGTGGAATTGAATTCTTCTTTCATGCCCTGCCATGACCTGGATGTAGTTTGGCTCCAATGATGTTGCTATCAGAGATTTGATGCTCACCATCACAGTGCGAGGATGGTTAAAGCCTTTAAGAGGTACACCTTGGTGAGAGATACTTTGGTAATTGTAGCTACTGCCTTTGACAAGAATACGGGTTTCCTAAAGTTGAACTCCTTTGTGATCATGGTTATGAAATTTTGAGCCTTACCACAGAATCTTCATCTCTGCCTTCTTACCTAGAACTGTATCTGCTGCTCCAACACATTTTCATGATAACAATCCACCAGGAGGTAATGCAGATAAAGGGCATCTCTTTGCACTTTCAATATCCAAAATTTTATAGTTATCCCCCCCTCGAATATAGTATCACAACAATAAAATTCTAACTAACACAGAGAGGCCTATTAGATTCCCCAGTACACTGTGCTGTCAGATATTAACAGCAGGAACCTGCATTTTTATATTACTGCTCTATGTAGGACTTCCCAATGCATCATATCAAATAATTCTCACAGCTACAAATGTCCTCATGTAACAACTGGAAACTAAAGCTGAATTTGTTTTCAGGGTCATCTGGGAAGAAGATTAAACATTTCTCCTCTGATTTCCTTCACAAAACATTTCAATGACCTGCAAACATTTTTTTTTGCATATGAAAAAGACACATTGGTTGCTAAAACTGTTCAGTGCTGTCAGGTTAGATATGTTGTCTGAATGATGGAAAATGAGAGTTTTCATGGCATTATTTTTTTTAACTTAAAGAGTGTAATGAAAGATATGCTTTAAGAATAGTAATATCAGTAGTCACTACATTTGAAAATATAAACAAGCATGAGGCCTATGTGTTGTTTTTCTACATACTTCTCTCATACATTTACCTTAGTAAAATCAACTTAACATAAACACCCTGAGTATTAAAGAGAAATCATAGGAAGATGAGGGAGGGGATGCTGTATGGCTAGAGAAGAAAATGGTTTCACAGTCAACCTTAATAATGATAGGAAGTTACAGGCAATTATACTGTGGAACATCTAGGCATTGTCTAGCACCAGCTCATGGAGTCACTTCTTTTTCTCCTTCCTAAAAATAATTCCTAAATGATTCCTTTTGGCAGCAAACCCTGGTCTGTGTTCATGTTTATAACCCCAGCTTCTCCTAACTGCTAAACTAGGGCAGGTGCTCTTCTGTGAGGATGGACGTGACAGAGACAAGCTTCTTAGCTGTGCTTAGGCAAGAGTGAGCAGCCGGAGTTTAATGGCCACACATCATGTTCACAACAGCCTGTGTATCCTGAGACACATACTTAGTGCTCAGCAATATAGGAAAATTGAGACTCACAGTATAAGCCATCTTCTCTCAGGTAATGAGGACAGGTCATAACAAAAGAAACTTAATTCATCTCTGATTCAGCATGAAGTCAAAAAGAAGACCTGAGTGACACTGTAAACCTAAAACCAAATAGATTTAGGACTTAAAGCATGCACAATTTATCAGCTATTCTCCTGCAATAATATGGGGTCTGACCAAATAGAATGTCCAGGCTTATCACACTTTTGTAGTCACTGTGTACCAATTACCTCTGCATATTATCTCCTTTGTCCTTGATTATAATAACAAGAATCCAGATTTTTCTATAGTCTTAACTCCTAAAGCTGAAGGGGGAACATGAACTCTTTTATGTCTTTAAGGTATCATTAAGGATACAGCAATAATAACACACTAAGTGGCTCCTGTTGTCAGGAGAAAATTAATCCACCTCTTTAAGGGTCTGGCACAAAACCATGAGTTCAGACTAGACCACGGCAGAGCCTAATAATAATGATGCTACATAAAATGGTGACAAAAGGTATCCTGATCTATGCAGTGAGTTACAATGAAAAATAACCTAATGTTCATGGGAGGCATTGAAGGTTTCATTTCCACTCTGAAGTTTTTGTAGGACCAAGTCAAGCTGGAGTACAGATTTGATATGGTATTTGCTTCTCTGTCTCTGTTATGTTAGAAAAAAAAAATAGAGCCGAACTTCATGGAGTACTGCTTTTTGTTTGTTTTGTTTTTTTGTTTTTATTGTTGTTGTTTTGTTTTGTTGTTTTTTTAAATCTGTTGACTACTGAAACACTCTTCAAAGACTTTGAGAATTTCAAGAAACCAGTCAAAAGAAATGAAGGCATTGGAATTAGAGAGTGCAGGAGAAGGGGTTGCTAAGGTGTGGAGAACGATTTCTTAGTAAAATGTTAAATAAAACAAATGTGAAAATATAGCTCCATGGGGCCACTTGTCTTTCTTGTTCAGTCCAGACTGTTCTTCAGAGTCATGGGAATCTCCAGATATACAAGATCTACCCAAACCCACATTGTGTGACAGAACCACTGTATCCAAAATGTTTTTCATGGTGCCAACATCTTAAACAGATGACAACATTCCATTCTCCCTAGAAAACCCCTTTGAAGACTATCAGTCCATTGTTCTGATGTCTTAAAATCTTGCTACTTTGGACTATGAACAATCAATGATTGTCCTCTTTGAATGTGCATCTGGAGGCCAGCCCTACATTTACCCAGAATAAGGATGTGTTTTAATTTCCTCCTGGACTTCATACCAATATATCAAATGAACAATTGAGAGATTTTTCTATTTAGTTTTTGACAGTACTATTAAAACAGAGAATTGTATTTTTGTTTTTTAAAATAAATAAGAGAACATAAGGATTTCTTCAACAAAAAGTAGTATCTTCCTTACTTAGGTTTGTAGTTATTGTTGCAGCAATCTGAATTTATATTTCTTTTGAGACTACCTTAAATTTCAAGATGAAACACTCACTGACCACATGTCTACAGGACAATCTCTAAGACAAGTTTAATTTTTGTACTATCTTTTCAGTTTTTTTTATATAAATGACACGCAAGAAAATAAAATTCACTTAAAATGTGCATTACATTGTGGTTCAGCCCCTCTAGAAACAAAGGGATGCTTAGTGAATGCCTGGCACTTCATTATCATGCAGTTTTGCTCTATTCTTCTTCAGTTTCAACCTCTGCACTCTTGACACACATGAAACACAAGAACCAGAAGAGAGGAAAACACAGAACAAATGCTCTAAAAGCTGAGCCAATCATCAAGGCTCTTGGATTCCATCTCTTTTAACTTTTGTTATTACAGCAACTGCAATGGTGCTCTGGGGTACCTTACACACATGAAGCTATGTCTTAACAGGTATGGGGGGGTCACAAGGTTATTTGAAGAATCTTTTGACTGATTTTTATGGAGAAGAAAAGACTTCATCACACCTCTCATAAGACTTTGAATATAGATGGCTGTGTAAGAGTCACAACTTCTATTCCAAAGTTTGTTTATGTGGAAACCTCATGAAATGGTATCTTCATTTCCCTCATCCTCACTGCCCCATGTGCCTCCTGACTGCATCCTACACACCCTCCTGCATCCAAGCCATCAGGTAACACACGCCCTTCCAATGCCCTTGTCCTGCACTTGTTCCTGTCTTTGTTGGTTATCTGTGAAAAATCCCTATAGTCTTCTACAAGAACAGTGCAATGGCTGGAATTCATAACCCCCTTTAAAAAAAATAAAATCTTCTCCTGGGCTTGCACAAGAAGGCTTCTTGTACATGGTTTGGTGAAAGCAAAACACAAGCACATAGAAATAAAAAAAAATTTAAAGCATATTTCCAACAATAAGAATAAATTGTATGTATGTATATATATATATATATATATATATATATATATGACAAGTATGTATAGAGATAAGAGTTAAAGACATACCTGTATTTCTCTACCTTCAGATCCCATTTTCAGTTGACATAAACAGCATATAGGTTTCACTCACTGTGCCTCAAATCAAGACTATTCTGGACCTAAGATATCTTTTCATCTTCTCCCTATGCCTGGGGAAAGAAAATGAAGTTATATCTTGAAACTTTTAGTGTATTTCCCTGTATCATGAAAGATGGAAATACAAGAAAGAGAAGGGGGGGAGTGAGAAAGGAAGGAAGGAAGGAAGGACGGAAGGACTCTATAAAATCTTTTCCCTCAAACTTGTTGCATTCAATATTTTTATAATAAAACATTGCCTTCTACTACTCCAAAATATTTTTCTTGTCTTTTCTTTGTTATGGAAATTAATAAAGTATGGAGATCTTCATGAATTAGTGTACTTTTCACAACAGTTGTACTTGGTTTTCAATGTTAAACAATTCATCCTCAAGTATAGGTAGATAGATAGATAGATAGATAGATACACAGATAGATAGATACATACATAGATAGATAGATATGATGTGATATGATATATAATATTTCCTCTGTATATTGCTAATCTACATAGCTGGAAAATCCATAATTATAAACAGTAAGACTATTAAGTAAAGTCTTATGCTTTAAAATTATGCTTTAAGGGGCCAAGATGGCGGCGAACTGCACGGACGCATTTTGAATGTGGGAGAGAAGAGCCATAGAAAACACAGAGTTGTGGGACACTGTGCAAAAACCGGAGGGTCTGGCCCCTCCAGGAACACGCACAGCTCCCAAGGGACTGTTAAAAGTCCCAGGGCAAGGCTCTCCCCACATCTCTCACAGACACAGAAGCCACTAAATCCGGGATTCAGGAACTCCCATTTGGAGAGGCGTCTGGTAAAATCGATCCCAACACACAGCAGGCAGAATCAAAGGCCACATGGCGATCGCCCACTAGCCTACAGGGCTTCCCACACCTCAGGAAGACCTTATAACTACTTAGGAAACTTTGCAGAATAGTTGAAGTCTTAACAAGGAAGAAACAGGGCGCTCTGCGGGTGATCCACAGCCGCTCCAGCCGGAGCGGGAGGTGGGTGGGCAGAACAGTTGGGGTTGGAAGCGGGCAGAGGTGGGCGGGGCTGGTGCCTGGCGCACCAACGGCAAAGCAGCTAGGGCGGGAGGCTGGCTCAGACGGTGGGAGGGGCTGAAGCTCCGCCCATCCACGGCGGAGCAGATCGGGAGGGAAGCGGCCAGGCCTGTGGCGGAGAAGTCTAGTGGGTAACCAGAAGCCAGGAGGCCATAGCTGTATTCTGGTAAACCCAGACATATTAGGTGTGGAGCTGGGCCCTGTCAGCCTCCGTGACGACAAACAAAGCCCACAAAATCTGTGCCTGGGCAAACAGGTCCATACCATCAGAACCATTACAGGCTGATCACTCAGTGGGCAACATAGAGAAGTCTGAACTGGGAGCAGTGAAACAATTCCGGACCATTACTCACTACCTGGGAATAGGCTGCACCAGCTCACAGCGATTCAGGCTATTAAAACCACAGTGACCCTGAGATCCCCCTGTAAGAAACGACAGATAGCCAAGCAATTCGACTCCTTCACCAAAGCATCCCCTGTGGATCCAAGAACAGAAAATGACAAGAACAGACAGCTAAACACACCCACATGGCCAAAGCTCCAAGAAAAAATAGAAATCAAGGAAATATGACTCCAACAAAGCAGAATTATCCTAGCTCATCCAATTCGGATGACCTCATACCAACAGTAACACATGAAAACGATGACACTACTGCATTATGGAAAGTGATAGAGTCCCTTCAAGAAGAACTTAAATCTATGAAGGAATTCAAAGAAGCCAGAATTTTACAAGCCAAAACAATGAACAACACCATTAAAGAACTCCAAGCCAAGGTGACAGAGCTTGAACAGGAAAAGGACAAAGCAATGAATGATTTTCAGACAAAAACAAGCAAGCTGGAGAAGGAAATGAACAAAACGAACAATACCATACAAGACATGAAAATAGAAATAGAAATAATAAAGAAAACACAGTCAGAGTTAAAGAGGAAGTGGAGAACCAAGGGAAGAACAGGAACTATGGATGTGAGTATCAACAATAGGATGCAAGAGATGGAAGACAGGATCTCAGGCATGGAAGATTCGATGGAAGAAATCAGTACAACATCCAAAGAAAATGAGAAGGCTAAAAAATCTCTCACCCACAACATCCAAGAAATCAAGGACTCAATGAAAAGACGGAACATAAGAATCATAGGCATAGAGGAAAGAGAAGACTCCCGACTCCAAGGTCCAGGAAATATCTTCAACAAAGTCATAGAAGAAAACTTCCCAAACCTGAAAAAAGAAATGCCAATAAAAATACTAGAGGCTTACAGAACACCGAACAGATTAGATCAGAAAAGAAATTCCTCTCGCCACATAATAATTGAAACACCAAATGTACAGAACAAAGAAAGGATAATAAAAGCTGTAAGAGAAAAAGGCCAAGTCACATACAATGGCAGACCCATCAGAATTACACCTGACTTCTCCTCAGAAACTTTAAAAGCTAGAAGGGCCTGGACAGATATCCTACAAGTCCTGAGAGATCACAGGTGCCCAGCCAGACTACTATACCCAGCAAAACTCTCTATCAACATAGATGGAGAAAACAAGATATTCCATGACAAAATCAAATTTAAACAATATCTACCCACAAACCCAGCCCTACAGAAAATCCTAGAAGGAAAATTCCATCCCAGAGAAGAAAACTTCACCCAAGAAAACAAAGGGAATAGAAAACCCCTCAGCAACTAAACCAAAAGAGGCACAGGACCATCACCTATACCAAACTAATGGGAAACAACAACCCCAGGTCACTAATATCCATCAACATCAATGGTCTCAACTCCCCAATAAAAAGACACAGATTTACAGAGTGGATCCGCAAGCAAGACCCGTCCCTTTGCTGCATACAAGAAACACATCTCACTACCAGAGATAGACACTACCTCAGAGTAAAGGGCTGGGAAAAGGTTTTCCAAGCAAATGGACCCAGGAAGCAAGCTGGAGTAGCCATCCTAATATCAAACAAAACAGACTTCCAACTGAAGTTAATGAAAAAAGACAAAGAAGGGCATTATATACTCATTAAAGGGAATATTCATCAAGAGGAAATCTCAATACTGAACATCTATGCCCCAAATACAAAGGCACCTACTTTTGTAAAAGAAACACTTCTAAAACTTAAATCGCACGTCGATCACAACACATTAGTAGTGGGAGACTTCAACACCCCACTCACAACAATGGACAGATCGTCAAGAATGAGGCCAAACAGAGAAATACTGAGTCTAACAGAGATCATGAAACAAATGGACCTAACAGATATCTACAGAACGTTTCACCCAAACACAAAGGAATACACCTTTTTCTCAGCACCCAATGGAACCTTCTCCAAAATTGACCACATAGTTGGACACAAAGATAGTCTCAATAGATACAAGAATATTGAAATAACACCTTGTATCTTATCAGACCGCCACGGAATAAAGCTGGTCTTCAACAGCAAAAGAATCAACAGAAAGCCTACACACACATGTAAATTGAACAGCTCCTTACTGGATGACCACTGGGTCAGGGAAGAAATAAAGAAGGAAATCAAAGACTTCTTAAAATCCAACGACAATGAAGACACAACATACCCAAACCTATGGGATACAATGAAAGCTGTGCTACGAGGAAAGTTCATAGCACTAAGTGCATTCAAAAAGAAAATTGTGACAGCTCATATTACTGAATTAAGAGCTAAGCTGGGTGAATTGGAAAAAAAAGAAGCAAACACGCCCAAGAGGAGCAGAAGGCAGGAAATCATCAAACTTAGTGCTGAAATCAACAACTTAGAATCAAAAAGAACTATACAAAGAATCAATGAAACCAAGAGTTGGTTCTTCGAGAAAATCAACAAAATAGACAGAACCCTACCCAAATTAACTAAAAGGCAAAGAGAAAGAACCCAACTCAACATAATCAGAATTGAAAAGGGAGAAATAACAACAGACATTGTGGAGATCCAGAAAATATTCGGGTCCTACTTTAAAAATCTATACTCCACCAAATTTGAAAACATAAGCGAAATGGACAATTTCCTCCATAAATTCCACCTACCAAAACTAAATCAAAATCAGATTAACAGCTTAAACAGCCCAATAACCCCTAAGGAAATGGAAACAGTCATTAATAATCTCCCAACCAAAAAAAGCCCAGTGCCAGATGGCTTTAGCACGGAATTCTACCGGACCTTCAAAGAGGAGCTTACACCATTACTCTTCAAACTCTTCCACCACATAGAAACAGAAAGAACACTGCCAAACTCATTCTATGAGGCCACTGTCATTCTGATTCCTAAACCACACAAAGACCCAACAAAGAAAGAGAACTTCAGACCAATCTCCCTCATGAACATAGATGCAAAGATACTTAATAAAATACTAGCAAACCGAATTCAAGAACACATCAAAAATATCATACATCATGATCAAGTAGGCTTCATCCCAGGAATGCAGGGATGGTTCAATATATGAAAGTCTATCAATGTAATTCACCATATAAACAAGATGAAAGAAAAAAACCACATGATAATCTTGCTAGATGCAGGAAAAGCATTTGACAAAATCCAACACCCCTTCATGCTAAAAGTTCTGGAGAGAACGGGCATACGAGGACCATACCTAGAAATAATAAAGGCAATATACAGCAAGCCAGTGGCCAAAATCAAATTAAATGGGGAGAAGCTTGAAGCATTTCCTCTAAACTCAGAGACAAGACAAGGATGTCCGTCCACATTCACCATATCTCTTCAATATATCACTTGAAGTTCTTGCTAGAGCAATAAGACAACTAAAGGAAATCAAAGGGATAAACATTAGAAATGAAGAAGTCAAATTATCCCTATTCGCAGATGATAGGTTAGTATACATAAGTGACCCCAAAAACTCCACCAAAGAACTCTTACAGCTGATAAACATCTTCAGCAATGTGGCTGGATACAAAATTAACTCAAAAAAATCAGAAGCCCTTCTTTATACAACAAACAAGCATACCGAGAAGGAAATAAGGGAAACAATCCCCTTCACAATAGCCACAAACAACATAAAATACCTGGGGGTAACTCTAACCAAGCAAGTAAAGGACCTACACAACAAGAACTTCAAGCCCCTGACGAAAGAAATGGAAGAGGCAATTAGAAGATGGAAAGATCTCCCATTCTCATGGATAGGTAGGATCAACATAATAAAAATGGCTATTCTACCAAAAGCAATATATAGATTCAATGCAATTCCTATCAATATACCAACACAATTCTTTATAGACCTGGAAAAAGCTATACTCAACTTCATATGGAACAACAAAAAGCCCCGAATATCTAAATCAATCCTGTACAATAAAAAAGCATCTGGAGGTATCACCATCCCAGATTTCAAGCTGTACTACAGAGCAATAATAATAAAAACAGCATGGTACTGCTATAGAAACAGACCAGTGGATCAATGGAATCGAATTGAAGACCCAAACATGGACCCACACACCTATGGCCAACTAATCTTTGACAAAGAAGCCAAAACCGCACAATGGAAGAAGGACAGCATCTTCAACAAATTGTGCTGGTCCAACTAGATGTCCACTTGCAAAAGAATGAAATTAGACCCATACCTATCACTTTGTACAAAACTTAATTCCAACTGGATCAAAGACCTTAACATAAGGCCAGCCACACTAAAGATACTAGAAGCAAATGTAGGAGAAACCCTCAAACTCATTGGCACAGGTGACAACTTCCTGAACAGAACACCAACAGCTCAGGACCTGAGATCAACAATCAATAAATGGGACCTCATGAAACTGAAAAGATTCTGTAAGGCAAAAGACACTGTCATTAGAACAAAACGGCAACCAACAGACTAGGAGAAAATCTTCACCAACCCCACATCTGATAGAGGGCTATTATCTAAAATCTACAAAGAACTCAAGAAACTAAATGCCAAGAAACCAAATAATCTAATCAAAAAATGGGAGACGGAGCTAAATAGAGAATTCACAAAGGAGGAATCCCTAATGGCCGGGAGTCACCTGAAGAAATGCTCAACATCCTTAATCATCAGAGAAATGAAACTCAAGACGACCCTGAGATTCCATCTCACACTTGTCAGAATGGCTAAGATAAACAGCTCAAATGACAGCACATGCTGGCGAGCGTGTTGAGAAAGAGGAACCCTACTCCATTGCTGGTGGGAATGCAGGCTTGTGCAACCACTATGGAGGTCTGTCTGGAGATATCTTAGAAACCTTGGAATAACTTTGCCTCAGGACCCAGCCATACCACTTGTGGGTATACACTCAAAGAACACCTCACGGAGACATAGGGAAGTCTCCTCATCTATGTTCATAGCAGCCTTATTTGTAATAGCTAGAAACTAGAAACAACCCAGATGTCCTAATAGCTAGAAACTGGAAACAACCCAGATGTCCCTCAACTGAAGAATGGATTAAAAAATTGTGGTACATCTATACAATGGAATATTACTCAGCTATAAGAAACAATGAAATCATGCAATTTGCAACCAAATGGATGGATCTAGAGAAGCTCATCCTGAGTGAGCTAACCCAGACTCAGAAGGATGCACACAGCATCTATTCACTTATAGTAGGATTTTAGCTATATCGTACAGGATATCTGTACTACAACCACCACACCTAAAGGAACATGAACATAAACTTTTTTTTTTCATTTCTTTTTCTTTTTCCTTTTCCTTTTTTTTCTCTTTCTTTTTCCTCTCTTTTTTTGTTATTTTTCTTTGTTTTTGTGGGTTTGTGTGTCTGTTGGTCTTTTTTTAGTTTTCCCCCCATAGCAAGGAGACACCATTCACTGGCAGTATTGCCTCGTAGGCCCCTGGTGTATGAAGAGGCTCTCGGCCCTCATATGACTCCTGATCTGTGGTGAGAGACTGATATGCAGGGACACTCTACCCCAGAGGATCAAGACGGAAGGGTCAGGGGGTAGAGCATGGGAGGGTGGGGCTGGGAATCGGGAAAAGAGGACAATATGTTAAGGGTGTAACCTGTAGCAACAAACAAATAAATTTATTAATTAAAAAAAGCAGGTAACAACGTTAAAACACTGTAAATAAAATAAAGGACACAGCCATTCAACCTGGTTTTATAAACCTCCAAGTGTCGAAAAAACGTAGAGGTAAGGTAAAATACAGGAGAAATGTGGTGTTAACCCATGCCTTTAACTTCAGCAGAGACGGGAGGAGCACCATAGAGTTAGTGGACTTATAAATTCTAGAGTTACACGGAAAAGGGTGGTGAGGGTACACACCCTTAATCCCATCATTCAAGAAGAGTACACCCTTAACCCCAACACACTAGAGACAGAAACAGGCAGATCTCAGAGCTCAAGGTCAGCCTGATACAAAACAAACTCTAAATAGAGAAAAACTTCGATCCAGGAGTGGTGGAACACATCTTTAATCCCCTCAGATGGGAACCACAGGTCTCGGATCCCAATAATTAGAATGCAGAGACACACACATAGGATTTGGAAGGACCTAAGTTTAAAAGCTACTTACTAAAGGCCCACTCAATACAAACAAATTGTCCTTCGAGATCTCAAAATATATACACTAAAACTGGTTTAGCTCCAAAATAACAAAATAATTTCTCCTTTAAACCAGATTGAAAGATAACACTTTATATATTGTCAAAAAACCAAATTTGCTTCAGGAGAAATATTACCTACCCCCCCTCCCAAAAAAATAGAGGGCGATTGTCCCTGAGTGAGGATTAGGGCAGGGCTCTGTTCTTATCTTTCCAGGAGAATCAAAGCATCCATTTAAGGAACCCAGGGACAACTGGACAACGGAAACCTCAGCAGAAATCAGAATCAGACACCAAAAGAAGATGAGTGATCCAGATGATTCAGTCTGACAGACTCTCTCAATAGATGTCTCCATCAAAAGCCTACAACCACAACAACTCAATATCGCTAAGACCATTCAGCTCTACACAATGCCCCAGCCAGAACCTCAGTAAAGCCTGGAAGTTCAGCTTCTGCCTACAAACTCCTTAGGTCACCTAAACAGCTGAGAACAGAAGGACTGAACATAAAAGGATTGTATTAACATTTTTAACCATTTTTCCATTTTGGTTTGGGCCCCAAACAGATTTACTACAACCCAAATCAGCAGGAAGTCATTTTAAGAGAGCGATATCCCATACCCAGAGGTGGGGGGAGGGTGTTTCTCCGCCCCCCCCTTTTTTGGTTATTTGAAGGACAACTGAAAACTCTGTTATTTAGGGGAAGAGATTACAAGTTGTTAAATGGTCCTGTTTAATGGGTTTTGGAGGTTAGACACAGGGTATTCCTTCTTTCCCTTCTCTGTATCCTTCTTTATCTCCTATGTAGGAATGCACGGACTTGAGAAAAATTGAGACATAGACATAGCACAGGAAGGACCAAGAAGAAGGGTCAGATTATTGAATATGCCCTTATACCTTTGTATATTGATACAAAATTAGTAGTATATTTGGCTAAAGTGGTATTGACCATTGTTTATTGTGCAAAAATAAGATTGTATTGGTCTACGTAGGTATTGATATTTGTATATTGATACAAAATTAAGATTATAGTTGGCCACAATGGTATTGACCCTTGTATATGGATGCAATATTAAGATTGTATTGGGCTGCATAGGCATTGATCTTTGTATATTGATACAAAATTAAGAGTATATTTAGCCACATTTGCATAGATCTTTGTATATTGATACAAAATTAAAGGTAATGCTTCCTAATGGTATCGTACCTAGAGATACTTAAAAATGAAATGTGAAGCTCTGGCTTCTTGATACCAACCGTCTTAAACTGTTTAGGATAGTTAAGAAAAACAAACTCCTAGTCATGCATGCATGTCACCTTGTTAGCTATTATGACAGTCTATCACAGATATTCTCTAAGCTACTCAGTAATCAAGTTGTTAAGAGACAAGCAACATTTGCTTATCTAAATACAAGAGATAGATAGGGCATCTTCAAAAACCCCAAGAGATCTGCAGAATATGGCATTCAACGATGTGGTCTTAAATTAAGATTTTTTTTGATATCATGACATATCAGCTCCTGACAGCACGCCCTATTCTACTCCAAGTAGAAGATAAGCATCGAAGAATCCCCAGTGTGAGATGGTTGAATTAGTGGCAAGCCTATCTCTTGGCATGGAAAAACCCCTTGCTCCAACTGCAGACAGACTGCTGTCCAAAAAGGACAAAACTTGGTAGCAGGGAAGTCGACAACCTAGCTCTGCCAAGACAGGGTAGGTTAGTCCTTCATAATCCCTGCTCTACAATAAATGTCTGTCAGAGAAACAGGACCAAAAGGCTGAAAACTGATGCTGGAATGTATGGAGAGATAATGGGAACTGTCCAGGTAGTCACTGGTTTGTCATTTCTTAGTATTGGAAGCTGCAGGCCCTGCACTTCCTATATAATCAGATATATTTATCCTTCTCAGCTCTCTGAGGTGGTTGAAGAATAGACAGCTTGAGTCTCATAGCTAAATGTTGAGTTGTTTAGGAATCAAGAGTGCATTCTAGATCTAAGAAGATGGTTATAATAGTGATGCAAGTTAGTATGAAAGCTAAGTCAGTTATAGAACTTTAAACTCATGTAGATGGTTAGAAGGTAGAAGGTTAAAGTCAGGGGCCACATATTTATGAACTGGACATTGGGAAATTATACTGGGCCATTTAACTCTCATAAATGTGGCATATTTAATTCTGCTGTTTTGTATAGAATTTACTGTCATAAGAGAAAGAACCATTTGTTGGATTGAAAAGGGAAGCTGTTGGGGGGGGGAAGAGGGTGGAAGGGTGGGACAGGAAGGGGGAATAGGGAAGGGTTTGTGACTGAGATGTAACTTGAAGAAAAAAAATAAAGTACTTATATAAAAAAAAATTATGCTTTAAAATACGTTAAATTTCAGCTTTTCTTAAATGAATTTGTTTATATGATACTCATTAGTCATCATATCATTAGTCTTTTAAGATTAATTAGCAAGTATAACCATGATTATTCAAATCTGTCATGTAAAAACAATAGTCTTCCACAATGTTTACATTTGTTGATATGGATATACAAATTAAAGACATGGGAAGAGAGGAGTTTATAAACTGACATGGTTTATGCATGTGTAGCACACTTATCAGGAGCAGGTCTGTTCTTTGTCATTAGTCAAGAACTCATGGTATTGTGCTCAACTCTCCTGTCCATGAGAAAAATCCCACCAGCTATGCTCTCCATATTACTACCTTATCTTCTCCTTGGATTCAAAGACAGAGACACAAATAGGTGATTTTCTCCTTTTTGTCCAAACTTTTACAAACAATTAAAAGCATAAGGAAGTAAGCACTATGATTCTTACCAGTATGTTTGTGAAACTGTTAAAATTTACACCAGAGTATATGTCCAAATAACACAAAAATCTTTCTTGTTTTTCTTTAAATATTTTTGACCCAGCTGAAAACTATGAAAGGTTATTCACATTGTAGAATGGAATACATATTCCAAAAGTGTGAAAGAATTACTGTTCAGAAAGTCATTTCTGTCAATGGAAAAAATAATGAAGAAAGGGAAAAATTAAAATTACTCACACAAAAATAACTTGCTGAAAGTTTCTGAAACATTATATTTTAGTTATTAATTCTTTGTGAGCATTTTATAAAATGTATATTTATTACATTCACTCAATTCTTCCCTTAGGTCCCTCCCGCTCTATCCCCACTTCCATATTGTCCTCAATTTCATGTCTTTTGTTTTTAATTTAACACTTTATCTGCCCTAATTTGTGTTGCCCATAAACTTCTGAGCTTGGACCATCCACTGGAGCATCATCAACCTACTAAGAACCACATAATTAATGACACTGATTTTCCCTCCATCAGAAGCAAACAACTGTCACAGCTCCTCAGTTATAGGTGGGGATTTTTTTTTTTTTTTTGGTTTTTCGAGACAAGGTTTCTCTGTGTAGCCCTGGCTGTCCTGGACTCACTTTGTAGACCAGGCTGGCCTTGAACTCGCAAAGATCCGCCTGCCTCTGCCTCCCAAGTGCTGGGATTAAAGGCGTGCGCCACCACCGCCCGGCTCAAGGTGGGGATTTTTATACCCCTTCTATAGCATGATAGAATCTTGACTGTCTATATATTGACCTTTCAATACTCATGTTTTAGATCTAGATTAAATCTACAAAGCTAAGGAGACCTTTGAACATTGTTTGGAATAAACACTGTTTTACATCATTATTTTAAGTCTCTCAGGTCCTAGCTAATGGAGAAGAAGACTCATAAATCATGTTTGAGTCTGCAAAGATCTTAAAATATGATATATATATATGTATATATATGCTCTGTAGTTAACATTGTCTACCTGACACAATCTAGAATCTGAGAGAAAGGCCCCTGAGTATGCCTGTGGCATTCCCATTATGGCATCACCATTTCCTAAGCTTGGAGTTCTATACTAAATAGAAGAGAAAAAGCCAGCTGAGCATGTGTGTATTAGCTCATTGCTCTCTGCTCTTGACTGTGGGTGCAGCTTCTTCAGTCTTCTGCTACCTTGATTTCCCACAGTGTGAGACTCAAACCTGGAATTGTGAGCCAAACAAACCTTTTCTCCCTATGATGATTTTGCTAGGATATTTTTACCACAGCAACAAGAAAAGAAACCAAGACAGCTGCTATTAATAATAATTTGTCGTGATTAAGAAAAAAATTAGACAGTCCTTTGACTGTCAGGTTGTTATCCTAATGAAAAGCTGTCATGATAATTTTATTTTATTCTGAAGTGTCTCTACCAATTAACTTTAGCTGATTACTAGAACATTAACCTTGGTAGTCTTTCAAATCTTCTATTCCTAGAATGGCATGTAAATACAAATATGGTATCGCCGGGCGGTGGTGGCACACGCCTTTAATCCCAGTACTTGGGAGGCAGAGGCAGGCGGATCTCTGTGAGTTCGAGGACAGCCTGGTCTACAAAGAGAGTCCAGGACATCCAGAGATATACAGAGAAACCCTGTCTCGAAAAACCAAAAAAATAAAAAATAAATAAACAAATATGGTATCAAATATCTTACTGTTTAAAGTTTATCTAGTTGCTTTTTCCCTTTGTGCCATGTAAAGAAAAGTGAATGTCTTAATCATGAAAAACATATTAAATATTTTCTGTGATCAAATAGGTATACCAGAAAATGGCAAGATAAGCCTTAAATATTATTAAATATATAGACTCTGTGTGAGTTTTTAATATCTACAGATTTACTATATGATCACATGAAACTGTAAAATAATTAATCCCATAAAACTATAACCCTTTTGTTTTGTTTTGTTTTTGACTTATTACATCATAGTAATGGAACTTACAGCCTTGTAAATGCTGACATGTGTTCCGCCATTGAACTGTAGTTCCTACAGTTAATGCGCATTCCTACACACATCTATTGTTACAGTTCTAGGAATAACAAAAATGATATTGCAATAGCTCCTTGACTATGCTGTCAAGCACAACCTCAGGAAGGTGAGCTAGACCAGCACAATTTCTTACTATATTCTAAATCTTAATCTTATAATACACAAATAAATGTAGCTATCATTCCTTATCAAAGAAACCTGTCTTTACAACAAATGGAAACCATCACAGAAAACCACAACTGGACACAATGCTGAGATAAATGCCTGATGATCCCAGCAGCAACTATGTCTACCTTATTCCTCTTGTGTCTGCAGCTCAAGAGACATCATGAAAGAGGAGGCAGAAAGATTGTAATAGCAATAGCCAGAATACCAGGAAGTCTGCTATGAAACTATAGCTCCTAGAAATGGTTACATAAACAAGGGTAGCACAATGGTAATATCTATGGACATGTTAGCTTTGAAAAGGAAAAAATCCCATGGGGTTCCACCCCTAGATAAAGAATTATAGGCAAACAATGAACCCTGGGAAGGAGAATTAGCATCTCTTAGGATGAAACCCTTTATTGGTTGTTCATCACAGAGTTCATCATCCCTAAAACCATATACACATGAACATCAAATGAACTCGACAAGTTGTTGAGTATGTATATATATATATATATATATATATTTGTGTACACATACACACATCAATAATAATAATAATAAAACAGGCTATCAACTTGAGAGAGGAAGGAGCATGGGGCGGGTTCAAGGGAGGGTGGCTGAGAGAGGATGGAGAGAAGAAAAGGAGAAGGGAAAGTGATTCAATTCTATTTCAATCAAAATCATGTTAATTTTTTAGGGAAGAGTGTCTGTGTAAAGAAATAGAGAGACTCCCTACCCCTAGAGGCATTGCAGATGTGACTAATATGTCACATGTGCATTAGTAGGTGGCAGAGACAGAGAGAGGCTGTGTCTACATTCAGTGTTCTGACCTATGAACATATGAATAATTAGTAGCCTAATATTCCCTGAAAAAAGAAAGCCTGAGACCACCACCAGTTCCATGACAGGGGGCCTGGACAGAAATAGCCTGTGACATCCATTAGTCCAGTACCAGGAAAGCCCAAATGGGTTCTCAGGACAAGAAGCAAGTCAGATACTAGAAGAACCCTGCCTGGCACCAGGGACCCCAGGCAGATAGCCACTTGGGAGAGCTAGGCAAGAAGTGAGCCTGAGACAACCACCAGACTGATACCATGGAACCTGGAGAGGGAACTAGCCTAAGATAAACACCAGTCTGATGCCACCTGACTCCTGCCAAGTGCCAAAAAATCAAATCCAGAGTGAGGCATATAATTCCTGAGATCATTCCTGAGACAAGCCCAGACACTCAAAGTTCCTTGACACCACTAAAAGGAGCAAGTAAGTAGTAGAGAAATGGAAGAGAAAGAGAAACAGAAAGATGTGGGCACAATGAAGAGATACGGTACAAGAGACTTGAGGGTAGTGAGGAACAACCTGATAAGAGTAGCTGGTGATGCCACCTAAGACCATCATGAGGTCTTGGCCTCTGCTGCCACCAGGCGCCATATCTGGGTCCATAGCCCTGCAGTGGCAGGGGTTCACTACCACCAAAAACCAGATGAACATTCCTGTTCTGCGATGCCACCCAGGGGCTTGTTAATGTCTGAGTGCTGTACAGAACTGGTTAACCCCCAATCTGGGCATCATGGGAGAACTGTCTCTAGAGGCATGAGAGCAGGAGAACTGACCCTGTCACTAGCCAGCTGCAGTACTCAGGAGAGCAGGCCCCGCACATTTCAGGAGTTGAGAGTGACCCCAAGGATGCAACAACATGATTTCTGAGAGGAGTTCCAATGAGATTCTAGTATTGACAAAGTAGCAGAAGCCAGAGGCCTCATACCAGACCAAGGAGTCACTATAATGAACATTTGCAAACAAAAAAGTATGGACAAAAGGGAATATTGTGGGACACACTGACACACTACAGGTTCCACAATGATATTTTTTTTTCTCTGTTGGGAAAGGTGGCAAGGGTGGAGGGGAGGTCTGAGAGCAGAGGAGTGGGATCAGGGTGCATGGTGTGAAATTACACACACACACACACACACACACACACACACACACAC
>CAJQZJ010011242.1:4647440-4712114 GCA_907164525.1 Lophiomys imhausi
ACACACACACACACACACACACACACACACACACACACTAAAAAGTAAAGGAAACGAAAAGAAAAAGAAGTGGAGATACTGTGAAAACTCTAAAATAAAAGAAGGTGACAGAAAATGACCAACTGGACTTGTGTCAAGTTGCCATAGTAATATCAATGATCATGTGAAGGTGGCTTGGGAAAATTTTCATGGTGTCCCATCCTTAGACAAAAAACTAATGACTGCTGGAAGAGGGAGAATTAGTATCTCCTAAGGGTAGGCAACTGTTGCTTCTGGGCTGCTGGGCTTGGGAATGAGGCATCTATGGGTGACGATGAGATTTTGTTACTTATTTTGTCATTGGTTTTGGTGTGGTTGCTTACTAACTAACCTCCCCCATCTCTCTTCTCCATCCTCCAGTCTCTGTAATTAAATATAAAACCCTTTGGAATTTTTTTCTTTTTAATGATAAGAGAAAATAGCTAAGAAAGTAACTTGATAATCTACAGGTGGAAGGGACTTAACAGGGAAAGATACTCATAACTCATCATTTAATGAACTAATACCTGTTACATTGTTGTTTACATTTTGGGGGTGTTTGCTTTATGCTCATTTTTTAGAGTCATTACTTGATGGCACATGCTTATGATCCCAACACTTGGAAAGCTAAGGCAGAAGAATTGTAGCAAATGTCAAGCCAGCCTGTGTACTATACAAGATCCTATCTCAAAAACAAAAGTTTAATAAAGCCACTAAGTGCATTTTATATACTGTTTTGTGGTTTTCATAATGAATACGATGGAAGGAAGACAGGAATGAAAACAGAAAGAATTAATGGTTGCTAGTGGAAGTTGCCTTTTTCACTGAGCTCTTACCTTATGCTTCTTGCCACTGTTGCTTACATTTTAGTAAGTTATTTGAGCTATAATTCTTACTATCTCTCTTCAAACTTCTCAGAGACCTGTGTTTCTTAAAGCAAAGTAAAAACCGTTATTTAAAAATACAGCAGCCATTCCTGGAAACTCATCCAAATACCTTTTAAACAATCATCTGTTCCTTTGAAAACCTTATCTTCAAAGTCTCCCCTGAGGATACAGATTTTGTTTTCCTTCTGTTGCAAAGCCGGGCACTCTGCATAGCAACTGTATTTTACTTGAAATATCTGCCTGCTGCACGGTTGCTAGAAGCCACCTGCCCATTGTGTGCACAGCATCAGTGCAGCTGAGGATTAGCTATTTGATGTGTTAGTTTTAATTATTAAGTCTATAATTAATGTCTATCCTCCTCTCTAGTTTATAAACATGCTGTGGGATAAACACAAATGTGGTCAGATTCTACTTGTCATTCCACCAATTATACAACATTAAGAGAGTTTATTTACGTCTTCAAACCTCAGCTTCACCTTGTGGAGTCGATGGAAAAATAGAAAATAAAACTTATGTCTTCGCTTCTTTGCCTGTGGCTGTGAAAAATACTGTGACAAAAGTCATTTAAGGGAGAAAGGGTTTATGTTGGCTCATAGTACTGGGAACTATCATGGTGGAGAAGTTGAGGCAACAGGAGCTTGAAGCAGCTGGCCCCAGTAACCTGCTATCATGAAGCTGATAACATGGAATTAACTCAGTAGGTTGTATTTTTGTGTGTGGGGGGGGGAGGGTGGGAGCTTGTGGGGAGAGAGATGGATATGGGAGGAGTTGGAAGAAGAAAGAAGAATAGAGAGGTAATGCAATTATATATTAATTTAAGAAGAAAACAAAGATATTTTAGTCACAGTGAAGAGGTTCTTCTGTGTAGGAAGCTTAAGTTTATATATCAATTTACAGTTTTTAAAATGACAAGAAAACAGGGAGATACAGAGCAGCCCACCTTTTGGATGGAGAGCACCAATTTCACTGACATTTAAGGGAGCAATAGAAGACAAATGTGGCAAATTAAAGAGGGCTCTGGCTCTGGGTAACATTAATGCCAGATATGAATAGATGATGAATAGAAGCTCATATATTTCAGAGTATCATGGGATAATAAGATAAGATCTAGGGAAAGGCAGACTATTATGGACCAGAAGCTTGGCTCTGCCCACACCAAATTGTAATTTCATACAGATGGTTAGATCTGCTGAAGTCTTTTCTTTGTTCTTACAAAGGGTTTGGTCCTACTTATCACATAAACTCTAGTAGATTCAATTAAATTATTCATACAAAGTGTTTAGTGTGTGGACTTTATGGTATTAAGCAATAGCTCCATTAACAGTTACTATTGTAGAATCAGGGTGAGAGTAGAAGGAATAATGGTTGCCAAGGGTAAATGAGAGAGGGAAAGACAGACAGACAGAGAGAGAGAGAGAGAGAGATCTGCAGAGCACAGATGTTTTAGGATAGAAAAATTATTCTGTGTGACACTATAATTATGAATAAATGACATGAATAAAATAAAACATATAGTCTATGAAAAACTAAAATGTGTTAGGGCAGGAGAGATGATTCAGTGGTTAAGAGCTCTTGTTGCTCTTGCAGAAAACCCACATTTGATTCCCAGAACCCACATGGGACTTCACAATCATCCGTAACTTCAGTTCAGGAGGACCTAAAGCCCTCTTCTGACTTCCGAGGGCACCAGGCACACACGTAGCACACATATACACACAAGAACTAAACATTCATAAATATAAACTAAATGTAGGTTTTTCTTAAAGTTCATTGCTGGTGCTCTGTTGTATAGTTGACTGACTGAAGTAAGTGTCAATAGCTAGCATCCAACTGCCATACAATGTCATCAGCAGAAGTGACCACACATACACTCAAAGCATTTTCCAGAGAAATGGTGGATTTTAGTTTCCTTCCCAGCAATGACCTCATAATTGTTCAGTGATTGGTTTTCAACTGTTGCTGCCACTACAGGAATGCTTCTCCTGACTTATTTCTGAAACAATCTTAATTGATGCAATTCATTTCCAATTGATCACCACCTAATTCGATTTCATACAAAAGAAACCCCTGTGAACACTTCAGGGAGTGACTTCCTCCCACATCCTGTCCATTCTCCTTTACCAAACTAGTATTTTCTCAATACTAGGGAAAAGTGATATGATGTGTTTCCTTCAGTCTCCTAGACATCTTATCTTAACTTTGTTTTTGTATTGATGTCATTTCCCTGGATCTCCTCTAGATCTTACTTCTATATGAACATAGATTAGTTTCAGGTTGTATCACTCTGAACTAAAGAAGAGTTTTACTCAATAATTTTAATAAAAAATTACACATATTCATGACATATTAAGAAAATTTCACTTGTTACTGGATTAAGAAATTAACATGTATGAGGACTCGGCAGAGGGAAGTATAAAGTTCTATTTCACTGTGGGGTTGTTCTTCTGTATCTTAGAGGACAGGCAGGATTTAAATGAACAGGACTGCATTCCAGATAGAAAGAACAGAGTGAGCAAAAACTCTTACTTGGGGAAGATAATGATCTCACCAGCAAGGAACTAAGGAACTAGCATCCCTGCTATCTTACTATATCTCCCCACCAAGCAGTAACATAATGCAGTCTTCTGGAAGATTTACTTTATATCCAAGTCAGTGCACCTGGAAATTGCAATGGTGAAAATAACAAATGCCTTTTCTTCTGAAAAGAACTAAAAAAGGTTTTTGGTTTTGGAGATTTTTTGTTTCATTTCAGCCCATTTAAACTATTACCTTTTTACTCTTATCTTTCTGGATAAAATAGTGAAACATGATCCCAGTTTTCTGTGCCAGGTATTTCTGATGACCTGAGCATCTCAGTGATTGAGAATGCCTACTCCAGCCAAGCATACATCATGTGTACTGTACTTAGGAGTTGTGAATGCATACAGAAGGAAGCTACACTGGTTGTTTGTGACACAGAGGTCTCAAGTGTTGTCAAGAGAGTTAGCAGACTGCAGAGCTTCTCAACCTTCCTAATGCTGTGACCCTTTAACACAGTTCCCCATGCTGTAGTGACCCCCTCAACCATAAAATTATTTTGTTGTTACTTCATAACTGTGATTTTTGCCACAGTTATGAATCATAATGTAAATCTCTGATATGTGACACCTGTGTGTGTCTCAACCCACAGGTTGAGAACCACTGGCTTAGAGACCATTGGAGATGGACACTTTCTCATTATCTGCTTTGGACCCTATGTCACATGTGTCTTCCTTTGGATCTAAAATATCAACTTAAAAGACAGAGATTATCAGGGAATTGTGGAGTTCCATTAAGAGAAATATCCTTCCTCCTGCTCAAAAAGATAGAATCTAAGTTCTAGCCCTTGTGGTGAGTGGAGACATGGCATTCTATTATACCCTCAAGATTACAATAGTAGATATTTTTGTTTCCATCTTTAAGAATGAATCCAACTGTGCCTGCCAATCACCTGGCAAAGAGACCCTCACACAGGAATGCGGACTCACCTGAAGACATGCTGAGGAGATCGGAGGACTAATTACCTCACTAATGAAAAATGCAGTGTCTGTCCCTGAAGGCCCACCTCCATGTAGCTGCTTATAATGCTTCCACTATGAACCAATGCTAAGCCTGCCTCTCTGCTGAGTTCCACTATGAACCAATGCTAAGCCCGCCTCTCTGCTGAGTTCCACTATGAACCAATGCTAAGCCCGCCTCTCTGCTGAGTTCTAACTCAAACATGTGACTTTTCCTTTTCTTCTTTCTGTCTTATTTTTGGATACAGGCCAAAAGCCTAACTAGGCTTTCCCTGGCACTCTGGAATATATCATTCTTTTTTCTGAAGATCTTCTCCCTTCTATCACACAGCTGCTCGCCGCCTTCTTCTATTGAACATGCTGCCTCTTTTGGACCCTAACTCAAAAGCATGACTCTCTTCCTTTTCTTCATCTCTCTCTCCCTGACAGCTGCCAAGGCCACAGCTTGCAGACTTTTTTTAAAACTCTGATAAAAAATCATCCTCAAGCTTCTTTCTGAATTTTTTAATATCATTATTAATAAAGTTAAGAACCCAAAATGGGGGTGCTGGGATAATGGCTCTGTGCTTAAGAGAGCATGCTGCTCTCTCAGAGGACAGGAGTTTTGTTCCCAGACCTACATTAGGCATCTCACAACCTGTAACTCTAGGTCCAGGGGATCCAACAGCCTGTTCTGTCCTCTGCACTCCAAGTGTGACACACATGTCACACACACACACACACACACACCACATGCACACTCCTATCCAGACCCACACATAAATAATAAAATAAATATGTTTAGTCAACTAGCATCATGGTGGGGAAAATGGTGGCACACATGGAGAGTAGCTGAGAGTTCTACACCTGGATCTTCAGGGAGCAGGATGAGAGAGATTCTGGACTTGGAATGGACATTTTGAAATCTCAAAGCCCAACCCTGGTGCCAGACTCCCTCCAACAAGGCCACACCTCCTAATTCTTTTCAATAGTGCTATTCCTGGTGAGCAAGAATTCAAATCTATGAGCCTATGAAGGCCATTTGCACTCAAACCACCACATGTAAACAACTTAACACATTGTTGTCATTATTACTTTGAACAAAGGGTTATCCATTAGATTGATAAAGGATGTAAACATTTTTATTCCTTTTCCTATATTCTTCCATCCCTTTTTTTCTTTTCATTTTCTAGACTCAAATTAATGACTTACATTATTCTCCCTCTTTTGAATGAAATTATCTTCAGGCAGGCTTGATGGTGCAGTGTAGGGAGTTAGTAAATATCTAGGGGTTTCTGATACAGTCTCTTATTTCAGGGCATGAAGATCAACTTGGCTGTGACCAATTAGCTTATCAGCTTGTGGACTAAAAACAGGAAACAGGAAAGACTGAATGGACTGAAAAACAAAGTTGAAGCCAGGAAAAACAGGAAAGACTTAATGGACTAAGAAACGAAGTATTTGGTCTGGCATTGTTTTTGGCTGCTAAGTGGGCAGAACCCAAATTAAGCTGAAACAGGTGGAACAAGGAGAGATCCTATTTAAGAACAAGCAGATGAAGCCAAAGGGGCCCCCACACTAGAGAGCTCCCATGCTAGCAAGTCCTCACGCTAGAAAGGACAATGAATAGTTTGTATCTTTTCATGGAGAAAGTGCTGGTGAACTGATGGCCAGATCTCCCTGAGGCAGAAAGAAGCTGGTGAGCAGAGAAAGCCCCAGCAAGACAACAAAAGGCCAAGGACTAAACCCTGTGGCTCAGCTTTTGCTTAGAGGGGCTTGACGTGTCCAAACAGTGGCCTAAAGGAAACTGTGGCTGGCTTTAAGGACTCTAAGGCAGAGCAACAGAGTTGCTGATGCGAAGGAAATAAGTTGGCCTACAGACGACTGAGATCTCCCAGAGAGAAGAAAGCCTCAAGTCTTATTTAAGGTATGACTGCCATAGCCAATTTACCCTGACAAATCTACATCTGAGATATTCCAGAAAAAAGACTGCTAAGTACATTAAAGGGTCTACCACAGAGACTGTGTTCCTGATGACTGAGGACCTGCCCCAGAAACTGTATCCTTCTAAAAGGTTATGAAAATAGTTGTAATAATTATCAATAGGTTTAGTGGTTAGTTCATAGGGGTTGTAGGAATTTGTAGGATTAGTAGTTAGGTGTTTATATTTTTTATAAGTGAATATAGTTATCAATAAATAAATATTTAATAATTAAAAAAAAGTTCAGTAACAGTGCAAAGCAGTAATCTCAACTATTTGGAAGCCTGGGACAGAAATATCAGAAGTTCACCACCTGCTTGGAGCTACAAAGTGAGTTCACACTCAGACTAGGTAACCTTCTGAGACTCTGTCACAAAATAAATGTTAAAGAGAGCTGGGGACATAGTTGAGTTGAAGAATACTTCCCTGTTATGCACTAAGTCCTAGATTTGATCTCTAGTAAAACGCGCATGTGCACACACACACACACACACACACACACACACACACACACACACACACACGAAGAAAGAGAAAGAAAAAAATTAGAACTCATTTTCGTATTTCTGGCAAGTCAGCTGTCTTTATAATGAGTGTCTTCAACTTTTATCTGAGAAAGTGTTTCTTAGGGTTTGATTTTATTGTTGTTAGTGGTGGTTGTGGTTTATTTTCTTTAAGACAGGATCTTTCAGCCATCCCAGGCTGGTCTAGAACAACTTAAGAATTTAACCTTCCCCTACCTCTGCCTCCCAGTTCTGGGAAAATAACCTCCTACCACCACAGCAGGCAACATCTACTTTTAAAGAATGATTTCACAGGGTAGTTAGTGAGTTTGTTTTTGTTTGGTTGGTTTTCCATTTTGTTCTCTTATGGCGTATGTGTTATTCAAGGCAAAGCAGGGTGTGGCTCATGTCTCTGCTTCTGCTGGCCTGATGGGTTTTCCCTCTGCTGTCTTCCAGATTTTTTTCTTTGATTTTTTTTTCATATGTTGAAATTGATGTGTCTAGATGTACTAGGGAGGGGACCACTCTCTTTTGGTACCGGCTTTGCTTTTGAATTCCTTCCTTTTCCTTTTCCTTCCCTTTTTCTTTCTTCCCTTCCCTTCCTCTCCCCTTCCTTCCCTCCCTCCCTTTGCCCTCACCTCTCTCTCTTCTTCCTGGAATTTATCCTAGTTGCTACTCTTTGAACTTCCTGATTTTGTGACCTTCATGAAAATTCTCATTGGTTATAATTTCAGATGTTTCTCTAGCTTTTCCCCACTTTGGTTATTTGTATTGTATATAAGTTACAATCAGTTTCATAGTTTTGTCAAGGTACTTGGCTTTCTGTCCTTTTTTTTTTTCAGTCTTTGATTTTTAGCTCTAGAGACTTCTATAGATACATCCTTGAACCAGAGGTTTGTTTCTTTCCCTGTGTCCATGCTACTAGGAGATCTATCAAAGGCATTATTCTTATGGGCTCCTGGCTTCTAGCATTTCTTTTCAGTTCTTGAGTTTCCATGCCTGTGCTTCCATTACCTCTGATCTAGAATGCTACCATCCTGTCTACTTTGTCAGTTAGGACCTTGTTTCATATACATCCTAAGGGGTTTAAATTCCTAATCTGATAATTTCCATGTCCAGTTCTGATGCTTGCTCTGTCTCTACAAACTGTTTTTGGTGTCTTAATATGCCTTGTAATTTTTTTTTCATGATCAATAGAAGTAATCTTCCAGGTAAAAGAAACTGCTGCAAATAGAAATCATCCCTAGTACTATGGCAAGGTGCAAGGCAAAGAGCTCTGTTATTAGTCTCAGTCCCCTTTGAGCATAGCGCTATGCAGCACACAGTCATAAGTGCTCCTTCTCTCCAAGGAACTGAAGCTCATCCCTGACTGTGCTCATGAATGAGGACCAACACCTTGTGCTCTGTTATTAGTCTCAGTCCCCTTTGAGCATAGCGCTATGGAGCACACACTCATAAGTGCTCCTTCTCTCCAAGGAACTGAAGCTCTCCCTGACTGCTCATGAATGAGGACCAACACCTTGTGCTGGGTTTGAGCACTACCCTTCTTCAAGGTCAGCTAGAATCTGATAACATGGGGGTGGCTTTGACTTTGGTGAAGTGGTTTCTTCTGGAAAACAGACCTTAGGAAGGACAGCTTCAAAGACACTTCTGTCTTCTCAGTCCCTTACTAGAAATAATTTTCTCTGAAATCTAATTATTAGTTGAACCCTTGGAGGCTTCCCTAAGTGTTTTTAGTTCTGACCTGTCTACATTGACTGGTTTCTACTTGTTTCTTTTCTTTTTAAATCAGCTTTCATTCTCTATAACAATAGTATTTTTTTTTCATTTTTAAGATTTCTCTTTGTCACTAAATGGTAGCTACTGATACCTACTATGCCTAGGCTTATTTTACTTTTATTTTGTGGCTGTTTTTTCTTTTTAGGTTTGGTGATTCTTCTTGTAATATCTGAGATTTTTTGCAAACTTCAAAACTGTTGTATTCATTAAACCTTTAGCCCCTTTATCTCTCTTTTCTTGGGACAGTTTTACATACATGTTATACTTCTTAGTATGTTTCATAGGTCTCCTTTCCTTTTATTCTTTTTCATTTTACTCTGGATATATTATATTGTTTCACCTCCTATTTAAATATATTTTCTTTCATTGACTCATTTACTCATATACACATTTATTGAGCTCTTAACTTCAAGCTTTAGTGTTAGAATTTTGTAGATAAATCCTCCACCTTATTGTCTATTTTTTTGAATAAAGGATATATTTTTGATTTCTATATCTAAACATTCTAACATCTCAACACTTGTGTGTGGACAACTGTGACAATGCTTTGAGGGTCTTCCTGAAGTCCTCTTGAGAAGAGTTTTGTGTATCTCTATGCTGATCAGTGAGCTCATAATAGACACCTCGTTTCTCTTGGGGATGGAAATGTTTTGAAGATGGGTTTCTGTCTTTACAGAACCTTGGCTGTTTTCAGCCTACCCTTTCTTCCAAGGTGATGCCTGCCAGAGGCTAGCTGGAATTGCAAGGTGTTTAGACAGGGCTTCCTTATCAATTGCTTCTAATTTCCATTGTTTTCCCCACTCGAAAGACAGTTTAAGGCTTTCTAAAGTTGTGGCAACTCTTGTCACTTTATGTTAATTTTCTTAGAGTTTTGGTCTCAGAAACTTTGTAAGTTGGCAATGCCTCAAAGGAGACAGGATTGAATGTCTACCTCAGGAGTAATCGCATTATGCTGCTTTTATGCTTCAAGCAAGTATTTAAGCTGAATTGTATTGCTTTGTGATTTCATTTAGTGGGACCAGGGAGGAGATTTTATCCAGCTTTTCTGTGTCCATTTTTTTATCTATACCACCATTACTAGAGGTAGAAAATCCCTTGCTTGCTTTTCAAAAGAATAGATCTTCCTTTGCACCTTTAGAAGAGCTACATTCTGCTTTATAAAAGTAGATGGATCTGAGTATAAACATAATTACTGATGACACAATGCAGTTTTAAAAATAACATTTCATTAAAAGGCCAGAAAAAGATTTTCCTGAGTCCTGTTACATTTTTCAATCCACAGGTGCTCTTGGTGATAAATGAAGACCAATAGGAGACTATCACAAAAATTTACATATAGATACACACAATTATTTTATTTGAAATGTTTTTCCTTAATTAGGGATTTTACCATATATAAATATTCACAACCACATGGTGAAATTCCAAAGACAAAGGTAGAACAAATGTGAAAATGCAGAAGCCCTAAAAACACCACAAAAGGGACACACACACACACACACACACTGATCTCCAGTGCAAAGGGAAATCTTTAAGTGGCTACTGAGTGTCATGGATGTAAAATGTATTTTTAGTTCTTACACCCCTCTAAGTTATCACATTCACTTACATATTTAAAGCCTATGCAGGTGTTGAAGAAATTTATTAGGAAGTAGAAAATATCAGTTAGTGGGTGGTATTCTAGGTAGAACAATATTTCTTATCATTCATAAGAAAAATGGAAATACTTCCCATTTTTAAAAAGGAAAGTAAACCAAAAACAAAATAAAAAGAACAAAGGATAATCATCAAGGCTTTGAATAAACTCAAAAGGCAAGTTTTAGGCAGTGGTTGTGGGTCCATGTTAGAGTGTTAGCCCAACATGCTAAAGGCTGTGGTATCCAACCTCAGTACTAGAAAAGGAGAAGAGGCCAAGTCACTGCACATTAAGTTGCTTTTGAACTTCATATTTTTTAGAAGATGTTTAGAACAGGTTCTATTCACATGTACTTGTAAGATATGACAGCAGAGATTCCTTGGGCCCCATCCATTTTCCTCCAAGGTTATCATTTTGAGAAATTATATTTCAGTCTTACGAGAATGCTAAAGGCAGGTCACCATTTTCACCCCTACTTCCCCAGTTCTACTATCTGCACTATCTTCACTGTGTGTCTGTCTGTCTGTCTCACTCCATGTGTGTGTGTGTGTCTGTGTGTGTGTGTCAGTGTGCTCTTTCCTCGAGCACAGGTTTGCATAACTACAGCCCTAGTTAAGACAACAGAGCATTTCCAACACAAAAACCTCTTGTGTGACTACGTCATAATCACACTCACTATTTCCCTCACTTATTCAGAGCTGTAACCCCTAAAAATCACTAATTTGCTCTCTGCTCCTAAAATGTTATCTTTAAATGTATAAATGAAATAATATGTATATAATATTTGTTATTAGCTTTTTTCACTCTGTAATTTCTTGAGGATTCATCTTGGTTGTTGCATTTATTAAAAATATATATGTATATATTTTCCCCCACTGGGGAGCAACATTCCATATATGGATATACTAATTTGGTTAAACATTCACACACTGAAGGACATTTGGATTTCTTCTGTTTTGGGGCTAATGTTGACATTTGCTTATAAGATTTTACATGAATATGACTTTTCATTTTTGAAATGAAACATTGCATTTGTAGGGTCATATACTAAGCTACATGTTACGTTTTATAAGAAATTGCCAAAATGTTTTTGGCTTGTTATACAAGTTTTCTATAGTGTCTCTGTCCCCTTACCACCATTTGCTTATGTCAGTATGATTTTAGTCATTCCAATGGATCTTTCATGAGAGCTTATTGGGTTTTATGTCATTTATTTACTTATTTTGCAATATAATTGTTGCTCTTACAAAGAAGCTGAATTGGGTTTCCAGTACCCACATGATGGCTAACAACCTTCTAAAATCCTGTTCCAGGGGATCTAACACCCTCCTCTGCCTTCTGGGGTCACTGCATGCAGGTGGTACAGGTCAAACACTCATATACATAAAGTAAAAGTAAATCAATTAAAAAATAAATAAAAGTAGTCCTTGCAAAATATATTTGACAGGTAAACTTCTGACAATACTTTACTGGATACATTTTGACACTGCTACTCTCCATATGGACTAGACAAAGAAGTTTTATACACATGGGTAATTTGATACTTTGTGATAAGGTCTTTATACTATACAAAATCATTTCCTTATTAATTTATGGTCATATGAAATATACATGGGCTTACTCTCTATATAAGACAGTTAATTACTTAACTATCTGATTTTTCTCTTTCTGCCAACAGAAATTTCTTTTCAGTTTACGACTTAGTTTGCTTTTGTAAATATGTTCAGCTCTACCACCGGCTCAGATGTCCTTGGGACATTTCTGCTTTTCCTTGACATGACAGATGACAATGAGGCCACTCCACAATTGCTTCGTTTCTGCAAAGTGCAGCTGGCTCTGTTTGGCTAGTGGCATTCTTGTCACCGCATTTCCTGAGTCACCAGAATATTTCAATTGACCCCTTCAGAACAGACTGTATCTATGCGATCTCCTTCAACAATAAAACATCCATAATCAAATGACTACAATAGCTACTGAATGCTGTGCTCCCGGGGCCAGGATCGCTCTATTTCATATGCTTTCCACAGCCCTATTATCTCTCTGCAATTTTACATTTTCTAAAAATCAAGCATATGGATGTTTAATTTTTGTTCTCCAACCACTTCTTCCTCGTGGGTTGCCATTGTGGCGGAGTTCCTTTTGTGACTCCGAATAAATCTTAAGTCACAAATTCCTTGGTCTCCTTATTGTTTGTAGAGTTCTGTTTATTGCGTTACTTTAGTTTTTGCTTTTGAAACATGCTTACATTTTTGTTGGGGCAAAAATCTGTTATATATTTAAAATTGTGATGACATGCACATAAAATATAATTTCAGGGCTTTCCAAATAATCTCTTATTGCATTCATACCTTCTCTTCAAAAAACAGAAGAATTCAATTTACATGTGTCATTGTTTGAGTTATTTCTCTCCACTAGAAGGCTAAGCTCTTAAAGTGAAACCATATATGCTTTTTAGTACAGTATCCCTAGCATATTATACAATGCCGCTAATAGAAAGTACTTCAGTCATTAGCAATTTATTACTTTTTCGACCCAAATTCACCCTTCTTTGCTCTAAGAAAACTAAGATGGGCACAGCAAAGAGGATTTTTCTTTTTTAACCAAGTGATATTTTGTTTACTCTTGCCAGTATGAAGTGCTAGAGAACGGGGGAGAGGAAGAGATGTCTCTTCCTCTTTTGGAATGATTCTGCTGATAGCATCCTGAAGCTCAGTCTCCCTACCATCCACCTTCTCTACCGTGCCTGCACCCATGATGCTGAATCACCAAAAGTATGATTGGCTTTTCCAGTTATAGGCTCCTGCAGTGTGTGGTAGACAAGGAGGTACAGCACCCTGCAGTCTCCCCTATGAGCACCTTAACATCTACACGGTAGGACACCATCTAGTGACACTTTTCCTGTGAAGATTCATCAGTACCTCCTTAAGTGGCTCTGTGTCAACGATTGATGTGTGGGTGTTCCTCCCTTTCATAAATAAATTTCTGCCTCCACCACATAGACAAATTTCCAGAAGATTTTGTTAGGTTGTACTATGGTGACTTCTCTGTTCTCCAGTGGGTCCCAGCCCTGAGCATTCTTCAAATTCTGAATCTTGGTGATCTACTTATTGGAAAGACTATTTTTGAATCCCATGCGGTTGTTTGTTTGGCTGTATTCTGTGTTGATAAGAATTCTCTTTACCTCATTTGGATTGTATTTGTTAATAATTCTTTATATTCAACTTCCCCTGTCCTACCTGCTATGTAATTTGTGTAAAAAGTAGAATTTGACTGATGAAATAATAAATACCTGTTCAAAGGAATAAAAAATAGAGGGAAAAAAAGAGAGGAAGGTAAGAAAAAAGGGGAGACCAAATGGAGACACTCATTTATTAATGGACTCTGGGTGAGGACAAAGCCATCATCTTCAGTTATATATTCACTGCTGTACCCTCCAGATTCCAGTGGAAAGTTTCAGTTCCAAGACTTTGCTGATGGTCCTGGTCAAACCCAGAGGGACACAAACATGTCCCTTGCAAAAAGAGATTAGCAGGGAAGAGGGGAATGGACAGGAAAGGATAGGAAGATGAGAGAGGGTGTGGGTGAGAGCAATCAGAATGCACTGTGTACATGGAAGAAATTCATCGAAGAACCAATTTACCTAAGAAAAATGATAGAAATTTCTGTTCCTTAAAATATACTTGTCAGGGAATTTACTTAACTTCCAAAATTTCTCACCCTCTTCTATTTGAGGCATATTTCATAAGTTATTTCTAGAACTCCTTAAGTTATATTTATTTTTCTGGGAAATTTAAAGTTTATTTTTTAGAATTTGCTTTGTTTTTAACCACGTTGTTTCTCCCTTCCCTTCTCCCTCCAAGCCCTTTCATACTTTCTCCCCTGTTCCTCTCAAATTCACAGCCTTTTTTTTTCTTTGTGTGTATGTTTATGAAAATATAACTACAACTGTTGAGTACATTTAGTGTTACTTTTAATTTATATGTTTTTAGGGGTGGCCCCTTGCTATTAGATAGCCAATTAGGGTGATCATCCTGGGGAAGAATAATTCTCCCTCTCTCCACAGTTGTTAATTGCCTATAGCTCTTCATATAGGGGTAGGGCCCTGTGAGATTCCCTCATCCATGTTGTATGCCAACAGGAATCATTATTGTTCAGGCATTGTTTAGACAGTCATACTGTTGAAATTTTATGAGTGTATCTTTGCTGTGTAACGCTATTCCTGGGAAGGTGTGAACAAATATTACTCACCCCAGACAGGGAACTGATAGCAGACCAAAGTATGGACACCACCAAAGTCCATAACTGATGAGTTTTATTGGCTTACTTACAGCATTAGGGGCAAGGGGTTATTTCAGATATCCTACATGTCAGATATTTATATTACAATTCATAACAGTACAAAAACTACAGGTATGAAGTAGTGAAATACGTAAATGTATGTATGAAACAATTTTATGGTTGGGGTCACCACAACATGAGTAACTGTACTAAACAGTAGCAGCATTAGGAAGGTTGTGAACCACTGTTCTAGGCTGTTTGGTTTGTCTTCTTCTCCCAGGCTGCTGGCTGACCTGGGCTGCTTCTAAGAAGCTCAACTGGTCTGGGAATTTCTCTCAGCAGTCCCCACTGTTTATCCATACTTGGGGAGGGAGGGGCCTAGCAAATGTGGTCAGTTTCAGAGACTTCCTGAAGCTATTTTGAATTGTGTGCTTTCCTGCAGGATGGAGAATTTCATCTCCCTTTAGAACAAAATTCTGTTGTTTCACTTCCCTGTAAACATTCATTCTTTTAAAAAAATATTTATGAGCCGGGCGGTGGTGGCGCACGCCTTTAATCCCAGCACTTGGGAGGCAGAGGCAGGCGGATCTTTGTGAGTTCAAGGCCAGCCTGGTCTACAAAGCGATTCCAGGACAGCCAGAGCTGTTAAACAGAGAAACCCTGTCTCGAAAAACCAAAAAAAAAAAAATTTATGTATTACTTCAGGTTACATCTTCATCATATTGTCCTCTTTCCCTCCTTCCCAGCCCTGCCCTCCCACCCTCTACCCCTAACCCTTCCATCCCACTCATCTGGAGTAGAGTGTCCCTACATAACATTCCCCCACCCCAATTCAGCAGTCATATGAGGGCCAAGAGCCTCTTCATACACTGGGGGCCTACAAGGCAGCACCACTAGGGCAAAGTGTCTTATTGACAGGGAAACAAAGTCTATGTCCATGTTCCCTTTGGTGCATTGGTTGTAGTATAGTTATCCTGTACTATATGGATAAAATCCAACTATAAGTGAATAGATGGATCCTTCTGAGTCTGGGTTAGGTCATCAGGATGAGCTTCTCTAGTTCCATCCATTTGGCTGCAAATTGCATAATTTCATTGTTTCTGATAGCTGAGTAGTATTCCATTGTGTAGATGTACCACAGTTTTTTAACCCATTCTTCGGTTGAGGGACATCTGGGTTGTTTCCAGTTTCTAGCTTTAACAAATAAGGCTGCTACGAACATAGATGAGGACACTTCCTTGTGATTTGGTGAGGAATCATTTGGATGTATACGCAGAAGTGGTATGGCAGGGTCTCAAGGCAGAGCTATTTCAAGTTTTCTAAGCTATCACCAGACTAACCTCCACAGTGGTTGCACATGCCTGCACTCCCACCAGCAATGGAGGAGAGTTCCCCTTTCTCCACATCCTCGCCAGCATGTGCAGTCATTTGAGTTTTTGATCTTAGCCATTCTGACAGGTGTGAGATGGAATCTCAGAGTTGTCTTGAGCTGCATTTCTCAACATTCATTCTTAAAATATCTTCTTGTTTCAACTCCACTTAAATGTAGTATGTCTTAAAAAGTTTCCCTTCAAGATGAGACGTTTTAACCCCAGGGAAACTGCTACACAAGTATCCCTGTCATTGTGGAAAATAGTTCTTTCTGATCCTCTGTTTTTTTTCCACTTCCTCTTCCGTGTTCCCTGAGTCTTTTTGGAAATGTGTCAGTTGGGGCTGGGCACTTCACACAGAGGTGTTGTCTGGACTTTGGTCAGTGCGTCTTTCTGTGACGGTCTTTGTCTACTGCTAAAAGTGAGACTTAGACTTATTTATGGGTACAAAGATAAGTATTTGGAATGCAATTAGAAATTATACTGGTTTAGAAAAATTGCAGTAATGAATTCTCTTTTAAGATCCATGACATCACAAGCCATGACTATTTGGCTAGGTTTAATCATTCAACTTCTTTTCTGCAAGTTAAATAGTCCACTGCATTTCCACCTTCCCTCTGGTTCCTTTTTAATTGTCTCCTGAAGTTCCACCATAGTGAGTCTATTTATCTGACACGACATCATTTAGTCTTTAATAATCTTTAGGGCCTTTGACACTACTGATTCCATGTGAGTATTTTTTTAAAAAAATGGTTTAACTTTGTTGTTAGTCTCTCTCTCTCTCTCTCTCTCTCTGTGTGTGTGTGTGTGTGTGTGTGTGTGTGTGTGGATGTATTTATGCCATGGTGTACCTATAGAAATCTGAGGACTTTTTTTATGGAGATTTATATGTGGATTCCAAGGGTCAAACTCAAGCAAATGTCTTTACCCTCTAAAGCAGTGGTTCTCAACCTGTGGGTCGCAACCCTTTTGGGGGTCACAGATATCCTGCATATCAGATATTTACATTACAATTCATAATAGTAGCAAGATTATAGTCATGAAGTAGCAACAAAATAATTTTATGGTTGGGGGTCACCACAGCATAAGGAAATGTATTAAAGTGTCCCAGCATTAGGAAGGTTGAGAACCACTGTTCTAAGGGATGTTTGTAGCCATAAGGTTATTTTGCAACTCAAATGCTGATTTCTGTACCCCTGTATACCTGGTTGCAATCCTTGTTCTGTGAATCTCCTGTCTCAATGTTGTGTAAACACTGCTCTCCAATTGCCCCCCAATATGCCAATGAAGCAGCTTAGAGCCAGTCAGTGAGCAGAAAAGAGAATGGGGCTGGACTTCCTGCCCTACAGGGGAGGAGTTCCAGAAGGAGAAGGAGGGAATTCAACTACCAGCAGTGGACCAGAAGACATGAGGAAGATTCAACTGGAGCAAAGAGAGCACTAAAAAGCATCTTTTTTTAGTGATACACTAAAAAGTATCTCAGGATTTTGGCAAAGAGAGAGTCAGACTAGCAGAGAGGGTTAAGAACAGAGTAAAACTGATCAAGATTGTACTGTAAAGCCATGTTAAAATAATGTAACAGAGTCTCATTTATTTAGATGATAGTGGAGTTAAAGAGAGAAACTGTGAAACAAACACAATTATATAAAAATTACACTAACAGATCTTACTGGGCCTCTTTTGAATATTAGTGTGTGTGTTGTGTGTCACTGCAACAATGCATATGTAATGCAGAAGTCAGAGGAAATTTTGGGAGTCAATTCCAGGGACCAATGCTAAGCGGTTAGGGTTACACTCTGCATGCTTTTATCTGCTGAGGCACCTCACAGCCTACGCATAACCTCTTCCCACGTTTTGCTTTTCATACTTGGTTTATGCACTTGAGTTACTGAAGTACAGCAAACATCTTGAATGACAATATTTCAAAACTTTCAACTTATATATGCTTAAGATGTATAGAAAAGATGGCATTGAAGGGTTAAAGACAGGAGGACAGTGACATACCTACTGGGAAAGCCAAAATGAAAAGATGACATACTAAACTACTGGACTCAGTGATTGGCAACATTTCCAAGCACTTATTTCCATACATATGAATAAAACTGCCAACTCTTTTCTTCCCCTTAAAGTGGATCCTAAGGAAGGACATTTTTTTCCTAGGGAGTTAGTACTGGGTAGACACATGAAAACAGCATTTTTTTTTTCTCAAATTAGTTTTAAATCCAGTGTTATTAAGAAAGACTGTGGAGGACTAACTCCAATTCATTAACTGTCCACATTTAATGTATCTGAAAATAAGATGAATCACACAACTGAGGGCATCCTACAGCTGAGGGCTCTCAGCTTCTTGCTGCTTTATAGCTCCAGAGGACAGACTGAAAGGGGCAGTCACATGGACCAATATGACCTGTCCTTTTAACTACTGGATGTGAAGAAGCCCCTGGATTGAAAATATACACTTTAAGATAGGCAATTTCCCTGGACCATTAATTGCCTAGGTTTCCTATCAGCTACATAAAATATCCACCAATGACCCTTTTACCACTGAAAAGGAGATATTTGGTGAATCCACTTGAGACTGGCAAGATATTTAAAAATCCTTCCTAGGTACACAATACAATTTCTCACTAATAAGAGAGTAAACAAAAACATGCTGTGCTTTATAATTGGCAGTGCCTTGCATCCTCAGAAATGTGGTAATAATGCTTAAATCTTCTCCTTTTCGCCTGCATTGCTGAGCGCCTCTTCATGCAGCCCCTCACCCAGCGTCTTGAGTTCCTATGTGCCTAGTCTTCTCTCCATGAATCCTTTCTCTGCTGGTGGAAGGAATGGCTCTAGCCTCTGCACGACCTTGTAAGCCGGGGGGGGGGGGGGGGGGGGTTCACCTGAGTCAGTCTTGTGTACAACTCTGCTTTTGAACACAAGGAGTGGGTAGCGCCCAGGAAGCAGAATTGCAGAATGGTTTCAGTCTGCCAGTCCTTCCTGCTGGTGTCATGGGAGCTTTTTTTTTAACCCCTGGTTGCCTAGGCAAAGCCTTTTAAGGGAACAGATTCAGTGGTTAGGCACCTACCACAGGGACAGTGTCCTGAATGGCACATTATCAGTTTTGCCTTAAGAACTATCCATTTTACTATAAGCTAGGTTATGCATAAGAGTGCTGTGAACGAAAGGAACAAGATCAGAATATTTGTCCCACTGGGTTTAAACGGTGTGGTCTTTACTTTATGGCTTAAAGAGTGCAAAACATACAGTTCTATTCAGGGAATTTAATTCACATCTCAGTAACTACCTTGGCAAAATCCAACATTAGCTCAGAAAGCCTCATGTGACTAAAGAACTAATGCGCATTACTTCTCACAGGCTAATCAAGTTAATTTTAATGGCAGGAATAATGTCTCCCTGGCAAGTAACTCTGAAAATCAAATAAGCTACCTCACAAAATCTGGGTGATTTGTAAATTATAAAGTGTTTAAACACGTATTTTAGGAGTATTTATTCCTTTGTGACAGCTTCCAGGTTCCATTTTTTTTTTTTTTTTTTGGCTCCTACATATTACCAAGAGATCTTGCATCATCATTATTTAACTAAGGGGAACCCTCTAAGCCTGACTTATTATTAACCGTGTTTTCAGTTGGTAAGTTAGTTCAATAAATATATTCAGAAAACTATCACAGGCCAGTGATGGGCAGCCATGGAGTTGTTAAACACGTATATACATATATATTGAGAACACAGTATGTGTGCACACACATGTGTACACACACACACACAGATTTTTTGACAGATCTGCCTGAGAACCAGCACAACGCTTGTGCATACTGGATGTAAACAAGGTTGGGAGCTGGAGATAATATTAGGAGAGGCTATAAAGGCATTCCAATTCCAGGAAGGCAAAGATAGGGGTGCTACTTCCTCTTCCTAAATCAAAAACAGGGCTCCATGGGAAGCAGGGTTTCTATGTGAGCTTCTGCAGTCACATCCCTTCTGAACCAAATAAAAGGTACCAAATGGAATGGGCTCCTGTGAAGCAGTGAGCCACATGCAAGGTGGGCTGTGAGTACCAGGATCCCAGGTTTCTCACCTGAGATACTGACATGACTAAGTCATGCTACAAAAGAGCCCGGATAGACTTGCCTGAGGTCCCTTCCAAGTGGGCACTCCATTAAAGATCACAGTAACCACAATCAAGCCTGTTTAGCTTCCTCAGTGAAACCTTATTGCAGAAAGAAGCCATCTGTTCGGCTAGGTGTCTAGAGATCTCAGAGATGCTGGGTGATTCACAAAATATCTCTGGAAGACTCCATAGAGAGACATGTCTAACTTTTTTAGATGGAAGGGACTTCAAGTACGTCACACAGATATACCTATAGTTATTAGCATTATGGGTAGTTATGCTGAACATGATATTTGATATTATTATGGCCTCCAATAGACAGGCATGGTAGACAATGAAAACTAAGAGCAGGACCCATCATTTCCACACTTACCTAATATGACATAGTGTTTCTGAAAGATCTGTAAGACTTTTTGAGGTCAAATATATTAATTTCAACTTATGGGACTGCGGAGGAAAACAGTGCAATCTCTTTATTTTAAAGATAGGTGATACAAAAGTAAGCTTAAGAAATGCATGATCACAGCCCATAAAAAAGGAATGTTAGGTGCCATCCACACAGCATTGCATCTGAGTAGTAGGTGAATGAGATTAGTCATTGTGGAGTGAATGTGAAGTCCCGCAGCCGACTGTGAAACACAGATGGTGTCTGAATTTCTGCTGCGAACACCGAGACTGGTCACCACATGAAACAACTCACGCAGTTCCCAGGAACACCACCCTGAGATCAGCCAGCTGTGTTGCCTGTCTGGAGAGGAGCGCCAGCTAGAGCAGATCTAGCCCAGGAGCGGATTCAGCCCACAGCTCCAGCCACAGATCAGTGGCCCCACCTGTCTGCCTGATATCCAGCCTGCACTCGGACCTGTACACCCAACAGGGAAAAACAGCCAGACTACAAGAGCAAAGGTAAGTAAGATTTTCTTTCCTGAGTTCCCAACATGGCAGCACAGTGTGCACTGTAGCTGCGAGGAAGAGACCTAACCCAGGCTCAGTAAAGCAATTAGGAGCCAAGACTGACTGCAAACAGAGCTGGCAACTGTGTGTTCTCCACAAATATTGGGGCAGGTCACTCACCCTAGCACCCAAGCATTTGAGGCAGTCAACAACAGGCACATTGAGGCTAGCACCCATCTTGCGTGGAGCTCCCTGTCTGTACGGTCAGCCTAGCTGCTGAACCAGAATGATTGTGTCAGGGAGGGGGATCACAGGCCCAATTACAGCTCTACCTGCCTTTCTGAGGAGACTGGCCAGCTCTCAGGTCCTCAGAGGACAGCCCCCTTCCCACCTCAATCCCCTGTATATTGGTCCAATTGGGTCACAATCAGTTGAGGAGAGAGGCAGTCACTCTCTGAGAGCCAGTTTATTACAGGAACGTACCCACCATCTGGAGGTGGACACCAGGATCTCAGGATCACCAAGTCCCCAGAACAGGGAGTTTTCCTGAGCACCAAGGTCAACTGAAAAAGAAACAAGTAATGCCAGGGTCAATCAGATAACAAAAGGCCAGTGCAAGAATATGGTAAAAAAAAAACAAAAACAAACAAACAAAAAACCCCCAAAGCAATATGATGTCTCCAGAACCTAGCTATAATGCTACAGACAACTCTGGACAAATCCTAACACAATTGAAACAAAGGAAAATGACCTTAATCCTATGTTTATATTAATCATAGAAGGCTTAAGGGAGGAAATAAAATATCTCAGAGAGTAACAACAAAGTACTGCAAAGGAGGTGATGGAAATGAATAAAGCGCTTAAAGGAATGGAAGACCTGAAAAAGAAAGTTGAAGTAATAAAGAAAATACAAGCCCAGACATCCATAGAAGTGGAAAACCTTAAGAAAAGGAACTACAGACACTAGCATCACCAACAGAATGCAAGAAGTAAAAGAAAGAATTTCAGGCCCAGAGGACAAAATTGAAGAAATTGATACATATGTCAAAGAAAATGTCAAATCTAAAAAAGTCCTCACACAAAACCTTCAAGAAATCAAGAACACTATGAAAAGATGAAATCTCAGAATAATAGGAATAGAAGAAAGAGAAGATTCCCAGCTCCATGGACCAGAAAATGTCTTCAACAAATTCATTGAAGAGAATTTCCCAAATCTAAAAAAGGAGATGCCTATAACTGCACAAGAAGCTTACAGAATTCCAAATAGATAAGACCAGAAAAGAAAATTCTCCCGCCACATAATAATAAAAACACTAAATGTACAGAACAAAGAAAGAATATTAAAAGCTGCTAGGGAAAAGGGCCAAGTAACATATAATGGCAAACCTATCAGAATCACTCCTGACTTTTCATCAGAGATGCTAAAAGCCAGAAGGGCCTGGACAGATGTCTTGCAGACCCTTAAAAAAAATCTACAAATGCCAGGCCAGACTACTATTCCCAGCAAAATTGTCCATCAACATAGATGGAGAAAAAAAGATATTCCATGATTCAAACAATTCAAACAATATCTATGCACAAATCCAGCTCTACAGAAGATGTTAGAAGGAGAACTCCAAGCCAAAGAGTTTATCTACACACAAGAAAGCACAGGAAGCAAATAACACACCTGCAACAAAAACAAAAGGAGAGAAGCTCACTCACACACTATCTCCACCAACATCAAGATGGCAGGAAGTAACAATCACTGGACATTAATATCTCTCAACATCAATGGACTCAATTCTCCAATAAAAAGACACAGGCTAGCAAAATGGATGCAAAAACAGAATCCCACATTCTGCTACTTACAAAAAACATACCTTTCCTTGAGAAAGTCAACAAAATAGACAAACCCTTAGCCAGACTAACTAAAAGGCAAAGGAAAAATACCCAAATCAACAAAATCAGAAATGAAAAGGGGGAAATGACAACAGATATTGAGGAAATCCAAAGATTCATTAAGTCCTACTTCAAAAAATTGTATTCCACAAAATTAGAAAACCTAAATGAAATGGAAATTTTGTTGATAGATTCCACATACCAAGGTTAAATCAAGAAACAGGTAAACAAATTAAACAGTCCTGTAACCCTTAAGTAAATAGAAGAAGTCATTAGAAGTCTTCCAACCAAAAAAAAAGCTCAGGGCCAGATGGTTCAGCACAGAATTCTACTAGACATTCAAAGAAGAGCTAACACCAATATTCTTCAAACTCTTCCACAACACAGAAACAGAAGGAATACTGCCAAACACATTCTATGAGGCCACAGTTACCCTGATAACCTAAACCTCAGAAAGACCCAACGAAGAAAGAAAATTTCAGACCAATTTCCGTTATGAATATGGACGCAAAGATACTTAATAAAATACTTGCAAACCAGATCCAAGATCACATCAAGTATCATACACCATTATCAAGTAGGCTTTATCCCAGGGATGCAGGGGTGATTCAACATAAGAAAATCCATCAATGTAATCCACCACATAAACAAGCTGAAAGAAAAAAAACCCACATGATCATCTCATTGGATGTTTAAAAAGCTTCTGACAAAATCTAGCACCCCTTCATGTTAAAAGACTTGGAGAGATCAGGCATACAAGGACCATACTTAAACATACTAAAGGCAATTTACAGCAAGCCAATAGCCAACATCAAACTAAATGGAGAGAATCTCAATTATTTCTGCTAAAATCAGGGACAAGGCAAGGCTGCCCACTCTCTCCATATCTCTTCAACATAGTACTTGAAGTTTTAGCTAGAGTAATAAGACAACATAAGGAGATCAAGGGGATACAAATTGGAAAGGAAGAAGTCAAAGTATCCCTACTTGCACATGATATGATAGTGTACATAAGTGACCAAAAAAATTTCATCAGAGAACTTCTACAGCTGATAAACTCCTTCATTAAGGTGGCTGGACACAAAATCAATTCAAAAAAATCAGTAGCCCTTCTTTACACAAAGATAAATGGGCTAAGAAATAAGGGAAACAACACCCTTCACAATAGCCACAAATAATATAAAATACCTGGTGGTAACTCTAACCAAGCAAATGAAAGGCCTATATGACAAGAACTTCAAATCCCCAAAGAAAGAAATTGAAGAAAATATCAGAAGATATCCCTTGCTCATGGATAGATAGGATCAACATAATAAAAATGGCCATCTTACCAAAAGCAATATACAGATTCAATGCAATTCCTATCAAAATACCAACACAATTCTTTACAGACCTGGAAAAAACAATTCTCAACTTCATATGGAATAACAAAAAATCCAGAATATCTAAATCAATCATGTACAATAACAGAACATCTGGAGGTATCACCATCCCAGATTTCAAGCTGTACTACAGGCCAATAGTAATAAAAACAGCATGGTACTGGCATAGAAACAGACCAGTTGATCAATGGAATCGAATCAAATATCCACAAATAAACCCACACACCTACAGCCACTTAATTTTCAACAAAGAGGCCAAAACCATACAATGGAAAAAGGAAAGCATCATCAGTAAATGGTGCTGGTCCAACTGGATGTCAACATGTAGAAGAATGCAAATAGATCCATACTTATCAGCCTGTACAAAACTTAAGTCTAAGTGGATCAAAGACCTCAAACATAAATCTGGACACAATAAAATTAACAGAAGAGAAAGTGGGGAAAAGCCTGGAATTCATTGGCACGGGTAGTAACTTCCTGAACAGAACACCAATAGCTCAGGTGCTAAAACAAACAATCAATAAATGGGACCTTATGAAATTGAAAAACTTCTGTAAGGCAAAGGCCACTGTCATTAGAACAAATGGACAGCTTACAGACTGGGAAAATATCTTCACCAACCCAACATCCAACAGAGGGCTAATATCCAAAATATATAAAGAAGTCAAGAAATTAAACACCAAAAAATCAATCAAATAACTCCATCAAAAATGGGGTATAGAGTTAAAATGAGAATTCACAAAAGAAGCATCTCTAAAGGTGGAGAGGTACTTGAAGAAATGTTCAACATGTTTGGTCATCAGAGAAATGCAACTTAAAACAACTCTGAGATTCCACCTCACACCTGTCAAAATGGCTAAGATCAAAAACTCAAATGATAGCACATGCTGGCAAGGATGTGGAGAAAAAGGAACACTCCCCCATTGCAGGTGGGAGTGCAAACTTGTACAACCACTTTGGAAATCAATCTGGAGATATCTTAGAAAATTTGGGAATAGTTCTACCTCAAGACCCAGTCATACCCCTCCTGGGCATATATCCAAAAGAGTCAAGAGAAAACCACAAGGACATTGCCACAACAATGTTCATAGCATATTTATTTGTAATAGCCATAAACTGGAAACAACCCCAATGTCCTTTAACTGAAGAATGGATTAAAAAAAAAAAACTGTGGTACATTTATACAATGGAATAATACACAGCTATCAGAAATAAGGAAATCATGCAATTCAAAACCAAATGGATGGATCTAGAAAAGCTCATCCTAAGTGAGCTGACTCAGTCCCAGAAAGATAAACATGTATGTACTCTCTTATAAATGGAAATTAACCATACATCACCGGATAACTATCCTAAAACCCACAGACCCAAACAGATAGGAACCTAGTATATCTATCCTAGGAAAAACATCACCCAGGAGTGAGTCATGGAATTTGCTGGAAGTTAGTGGAACACCTTATCCTAGATGGTGTGCCATATCAAGTCCCAGTACAAGAGGAAGCTCTTGGCCCTCACATGACTGAAGAACTGAGGGAGTATGATATGTGAGGGCCTACCTCATCTGAGGAGAAAGAGAGTACCAAGTAGAAGAAAACTGAGGGAGGGAGGGAGAGAGGGAGGTGGGGAAGGAAGGAGGGAGGAAAGGAGTATCAGAAGGGGAGGAGGGAGGAAACTATGTTCAGGAAGTAACTTGAAAAAAAATAAATTAATTTTGTCTTTTAAAAAAAGGTTAAATAAGCTTAAAAATATAATAAAAATAAAATAGAAAACTTTCAAATTATAATTTACCAAAAGTATGCTTGCCTTACTGACATGAAAGGTAAAATGGTCTTAATTTCAGATTAGAATGTTAGACTGCAGGTTGCCACATAACTCACACACACTTGATACCAGCTTAAAAGTTTTTTTCATATATATAAAGGATATTTTCATTGTTTGGCATTAAAAAGGCAGCTAAAAGGTTAAAAGTGCTGTAAATAAATTAAGGGTTATCACAGTTAAACCTGGTTTTCTAAACCTCAAAGAGTTGAAGTAATTTGGAGCTAAGGAAGAATATTTGAGAAGGGTGGTGTTCGTCCATGCCTTTAAGTCCAGCAGAGACAGGAGGATCACTATAGAGTTAGTTGTCTTGCAAATTCTAGAGTTAAATGAACAGGGTGGTGATGGTGCACATCCTTAATTCCATCATTTGAGAAGGATACACCCTTAATCCCAACACACTGGAGACAGAAACCTGCACATCTCTGAGTTCAAGGCCAGCCTGACATAAAAGCAAGCTCCAAGTAGAGAAAAAGTTAGATTCAGGGGTGGTGGTACACATCTTCAATCCCATCAGTTGGGAGGCACATGCCTTTGATCCCAATACTTAGAATGCAGAGACAGACACATAGGATTTGGAATGATTTAAGTTTAAAAGCTGCTCACAAAAGGCATGATGAAATTCAAAGGGAATTGTCCTTTGAGATCTCAAAATATATACACTTAAAGGTGTGTTTAGTTCCAAAATATCAAAATAATTTCTTTTTTAATCTAAGTTGAAAGATAATACTTTTTATATTGTCAAAAAAAAACCCCAATTTGCTCCAGGAAAAATATTACCTGCCCCTCCCCCAAAAGTAGTGTCCCAGAGTTAGGATTAGGGCAGGGCTCTGTGCTTATCTTTCCAGGAGATTAAAAGCATCCATCTAAGGAATCCAGGGACAACTGGACAACTGAAACCACAGAAGAAAATAGATCAGACACCAAAGAAGACAAGTAGCCCAAATGATCTGGCCTTGCAGACTTCCTCAATAGCTGTTTCCTCAAAAATCTAAAACCACAACAACTCAAGATCACTAAGATTGTTCAGCCCCACAGACTGTTCCATCCAGAACTTCAGTAAAGCCCTGAAGTTCAGATTCTGTCTACAAACTTCTTAGGACATTTAAATAGCTGAGCACAAAAGGACTGAACATCAAATGATTCTATTAATATGCTTAACCATTTTTCCATTCTTATTTGGGACCCAAACAGGTTTACTATGTCCCACATCAGCAGGAAGTAATTTTAAGAGAGCAATATCCCATCTCTACAAGGCAGGGTGGGTGATTTTTCTCCCCTTTGGCCATTTGAAGGGTTATAGATACTTGTTATTTTGGGGGAGAAATTACAAGTTGTTGAATGGTCTTGTTAAATAGGTTTTGGAGGTTAGACCCAGGAATTTCTCTATTTTTCTTTTCTGTATCCTTCTTTCTCTCCTATGTAGGGGTGAAAAGACTTGAGAAAAAATGGGATATAGACAGAATATATAAATGATAAAGAAAAAGGGACAGATTATTGAATATGATCTTATGTCTTACTATACTGATACAAAATTAAGATATTTGGCCACATCGTTATTGATCTTTGTGTACTGATACAAAATTAAGACTACATTTGGCTATTATCAGTATTGATCTTGTATATTGATACAAAATTAAGATTAACTCTTTAGGTATTGTACATAGGTAACGCTTAAAAATGAAATCTGAAGTTTTGGCCTTTTGTTAACAACTGTCATAAACTGTTTAGAATAAGTAAGAAATGAAAACTAATAGTCATTCAATCATGTCATTTTGTTAGGTACTAGGGTAGTCTATCACTGTTACTTTCTAAGTTAATCAGAAATCAAGTTGCTAAGAGACAAGCAACTTTTGCTTATCCAAATATAAGGAGATAGATAGGTGGTCCTCAAAAACCTCAAGAGATCTGTAGATTATGGCAAAGATATTCTCTTAAGATGTTTTTTGATATCAAGACATGTCAGCTCCTGACAGCACCATCTATTCTACTCCAAGTAGATGATAAGCATCAAAGAATCTCCAATTGGAGATGGTTGAATTAGTGGCAAGCCTGTCACTTGGCAAGAAAATCCCTTTCTTCAGCTGTAGACAGAATGCTGTCCAAAAAGGACAAAACTTGGAAGCAGGTACGTCAACAGCCTAGCTCTGCCAATAAAGGGTAGGCAAGTCCTTCATAATTCCTGCTTTACAATCAATGTCTGTCAGAGAAACGGGTCCAAACAGCTGAAGATTGATGCTGTAATGTATGGAGAGAAATTGAGAACTGTCCAGGCAGCCAATTGTTTGTCATTTCTTAGTTTTGGAAGCTGCTGGCCCTGTACTTCCTGTATAATCAGATAAATTTATCCCGCTCAGGTCTCTGATGTGGTTGAAGACTAGATAGCTATAGTTCCATAGTTAAATTTTGAGTTGTTTAAGAGTTAAGAGGGTCTTCTGGATCTCTAAAAGATGTTTTTAAAATTGTGATTCAAGTTAGGATGGAAGCTGAGTTGGATATAGATCTTTAAACTCATGGAGATGGTTGCATAGTAGAATGTTAAAGCCAGTTGCCAAATATGTATGAACTGGACATTGGGAATGTGTTATAATTCTCATAATTGTAGCCTAATTATTTTTGGTGTTTTATATTGTATTTGTTGTTATAAGAGAAAGAGCCATTTGTTTGACTGAAAGGGGGAGCTCTTGGGGGAAAATATACTTTAAACTTAAAAAAAAAAGGAAACAGATGGGGAGATGAGGGGGAAGAGGGTGGGAGGGTGGGATTGGAGGAGGAGTAGGGAGGGGATTGTGATTGAGATGTAACTTGAAGAAAAAAAAAGGAATGTTAGGGCTGAGGAAACCAACCCACTGACTAAATCTTGGCTTAATTTCATTGTTACATGGCATGTCTTTTTAGCATACAACTATAAGAGGAGAGTCTTTCACCGTCAGCCTATTACCCCCTAGTAGCACCCACACCTGTGTTTCCTGGACTCAGGGTACAGGCTGTTTTTCTCACATTAGGAAAATCTGTAAGAGGTCAGACCCCACATCAAGCTCAAGAACTCCATAAACTGAATCAATATATTTTGTGGTTGCAGGTGACAAACAAAATGGAAGACTTGGAGACTGGTTTATATATAATACAGATGGAAATTGGCTTAGGTAGAAGCAGTATCTGGGGCACAAATATAACCAGATTGTTCACTCCACATCTTGTTCTCTCCACACACGAGCCTTGTGTACCAATGTCTTTCTTTGCAACTACAGCACAGTAGTGTGTGTGTGTGTGTGTGTGTGTGTGTGTGTGTGCACGCATATACGTGCATGCACCAATGCCAAATCACATTCTTCCAGCTTTATGGACAGAAGAAGAAGGAAATTCTTTTCTATCACTAATTTGAACATGGGAGAAAAAATCTGATTGGTGTATCCTATGTTATATGACAATTCCTAGACATAGCTAGAGTGCACAGAGAGGAGGTAGCAATAATGACATATCTTAGGAACCTGTCTCTAATCCCAGGATTTTGGCCAGGAAGACAGAGTGTTAGTAGAGAGGCAATGGATACTGAACACACTACAAGAAGACATTTAAAACTGCAATAAAACTCAACATGCCACTAGAATACTGATTAATAAAAATATACCATAAAGGAAAACACCATATAAAAATTAACATATGGAGGCATGATAATCAATTTTCACAGATATGATTGGCTATGATAAGGAGTAAGGTACAGCAGAATTCATTTAGGTAATGTTTCTTTTGCTTCCTAAAAAAGAAATATATCTATTTGGCAAGGTAAAAAGAAAAGTTCATTCCAGACATGGTGATGCATGACCTTAATCCCAGCACTCAGGAAGCAAAAGGTGTGTGGATCTCTGTGAGTTCAAGGCCAATCTATCTACATAATGAGTTCCAGGAACAGCCAGGAGTTTAGAGAGAAACCCTGTCTCAATAGTTCCCAACTCTGCAAAATAGAAAGAGAAAGTAACAACTTGATTAGAAGTAAAAGCAAGTTGATCTAATGTTTAGCCATTCTAACAACCTTTGTTGTGTTTCCCCATGTGGAACCACACAATGAGAAAAGAGGACAAAGACATTCGTCTCTGTCAATTTGCAATTTTTTATTGTATCACATAACACATATTAAAAAATATCATGGCACTCTTTGAATCTAAAGTCATCTATTCTGGCTTTGACCATGTTTAAAACATTCTTAGAATCCCTTTGTCTTAAAGTAACAGACCGGAATGATAAGCAAGTGCATCAAAGACATATGAATATCAACAATAATAACATTTTTCAAATGTTTACTCTACATAGACATATGTACTCTCACGGACCTGTGCCTTCTAAGAAGGGTTCTTCTTACCAGTACCGGCAGAGGATGCTTTCAACCATGCAGACAAACAGAAAAGTACTCCTGCATACAGTGTACTATGGAGAAAAAGCTGTCTTCCCTTCACGTACTGTACAGCTTGGCTGTGGCTATACTTGAGAAGTGAGTTTCAATGACAACCACCACCTAAACCAGGTATAAATTCCCAGAATTAGTACCAGAAGAACAGCAAGTTTCACTGTGCAGACATCAGCTGTCCAGCCTGGCTTCAGGATGCCTAGGCTTTCTGACATCTGATAACCAAGGCTTCTGAGGTCTTGCCTCCTGGCAACTGTCTGCATTGAGGCTACTTCTGGGGAAACATCCCTTATAAACAGAACCCACTGTATTCATGCCCCAACACAAAGAGTCTGCTACCTACTCAGATCTGAGGCTTTCCCGTCATTTCCCTGACTCTGATAAGGCTAAAGTAATAGCGCATTGTTAAGAGAGCCAGCCTGGGCAGAAGAAATACCACTGTTCTGTAGCATGGTCATTCAGTGTTTAGAATCTTTGCTGAGCAGAATGGAGAGCCTAAAAGTGAAATATCTTGGAATATCATTTTTTTCAAACACTGCTGTCACTGTGATTCAGGACTCATGATAAATTGCCCACAGTTCTTTTTGGCTTAGGAGATGTTGTTGTAGAGGTAAACATTGGGACTCAATACAGAAAAAGAGGCTTCTGAATACAAAAGAACAGCACACTGTCTTAAGATAAGAGAACTAGGGAAGTATGTCAGTAGATTTCTAGTCCTCTTCCTGTGTTTAGCCTTAGCTGTTACCACACATAGGTAGATGGCTGGTTGTCTATAAAGGCAACATCTGGTGGGATGCCAGCACAGATAGATTCTACAGTTTATTCTTTCTTCTGCTTACTTCTCCCAGAGACATTCCTGTTTGCCTTCTTGGGTATCTATTTAGCTATAAGTGTAGGGGGAAGGAGGATGCTCTAAGGAGGCAAGCAATATCATCAAATCAGAGCCATCTCTCAAAGACAGGAAGGTAGAAGATACATAGTCATCAAAAAAGTATTCTGCCCAATCACAAATTCACATGAAAATTTTCTTTCAGGATTGCTAAGTAATGCTTTAGTATATATAGAATATATACAGATGAACATACATCCAATGTGAGCACCAGTGAGAAAGACAACCTTCTTAGCGCTTATGAAACAAGACCACAAAAAAGGTTTTCCTTTTGTTTGTCATGGAAACGTTATAACACACTTGAGAGAACAAAGTTTATGGCTGCACAATCCAGAAGAAAACTAGTCAAAACTTCTTGATAAATACACAATTTTGATTATTGAAATCCTTTCAATTAAATCCTATGTGTTCAAATCCTATGTGCTGAAATCTTAGTGGCCTGGGACAAAAGTCTAATCAACATGTCAAGGCGAAATCTGCTGCATTGGCAAGAGGTTTGGTGAAACCTGGTGAGAGAAAGAGAGAAAAATAATTAAAGTTTACTCTACTGCAATGATGTTCAAAAACTGCTTTGATTTAGTTTTAATAATTTAATTTTAATTTCTTGGCTTAAAAATAAAAAAAAAAGAAATATCAAGTTTCAAAAGTGATCCAAAGATATAGAGTAAAGAAATCCTATTTTATATAACTTAAGTGTTCGGCAGGAAATAAATAAGTGAATAACTAATTTAACTTAATATGCGCTGCAAATGACATTTCAAAGACAAGGGAATTTAAGTAGCAGAAAATCACTCCCCACTCCCCAGTTTGGTCCCCCAGGCACACAATGACTAATGCAAATATAGACAAAATTAAAAGTTATCAGTGCAGGCGGTCAAGTCAGAAAATATTCCCTCATGGTTGGGAGAGGGACTCATGAAACTGCATATCTACCTGAAAAACTACCTGAAACTGATAGCTGCTAGGAGAGAAGGAGTCAGTTTTCTTTGGGAGTGCAACCCTTGGTGGGTAGTCTAGGCTCTGGTAGATGGTCCCCACCCATGTGTATGCAGGGCAGCACTATTTTGAATCAGTACGTTATAAAAAAAAAATAATAATAATCTGACCATGGGAGGGAGGCTTGTTAAGAAAATCTGGGGAATGAGGAGAGAAGATGAAGGTAGATATGCATTAGTATACATGTATAAAATTGTCAAAGAATAAATAAAAGATATTCTTTAAAAAGAATCTGAGATTCTCATCAGCTTGTCAAAGCTTTAGGATAAAGAAATATACAGCATTTTATTCTTTGAAAATAAGTTGTTATTTGATAAATATTTGGGAAGAGGCTTCTTTCAAAATATGAGCACAAGAGGAGAAAAGTAAACAAGACTCTTTAATTGTAAAAATATTGGGTCACAGTGGTACAAAAATAAGCCACATCAGACTGACTATCCAACTTACAAACTTATGTATCTCAAAAAAGGGAAAAAAAAACCAATCAACTAAGACATGTATCCAAAAAGGGAAGTATTACACACAATATATAAGGACTATCTATAAGTCAACAAAGAACAATAACTTGATTAAAAAGTAGGCAGTTGAATAGATAATTCTTCAAAGAAGATACTCAGATGACAATACACAAATGATCCTACAAGCCAGGTATAAGAGAAAAGCAAATGAACAGTCCTGAGGACTGGCAGTTAGAATAGAAAGTGGTGTAGTCAAGACTACAAGCTGTTAAATGGTCTTGTTAAATGGGTTTTGGAGGTTAGACCCAGGGACTTCTCTCTTTTGCTTTTCTGTATCCTCCTTTCTCTCCTATATAAGAGTGAACAGACTTGAGAAAAATGGGATATAGACATAGTATAGGAAAGATAAAAAAAAGGACAGATTATTGAATATAGCCTTATACCTTTGTATACTGATACAAAATTAATATTATATTTCGCTAAATTGGTATTGATCATTGTATATTAATGCAAAATTAACACTGTATAGGGCTACATCGGTAATGATCTTTGTATATTGATACAAAATTAAGATTATATTTGGCCACAATGGTATTGACCCTTGTATATTAATGTAAAATTAAGATTGTATTGGTCTACATCGGTATTGATCTTTGTATATTGATACAAAATTATTATATTTGGTCACATTGGTATTGATCTTTGTATATTGATACAAAATTAAGGGTAACGCTTCTTAAAGGTATTGTTCGTAGTAATACTTAAAAATGAAATGTCAAGTTTTGACCTCTCGCTATCAACCAACATAAACTGTTTAGGATAATTAAGAAATGGAAACTAATAGTCATGAAAACGTGTCATTTTGTTAGTTACTATGACAGTCTATCACAGTTATTTTCTAAGCTACTCAGAAATCAAGTTGCTAAGAGACAAGCAATATTTGCTTATCTAAATATAAGAGATAGATAGGGCATCTTCAAAAACCTCAAGAGATCTGTAGAATATGGCATTCAAAGATGTTTTGTTAACTTAAGATTATTTGATATCGAGACATGTCAGCTCCTGACAGCACCCCCTATTCTACTCCAAGTAGAAGATGAGCATCGAAGAATCTCCAATGGGAGATGATTGAATTGGTGGTAAGCCGTTCTCTTGGCAAGAAAAACCCCTTGCTTCAACTGTAGACAGACTTCTGTCCAAAAAGGACAAAACTTGGAAGCAGGTAAGTCGACAGCCTAGCTCTGCCAAGACAGGGTAGGTAAGTCCTTCATAATTCCTGCTCTACAACCAAAGTCTGTCAGAGAAATGGGGCCAAATGGCTGAAGAGTGATGCTGTAATGTATGGAGAGAAAATGGGAACTGTCCAGGCAGCCATTGGTATGTCATTTTTTAGTTTTGGAAGCTGCAGGCCCTGCACTTCCTATATAATCAGATATATTTATCTCTCTCAGGTCTCTGAGGTGGTTGAAGAATAGATAGCTAGAGTCTCATAGTTAAATTTTGAGTTGTTTAGGAATCAAGAGGGTGTTCTGGATCTAAGAAGATATTTTAAAAATTATGAGGCAAGTTAGTATGAAAGCTGAGTTAGATATAGAACTTTAAACTCATGGAGATGGTTAGATAGTAGAATGTTAAAGTCAGGTGCCAAATACATATGGACTGGACATTGGGGATGTATGCTAAGCCATATAACTCTTATAATTGTGGCCTATTTATTTCTGTTGTTTTGTATTGTATTTATAGTTATAAGAAAAAGAACCATTTTTTGGACTGAAAGGGAGAGCTGTTGGGGGGAAAAAAGAAATATCTTAAATCATAAAAAAAAAAAAAAAGAGGGGGAGAGGATGGGGGGGTTGAGGGGGAGGAGGGTGGAAGGGTGGGACTGGAGGGGGGAGTAGGGAGGGGATTGTGATTGAGATGTAACTTGAAGAAATAAAAAATAAATTATTAAAAAAAAAAGAAAGTGGTGTAGTCACTGTACAAAATAGTATGGAAGTTTCTCAAAAAATTAAAAATGGAGTTACCATATGACCTAGTAATCCTTCTTCTGGGGCTATGTCCAGAGCACTTCAGAACAGGATCTTAAAGATATACTCTCTACGAATGTCGATAAGGTCAACATTCACAGTATTGAAGAGGAAGGGGTAACTCAAAGGTCTAGGCAGTGACAAATGCCACAATGCTCTAAAGAAACTGAAGATGGTACAAATGGAAGGCTATCTCATGCTCATGGATTGGAAGAACAAATATGGTGAAAATGTACATACTATTCAATGTGATATATAGATCCAACGCAATTTAAAAAATATGTATGAGTGTTTTGCACATGCAACATGTGTGTGCCTAGTACCTGTGGAAGCCAGAAGAGGGTGATGGATCCCCTGGAACTGGATTAAGTTACAGACAATTTTGAACCATCATTAATGTGAGTGCTAAGACTGAAGTAGGGTCATTTTAAGAGCAGCACATGTTCTTAAGCACTGAGCCATCACCTCTCTAGCTCCAAAATTCTTACTCAAATAGGTAGATAATGAAGGTTTTATGCTGTACACTCTTTTGCAGCAGAAACTGAAATTTCTGCAGATCTCTAAAGGTGTTACCTGACAGAGGTTTCCTATTTCACACAGAGGAAAAAGAACAGCTGTTTGTTTGTTTCACTGGAGTAAGAAATCCTAAATAGTTCAAGTATAAAAACATTCCCTTTCTTCCCCCTGAGGTTGTGAGAAAGCTAATTAAAAATGCGCATTTCAAGCAAGGTATTGCTGGGAGATTGTTTTTTTTTTCCAAAAGGAAATTTAGAAGAGGTTCATAAACAAAAGACCGTGGTACAGTACCAGGAGTGGTTACTAGGTACATAATAAATTATAAATCAAAGTTGTTTCAAAGAAATTTGCTCTGCACTTGTAGGTACAAGCCAAGCTTGTGAGCTCAGGAAGTTAAGTAGGAAATCTACGAACAGTGTATCAAATAATTTTTGTTAAATGAGTTTCTCTAATAACTACTCAGTGTATTTAATTATAATTAGTAAATGGGTTCTGTCTTTCACTGTTTCAAAGACATATATATTCTTTTTACCTTTGGTAAACTTTTAGTTAACTGTATCCATCTGTCAACTCTAGCAGGGAGGTGACTGGTGATTTACAATTGACACTTTTACACACACATACAAAATAAATAAATAAAATACAAAACTTTTAATAGAAACCTTCCCTATAACTGTGTTTCCAAGTCTGAGTTTTCTGTGCACTCTTACTTACCTGCATGTAAGATGCAACTAGTTTGCTACTGTTACATTCTAATATCTCTAATGGGTGGAATAAAAGACACAAAGTGATTCAAGGATAATGTCACTGTGGAATGAGTGTAAGAAGAAGGAAGCAGCAGTTCTTCCACAAGGGTTAAAGAATGTGTGTCAAAGAACAGAGAACTCCCAGGACTTCACACAAAGTAAGTGAGCAGAAGCTTGTCCTCTGTGTCTGTCCCGTGCCTCCCCCCCCCCCCCCCTCCCCCCCCCCCCCCCCCCCCGCAGTTCCTTGGTGTGTCTTTCTGCTCCTGTCTCACTCCAGAGAGCCTTGGCCTGCTTGCTCTTCTACCAGCTCTTGTAGGAGGCTCCCTTTCCCACTCCTGCTCACATCAGGTCCTTAAATCACGAATGAATGGGTGCTGACCATCCCCTGGCCCGTTGGTGTCCTATAAGCGTTTATTCACCAGTCTGTGCTCCAGTGCACGAGGCTGATTCTGCTCCCGGAAACACTTACTGCGAAGTCACACCCAGTGCTCTTCTTGATGTCATCAACAGTCAGACCTTCCCAGAGCTCAATCAGTGTCAGCCCGTTTTTCTTGTCCACGTCAAACACACCCTGTGGGAAGTCAAGAAAATGACAGCAACCATTTGCATCATGAAATTTATCACACAAAATAGGCTTTTTAAGTTTCTAGAACAGAGATAAGACCCAAGGCCAAAGACTAAAAACTAGCAATGGAAAAAAAAATGTCCATTATAACTATTGTAAATAATACCAACTCCTAACCAGCCATATTTGTTGACTACAGTTGGCATCTTCTAGCACTGTACTCAGTTTTTGCTTTGTTTTTTCTTTAAGGTATTTTCCATTTGTTAAGTCATTTGGTGAAATGCCAGAGGTAACCATTGATCTCAAGAGGGATAGGAATAAACAAAATGGGAATGAGGCAGGGATAGTTGGAAAGACAAAGGGTGGGGGACATGTTACTTGGTTAACAATTGCAGGAAACAACAGAAGTAACCAGGAGTAATTATGAGATAAAAGCTGTCCCAGCTACAAAAGCCCAGTCAGCTCATCTAAGTAGCTGTTGAAGTACTTTCTGCGAAAACTCTCCAACTTTTAAATTCCCATGAAAATACATGGGTCCTAAGAGGAGGGCATGAGAATCCATAAGCTTTTGGTGAGCAAATCAAATGGCAGTGCTGGTGTCTAAGGCAGACAGGAATGCCAACCCCAGCCTGGACAATTCATCCAACACCATGGCCACAGTACTAACTCATGATGGTACTGCCATAGTATCGCTTGACTTTAATGGAAGTCTACCGAAGCATTGAAAGTAGCTTTGTACTTGAGAATTCCTTAGATACTTGCTGGGCTCTGCTTACTTCTGGGGCACGAGGTCCCTTGTCTTGGGGAAGACTGTCTGCTGGTAGGAAGCTGTAACTGAGACCCAGCTGCTTCTTTGGGACTTCAAACCCTGTTCTACCGGCCTCCACGCAGGGACATGGCTCCCTCTGCCCGCTGTCATAGGGAGTCTCCTTTCTCAGATTAAACCCAAACTTTCCCAAGTTTTCTACTGTGAATTTAACTTAAATTTGCCTATTATGTGTACCTTCAGTCTTTATTTTCAACTACCTTTTAAGTCTAAATTGTCATGCTTAAATAGTGCTAGTAAGAACACAGAGGAGAGAGCAGTGGCTTTTGAGCTGGCCAAGAAACCTGGGAAGCCTGTCTTTGCAACTGAGGTCAGAGAGCAGAGAGACCCCTCCCCAGCTGCTGTGGTAGAGGACACATATTCTCTGGATCACGCCTGGGCCAGGTGTGCTATTACTCCTTAGCAGACTGACTTGTGGGAAGAGTCCATAGGGAATGGCAAGTGAGACGTTAACGGCTCCTACAGCTCCTGGAACTGTCTTGATCCACTGCACACAGTGCTGATCTACTAGGGACTCCTAGCACACTAGTGAAGTCTCAAAATTGATCCAAGGCTAGGGCTCAGACTGCTTCCCCCTTATTTAGGTAAGTCTCCTGAGGTGACCTTGCCTTCCGCCAATCCCCATTTCCTCATAGCTGCACCAACCTGACTGATTGCTATTGGTGCTTGAAGGCTAGCATGAGATGATCTGATTGGCCTTTCAATCGTATAAAGTCTTACGCACTGCACAATAAAGTTAGATCTATGCCTTGAACTGGTCTCTGGAGTCTGATTCCCAGGATTCTGCGCGAGCACCATCGCCACTCATCTCCCTTCTTCCAGTTCCTGATCCCCACACTGACTAAGCCAAGTCAGAGACCTGAAAATAATGACTGTCTCCAATCAGTTCATGTGTTTCTTCCAGAAGGAACCTCATAGGATAAGGGATGCTTACTTTCCTTGTTTGTTTGAAAACCTAGTTGATTTTACTGAGACAATGATTGAAACTTAAGAGCAACTACTACAGCAAACTTCTGTTGTTTGCACATTTTTATATTCCTAAAGAACAACAAAAACTTTCATTTTTTTTTTTACCCAGCAGAAATGTGTGTTCCATTAGGGGGGCAGTTAATGTTAATTTGGGGCTGTCTATATATTCTATTAGCTGCCTTTATTCTGATATGAATCTTTGTAAATGGGTATTTTTCTTCTGCAGAAAGTCTGTCAAGAGTACCACTCAAACTGATCAGCTTTTTCATGCATCATGAACAATTATAAATTTATAAAAATGGAAAAAATAAGACAAAAAAATCCAGCCTGGATTATGTTATTAAGAACAGGCGTAGACATGATTTTAGAAAAGATAATTGTGGTGTCATTAATATGGGGCTTCAGGAATCCGGGAGGTAAGACTAAATGATTTTAAAAACAACCCTCCTATTAGCATCATCATCAGGCTCTGGTTAACTCCCAGATAGTACAGAAGGGCAATCATGTATAGATTTTAAAAAGATGGAAACTTGCTATTGAAATGTTTAGGAAGAGTTTCATTTCATTTAGTAGTCTAAGGGGCAAACAAAAATTTGATTAAAAAAGAAAAAACCAGTAAAACCTAAAAGCTAAATTGTCAACTGCTAATCAAAAAATGATACTGACACTGAAACTACCTTGTCTTACAGGTAAGTAAGTTAATTACTTTATTATCACCATAAAGGCTATATTATGGATCAGACAGTTAATTACAGCCAGGTGCTGATGGGGACGCTATCTATTATAACCTGATCCATACAACAGGAAACAATTATAATTGCTTTCAAAGGATAACCTAATAGAATCCTCCTTGGAGCTGATTATGGGATTCTGTTTCCTTGACTGCCATTGCCCTTAAGGGCACTGCATCTGTATCCTCTCACCCAGCAGCATCTATGGGCACCTGCTCTGCATGACTCATGGACAAAGTAAACACCCAGCCCTTCCCTGAGATGCCAAAGACTCAGGGTAGCTCCCCTGACTTCCTTTCCCACCGCCATTCACAGCTCATGCTCTGATTGTGGCCACATGCTACAGACTCTCAACTGGCTTATTCCAGTACTGACTTCTCTTTTGAACCCATTGTCTTTTTCAAACATCTCAGGTATATAACATTGAAGGTGTCAAACTAAACCTCTTCTTTTCCTGCCTCCCACTGCTTGTCCTCTTCCTGCTTTGCAGAGCTTTGCCAGGACACAGCAGGTCAGACGTAGCCTTCATCTCTAGTAAGAAAATGGAGGAATCACCTGTCTTACCAGCTGCACCCTACTCATCAGATAAATCTCTTTAAAATATCTCTCTGGTTTGTGATTTGGGATCTTTTGTGTTTCTTTCCTAGAGCATCGATGGGCCCTTTCATTGAGATCTGTCTCTTCTCCTCCTTTTCTATTAGGGAACAAAAAGTTATAGTGCTCTCTCTCACTAATGCAAAATGGTTTCCTAACTAACAAAAGAATTGCTGAAGGGCTGACTCCCTATTCAGCTCTTGAAAAGAAACACATTTTTAGGAGAGCATCCACAGCCTCCGTTGATATGATCCCTCGCTGTATTTTCTGCTTTAGTTCAGAATACAGCATCATTTTCTTTTTTCTCCAAGCTGTCCCATATTCAGGTTCTTGAACCGGCTGGGCATTCCTCACCCCTCTGAGTCTTTGAATGATTTCTTCCTTTTGCCTGTGATGTCTTGATTTTCCTTTCAATCATAAAACTCCCATTTGTCTTTCAAGACTCACAATTCAATCTATCCATTTTCTTAGCAGGATAAGTATGGCACCTTTTTTTAATGACATGCCTGAGTCCGAGTTAGCCACCATCCTATGTGTTGTAGGAGCAGCAGTGAAGGAAACAGGCAGAGGTTAGAGGTTATTTCAATACAGCTGGCAGTGCTAAGACTGGCTAAGCACAAGGGTTCAGGGATGCACTCACAAGACTTGTGGGGAGGGAGAAGAGACACTTGAAAGAGAAACAGAAAGATGCATGGCTGAGACAAAAGATGAACAGGAAGCAGGTGATGGACGAACAGGAAGAACATTCCAGGGGGAGGTGGAGAATGTCCAGTTCCAGAACACTGTCCAGGGGAAAATGCAACAGAGTTCCTGGCATTTTAATACTAATGAGGCAAGAGAGTCTCAAGTCAGAAAGACTTGACTATAAAAGGGGGAAGTTGGGAAATGCTGTGTATGATGCCACACAGTATGTGTTCTTGGTACTGATGCTGGGCTACCGTAGATGGTGACATCTGATGTGTGACACATTGTGCTTTCTATGAAGTTTGTTACTCTGGCTGTTGGAGATGCTGGATGCCTGCTGTCTAATCCTACAGAATGTGCCCTTTGAAGAGAAACTTAACCTCCTCCTTCTGGTTCCAAGATGATTCTCCAAAGAAAGGTTTATTGAATGAATAAAAAATATATATATAGGAATGGAAAAAGTCAACACAAAAGGTGCTTCAAATGTCTTTAAGCCTTGTCACCCATGCACGTTATATGAGAGGACAGCACAAGTATCAAATGGACCGTGCTAGAGTGAATAGTGGGGACAATGGGCCACTATGAGGACGAGACCCTTGTGCACTAAGAGGGTGAGAAGGCCCATTGGGATGCAGGTAAAACCATGGCTAGGCTTCAAGAGGACAGCAGAATGTGCAGTAGAAGGCTCTGCAGGTAGAAGACCTGGCAAGCCAAGAGCAGGGCAAGCAAGGGCAGGACTTACTCAAGGGGAAAGGAAGCTCAGATTGAGGGGAAGAACACTGCTAGAAGACTCCTGGTGAGGACTAACAGTGTACTAAAGAAATCAGGATTGAGGATGGCCTGTCCTAACTGCAAGATCTTCTCAACAGACCCCATCCATAGATTAGAGGAGACTCAAGAAATAACAATGACTGATACACTTGTTCTTCACCATACAGCACATTTATGAAGGTCCATACAAATAGTCTCAGGAAAGCATGACCAGACAGAACCTTCCTTGAAAATGCAGTTTCTGAGAAGTGTTATATACTTAAACTATTTTAGAGAGTGTTTTAAGGTGTTTCTTCCCATCCTGCAAAGAAGGCTAGTTGAGATGCCTACTGCTGTACAGCTCTGGTCAAAAGAAAAGAGGCATCACTGACAAGTGGGAAAAACCCAACAAGCAATTCTGGCTTGTGGCTTCAAGAAAAACACCTTCCCAGATGACTTATGTAAATCATGACATTCCCACTTCCTAAGTTTAAATCTGGGATAGACATCTGGCTGCAGACAGCTGTCCCAAATACTTCTCTGATATGAGCAAGCTTTTCACTGTATAATTGGCCCAGATCGTCCATTTATGAAAAAAAATACAGAGGCATGAAGTGGCTGGTGTGTTCTGAAGCCCACTTCATAAGAAGGTCAGAAACCACTTCAGAAGCAGAATGTGAGTCTTCACCCATTGCGGGTCTATGCTGCAACTTGTACCCAAGTGATTTAAACTCACTCAATTGGGGCTGAATTTCCTAAAATGAAAACCCAACAGTTTATTCTTGTTGTTTTGGCAGACAAGAAAGAAAATGAGGACAGATAAGTGCACACTGAACTTTACATACATCACCCATCTTGACATCTTAAGAGTCCAGATTTAAGGATCAATAACAGTCTTCTCTGATTACAGCATACTGTGAAAGCTACTCAGGATAAGAATTTCATTGTGTGTGTGTAATCAGAGAGCTGTACACTCTCTTTAGAAACACTCCTTTCCCCATTCCCTCCTTCCACAGACTAATCTTATAGCTGTTGGTGTAGTAGAATGTCAGGTCTCAAATATGTCTCTCAATAAAATAAGAAAGGTAGCAGTAGATGTGAGTGGAGTGAAAAAGAAGGAAGCTTACCTTTTCCGTAATAATGCGGTTCACACACTGCTTTCCCGTTAGTGGTAATGTGCACTTCTCCATGATTTTATGTGCATTTCCCTGTTTTAAGGAACAATGAGAAACATCAGCAACAGTATTTAGGGAGCAATTCCTACTTAGAATCGGTGTGACTGCAGGGAAACCAGGAACCAACAGAGGCATCAGCTTTTAAGAACAGGCTGTTTCTAGGCCTTTGCACAGTCAAGCTCTTCTCCCTTCTTAGGGAGCTACCATCCCTGGGATAACTTAGGGAAGGACCCCTACAAGGAACCAAATGCTTAAGGGATTTACCAGGAAAACCTTGTCCCACTTACGTTTATTCTCAAGCCTCAATTCCTGAACCACCTGATATGCAGTTCCAAGGATAATACCCTCCTCACTGTTCTCTTCCAAAGAATCGTCCCCTTAAAAAGCATCTGTAGCTGTTTGCCAAGAGTAGGAAGTATACATGGGAAATGAGCATGCAACCCAAACCTTCACCTTCTAAAACAGATTTAATTTTATTTGTTAAAAAAAAAAAAAAAACACAGATCCACAGAAAACAGCAAGGCCTTGCTTGCTTCCTTTTTCAACAAGAAAACACATCACTATGTAGGGAGTTAGATAAATTAAATTAGATTTAGAAAATATATAGAGGTTTCTGATACAGTCTCTTAATTCGGGGCATGAAGATCAACTTGGCTGTGAGCGATTAGCTTATCAGCTTGTGGAAAAACAAGGTTGAAGTCAGGAAAAACAGGAAAGACTTAATGGACTTAAGCAACAAAGTATCTTGCCTGGCATTGTTTTCAGCTGCATTTTTTCCTACTTTCAATACATCATATTTAGCATGCTGTTTATTCCTTGCTGTCAAATTAGAGGTTACCTACTGGCTTCCTGTTGTGGTACATGAGCACATAATTCCCTTACAAGTTCCACTTGCAGCCCCCAAGTCCCCACCGTCATTTTCAGTCCTCCCAGTGAGAGCTAATCACAATTTGTTGTTAATTTCAACCATCAGAATTGATTTTATTTTTACCTAATGACCATGAAAAACAGAGCACTACTGGGTCAGGTGACTCGGCATACTACGTTCACTTTCTCTTATGGCTATTTTTCTTTCCTTGGAGATTGTCTGAGCTCCAGTTTACATGACCTGGCTTAAACCTTCTTTTCAAGGTTTCTTTTAACAATAGTTCCTTTTCTTCGAGCATAAACCAGAAGAGGGGCTATGAAACCAGGTTTTATCTATTAATTCCCTCCCACGGCCACATCCTGACCCCAGCATAGAAGTGGCTTTCTAGAAGCTTCTGTGCAGCCCAGCTGTAACATCAGCTCCATCCTCTTCCACTTATAATTAAACTCCTCTTTAACTACAAAGCAGCAGGATCATAAATGAACATGACCTTTGAGGGTGAAGGTGTATTAGAAACAGCAAAATGCTTCTGCTTTCTTTTGGATCTAAACACACCAAGCCCAATGGATTGCTCCGCCACCATCTGCTTGTTTGCCTGCTTCCACGTCCATCTATGAATTAGTTTAGATCCCTCCTCAGAATGGTGCCAGGCCAAGTACATGTTCAGAGGCAATGCATTTCAGATAACTGGATCTAACTATGATTGTATTCTTGAAGTAACTTGTCAACTTTGCAATGGACCTATAGTTAGGAAGGCTTTGGTACGTGTAAGTCAGTGCAAGGCAAAAAAAGGTATTCTGAAGTTTCTGAATGTATGGATGGATATATGAATGAATGGATGGATGGATGAATGAACGAATGAAAATAGAAATAAAAATGGAAGACTTATAAATCTTGGATAGGTTGCTTTTTAAATGGAAAACTCTATTACCTGAACTTAGTTAAAACTAGTGTTGACTACATGTTAAGTAGCTAGATGCTACACCTTCAAAAACAAGCTGTTTCTAGATCTTCCTACGTAAGAAAAGTTACAGCTACAGAATGAGAACCTCATCTTCACTCCCCTTCCACTATCTCCTCCCTTGGAGATTTCAAATTCTGCATGTCACCGAAGCTAAATTTAACAGATGAAATTAATGATGAACATTGAACTTCTATACTTGTCAGGTTTTCTTACATTTAATACAGCTCAAATAAGACATGTCACAATGAATTCCAAGTCTGAGTTCAGACGAACTGAATAGTTTGTAGGCCTCCAAGGAGTACTTCCTGCAGGAAGTCTCTCACTTGGCTCTCATTTAAAAAAGAGCTGTACTTGGTGTGTAGGCAGCTGTGTGGATTTTAATGAACAGACAACCCTGTTTTAGAGGCAATGATGAATTTCGAATGACAACATTAATGGTGCCCTACCAAAAGAGATTTCTGATAAAGCATTTTCTGCATAAATAAATAATATAGCATAGATAGGCAAGGTATAGACTTTTCACCAAAGAACTTTGGTGCAAAACCTGGCCCTCCTCACACTATCTCTGTGAGAGCCTTGTGTTCTTACTTTCTTGCCTGCCTTACTTTAAGCATTATTAGATTTAAACTAAATGCGGCATCTAACACTTAGGAAGAATAACTGTTAACTGCTATTGCTTATACAACCTATAATCAAAATTCATATAACCTACTAATAAATTCTTTACGAGCTTGTAAGTCCCAACATGAAGTCTGACATAGAAACAAGACCTCCCCCCCCCAAAAAAAAAAGAAACAAAGAAAAAAAGAAAAGAAAAAGAAAAGGCTAAATTTCCTGAGACCCACAGAACTAATGAAAACACAGTACAGATTTGGAGACAAACCAGCATTTGGTGTATTTATGTAGCTTGACTAACACAGCTAGATGATTCCATTCACACTTATCTCCAAAACATAGCAGAGATCAAGAAGAGAGTGAAAATAAAATGCACAAAGAGGAGAAATGTCACTATTGCAGTGCTCTCAGGACAAACTATGACTGTGTCCCACTTTAGCATGCTTTCCTAAGCCTAACGGCTGCATACACCAGGAATTGACAAAGCAGGAACAGCAGCTGATTTTGAATGATTAAAAATAAAGACTGTCAGTACAGTATGGCAGCATGAAAAACACTAGAGAAGTCCAAAGACTAGACCTCTCATTTAATAGAGACCAAAGGCATTTTTATTTGGACCTTTAAATTCTCTGGGTTGTAATCCTCTGTGGCCTTGATCTGCTTTCCTGATAAGAATTAGCTGAGATGTTGAAGGTGCACTGGACTCGGAGGGGATGAATTGCTATTTAAAAACAAAGACAGGGTTCTGCTGTTCGTCCTGGTCATTCTGCTTCTTTTTCACCTTCTCTAAAAGATAGGTCAGAAAAGGTAGAAGCATGAATTTAAAGTAGGAGTCTAAATGTTTTGGCCAGATGAATGGTCCACACCTGTAGACCCAGTGCTTTTGGAAGACGAAGCAAGAAGATCATTGAAGCAAGGAATTCAGTGCTGCCCTGAGCAATTGAATAAGATTCCAAAAAGGCGGGGGGGGGGGGGAGATTTGACTATGGGGTCCTGGTATCACTATACTTTATCATAACCTTGACTAATCTGACATCTTTCTCCCTTTTAATATCTCAGGTACTTCATAATTTTGTTTTTTCAATGGCTTATGCCTCAGAACTTTCTAGAACTTGCTTCCTTGAGAACCCTTTAATTCTTAAATCTCTACAAGAAATCCTAGAACTACATTTTGCAATAATGAACAACTCTGGCTAAATGATAATATCTTTTCCTATCATAACAGTACATTTCAGGGCATCAAAATGCACTTAATCTCATGTAACCAGCTCATTTTTTTCCCCCACAACAGAATGTTCTAGGAATTGGCCATTCCCATGCCACCAACTACTGGGAAAATGCACCAAATTACATCAGATGGCCATACCCTTTCTAGTTTTCAAAACAACCTCTCCAATATCCCTTACATAGTGTTCACCCCAGTGTCACAGGGGTGATGGCCCTCTTTGATACTCTGTGCTTCCTTCCCCCCTCCACCCTGCTATGTTGTTCATCTCCTATCAACTTCTAACAGCCTTTGAGCTTGCTCAAGGCTGAGACCACTCACCTCTGCATCCATAGGAATGTGAAGAAGCAAGATTACTTAGTAGTAATCACAGTGACCAATGTATGCTTCTGGAAATTACAATCTGATTCAAACAGCTTTGGAGCTATAAAATACCACGTGACTAAGAAAGTACCTACAACTGCTCAGGGCATCTTTCTAGCTCTCAGAAACATACTCTCACAGTTCCAGTATCTCTGAACTCAACAGAAGTTCATCTAAATGAAGTACTTGAAAGGGGAGCATAAGATTTGGCAGGAGAAGGGCCAAGGGGAGTAGCAAAGATTAATCAGGCCTGAAGTTTAAACACAGAACTTCAAAAGGAAAAATGAAATGGGTTTCTGGCTCTTCCACTTGTTCCTTCCTAGTTGTCAAAGCTTGTTATGATCTACCAGATGCTGAACTCTGTAGGAGAATATTTAATCTTTGGTACAAGGAAGCCAATATGAGATCTCTCTTTAGCCTCAACTCAGTATCACAGAAGCCTGCTTGTCAGCATGCCCAGTTTCTTCTCTCTGGCCACCCCTCACCATAATGCTGAAAGCAAGTGAATTATTTTCTGTATACACATGCACTTCACTGGGGGATGCTGTGTTTGTGGTCAGTTCCACGACTGTCCAGTTACTATGATGACTAATGTGGGACATAACAAAAATGGACTGGCTAAACAAGGAACATCAAGTACACAGAGTACAAAGCTAGGATGAGCCTGCTGTCACCCATCTCAGGGTGAGTTTGCCCTCATTGGACATTTTGGTCTTTCTGTGAACCTACTCAATAGATCCTAACAGTTCTCACAGGGCACTTGCGGGGAGACTCAGTTGGCATAGAGAAGTTTTGCTATTTATTTCGAGTGATCTTTATATGTGGATGAAGTAGCAGTTTGTGGTCACAGGGATACTCTCAAGGAAAGAGTAGCCAGCTGAGACAATGGTTATAGCAAGCTGTTTACATGTGAAGAAGTTTCCGAGTTTTGAGGTCTTATGGTAGAAGGCTCCTTCTCTTCAAATAGGCTCATCACTTCAGCCAAGCTTTCACTGTCTCTGCAAAGGCTGGATCTTGTGATCTTTAGCGTCTGGATAGCAGAGTTCAGGAATAAATAAAATTTTTCCCCCTCACAAATAGGAATGGTAACTTTGTTCTTTGTAGTATAACTTTTTCTCTTCCTTTTAAAAAATATGACATTTTGTTGGCAAACTCAAACGTATATAGTTTAAAATTAGTAGCTTAATTAAATTCCATAAGATGTATTTTAAAGTTTTACTGGACATTGGATTGTATTGTCTCCACATTGAAGGGTTATTTGTTTTTCAAGGATATCTATCACAAGAGAGAAATAAAAAAAAAACATGTAAACATGTCTACGTTCTTAGTTTTATTTTATTTTTTTGATGGTACTAGGACCTTGTATGTGCTGAGTGTACTTTACTAAGCTATACCTAAAACCCCTCAGAATTTTGACTTTTTTTAAACATAGACTGTTTTTCTTCCAAACTATATAGACTAATTAACACTCAGTCTAGAAAAAAAATAATAAGCTTTTCAGGATAGTAGACGCACAAGCAAAAATTACCATTTATTATAAATTAATCCAAACAAATATATGCTTTCTTTAATTGGGAGTACTTTTCAGTGTTGTCAAAAATTTACCCCAGAAGTCTTTCACATTTGTTGCTTTTAGTAACACATCTGGTCTAAAATAAATGAGATTAATAACTTCAGTCCATTTTTATAATTCTCTTTCAGAAACAAAAAATAAAGAAGATAAATTAGGCATCAAAATATGTGCATGAGACCTGTGCTCCCAGATAGAGGATACTAAACCAGAAAAGTCATTCCTAAAGACTTATTCTCAACTTCATAAAAATACAGTTACAATTCCTTCAGAACCCAAATCTCTCACTGTAATAAAAACAAATATAAACCTTTCCTAGAAACAGAGCTCTCTTCTGTGTTCTCAAAAAAATAGATGCTCTGCCTTTGCTTGTTTCCAGTAAATGCTAAGGACAACTGCAGGACTTTGCCCCCAGCTCAGCCCTGGGACTAGATATCAGGCTTCAGTACTGAAAACGAAGCACTTGGTTCATGCTGTTGGCAGGGATGGCATTGTCAGAAAAGTTTCCCAAAGGCAAAGGGGGTTAGAGGTTAGAATACCCCAGTGCTGGACTAGTACTCTATTAATAAGACAGAAATGGTGAAACGCAAACCAATAAGTATCAACAACTGGGAAGGGTTAAGAGTGTTCTATGTGTTCAAAGTGGTGCGATGCGAAGAATCAATTCAACAAGAATCTGTTGAGCTTCGCTAATATTTTCTGTATTCTAACAGAATGGCACCAGTGAGCCCCATGCTCATAACACACGGAGGCCATGCTCTGTGGAGCTTCTCACCTTCTAATGAGGAGGTGTAGAAAGGTCTGCAGAAAGGCCATGAGAGAAAACCCCTCTGGTACTTTGGGCCTGAGTGAAGTGTGAGAGTGAGCCATGCAGGTTATCTAAGGGAAAGCATTCAAAGCATAGAGAACACCAAGTGGAAAGGCCTTGAGGCAGCATTGTACTGAGAATATTCCAAGAGAGTACAGCTGGAGAAAACTGAGAGAGAGAGAGAGAGAGAGAATGGCAGCAGTAGTAAGGGAATGGAGTCAAATCATGCACCATGAACACTTTAGAGACAACAGAAAAAAACCTAGTCTTGAATTTAAGTGAGAAAGGAAGCTACTGGAGGGTTTCTGGACTGAGAAAGAGGTGGCATGGTTGCTGTGTGCTTGTGCGCTTGTGCGCTTGTGCAGGTGTGCATATGTGCATGAGTGTGTAAATAAATATATATATGTATGTAGATGATAGATAGATCGATCGATAGATAGATGACAGACAGACAGACAGATAGATAGATAGGCAGATTATATTTAAAGCCTGCTCGTGCCTAACCCTTCCACCTTTGCTCTCTGACAAGGACATACTTAGTCCCTCAACAAACATCATCCCAGACTCACTGTTCTAATGTCCATTCTCCTATCTATTATAATATTGAGGTCCCTGTGAAACTCTGGCCTAGCTATCCATCAGCTCTCCCTGAAAAGGCTCTACCCATCCCCTGGGAAGCTTGTTGCCTCTCCAAACGAGCTGTCTACTCAGATGCCCAGCCTATCTTACAGACTTTTATCATATATAAGCAGACTGAGCTGTCTGAAGGAAGAATCACATCTCTTTATGTTTATTCCCTCAGTCCCTATAAGTGTCCATCATTCAGTAGTCCCGGATAAACATTTGATGCCTGCATGAACAGGTGACCGAACACACACACACACACACACACACACACACACACGGTTCTCTTACCAAATTTCAAGACAAACCATCAAAGAAAATCCTTTGGCCATTCATAGAAAATAGTAGACACTCCACCTGAAGACTCATCAAGTGTTATCCCATTAGCCTATAACTCTGTACATGTGGTAGTAAGCCAAAAGTAAAACTAAAAGGGTGAGGTAGGGCAAGCAGGATTCACCCAAGGACTGGAGCCACCATGGAGCAGAACTGAAATCCTGGGAACAAGGAGGAGGCATGTAGGCTAAGGTAGCCCAGGCAGTGTTGACCATATCAAGATTTTAAAAAAGAATTCCTTGGTCCTTGTACTTGATTACGAGGAGGGTCTCAAGCAACTGGAAGGCCTTTAGGACACTGCAACAGGGATCTAAACATGAGTGAGGAGAGGAAAAGCAGAGCAAGGAGAAGACTATTGAGCACTACAGATCCATTTATGGATGGGCATAATCTCCATAGAAAGGCAGCATCGTGATGGTTCAGATGGGGTGGGGACCATGATGATAGTTTGAATAGGGGTGAAGACCATGGTGTTGGTTCAGATGGGGTGGGGAAGATCAGCATTTCTCTAGCTGGGCCAGAAAGAGGTTGAGAATATTTAGGTAAAAGGGAGAAAATGTCATTTAGGAGAATGTTATCTAGTTGAGGTGACTGAAACATCCAGGTAGAGTCCTCTAATAGGAATTAGAAATAGAATTCTAGAGCTCACCAGGGAATTACAATTGGAGACAAAGGCTTTTGGGAACCACCAAGTAAAATACAATAGTTGGTCCAAAAGCAATGTTTTAAACAGTACCCAAAATGGCATAGAAAATGAAAAGTCCTGAGGACCAGAGATGGGGCTCCAAGTCCTGTTGGGAACTCACATAGGAGGGAACTAGACATCTGTTGATCCAAGTTGGCTGAGCAGTCCAAACAGACAGAATGAAGACAAGGGCAGCATACTATAACCGGATTTATTTTTAAAATTGTAACTCAAACATCCCAGACATCACAAATGTTCAAGTAGCACTGATCCCAGCCTCGTGACACAGAGGAAAGTTTCAAAAAGGCTGTCTGCCACCACCGGGCTACTAAGCATCTAGGGGAAAAGACTGTAACACAAAATCTGAGGCAATGAAAACGAAGAGATTACACTCTCAGACTGTTTTCTTTTGAGGCCTTATTGATAGCTTTCTTGCCGAAGCAAAGGCAGTTATGGCTAGGGAAAGGGCATACGAAGGAGTTTCTTTGAAACGTAGGTTGCTGAAAGAACAAATCCAGATAGGCAGGGGGTAGAGGGAGGTCTGTGTGCAGACCACCTGTGAGAGTAAGGCGGATATAGGCTGGCACAGATGGAATCAAACTCCTACCAGCCACTCTCCTACACAGGCCTGCCTACATTCTGAACTAACTCAGCAGGCCCCCAAGACAGGGAGAGGAAGTCTGTGCGTGCTAGGCACACCTCTAGCTGGTAAGGACCCAAACACTTTCTGATCTTTCCAATTTTAAGTGGCAGAAGACAGAAGAGGTCAAAGATGAAAAGAAGGAAAGTGTGCATGTAAAAAATTCATCAAGAGTTAATTTTTTAAAAATACTGTACTTTCAAAAATGATGAAAGGTGGAAGGACAGCAAGAAAGCACTATTACACAATTCTGCCTTGGTACTATTTATTATATCCCAGTCTCAATAAAAACCGCATCCCAGAGTGATGCTTGCACCTGCTGCTGGCCCCAGAGGTTTGCCAGAGGACAGGGAGTCACTCAGGAGCAGCACCAGCAGGCAGCCAGTTTTGCAGTTTCCTTTGTTCTTATTAGAACAATAGAAACAGGTTTTAAAGGTCAGCCTATGCACCTGTAACCCTACAGGTAGGCAAGGAAGTTGAAGGAGAGCCACCTCTGAAAAACTGGTGGGCAGGTAGGTCCAGACAGTTACAGAAACAAAAGCACCACGCAAGAATATAAGAACGCATTTCTCTCTTCCTTTTGAATCCCTTTGTGAGCTTCGTGCTCTGAGTTTATAAACCTGTGGGGGCTGCTTAAGTTGCCTGAAAGGACAGGTGGCTAACCAGAGGGGCTATCAGGAATGGGAAATCGCCCACTTGTCCCTTTCCAGCCTTTACTGGAGTTAATGGTGTGGGGAGGAAGTGGGAAGGCTCACATAGTGCCTTTTACAGTCAGTCCAGAGGAAGTAACATCGCACACCCTAGGGCCACAGATGAGATGTGAGGACAGATGCTCCCTTGGTTATATAACTGTTATGTGTTAAGAGTCTTTTATAATTATTCTTTTGATCACAGCTGTGAATGGTGACTCGTGCCTATAGTCCCAGTACTCTGAGGCAGGGGATCACCATGATTTTGAGGCCAGCTTTGATTACAGGGTGAGTTCCAGACAAGCCTGGGTTATGGAATGAAACTATCTAATAAAACAATCCCTCCTTCTAATTTTTTGGAAAAAAATTAATCACAAGTAGATTTTTCTCTTGCTTTGTTCAGATGAAAATATCAGTGGAAAACACTCCAATTCTAGGGTGAAACAACCCAATTTCTCACTGAGAAAAGAAGAAAGGAGGTAAAACATGTGATCTTGCATCTGCAGCAAGGGAAAGCTTTAACAGGGATTCAGTCAGCTATAAGTTTGAGTACCATTTATTTTCCTCTATCAGAAATTCCAGCTGAGAAGAAAAGACTTGGGTGAGGGTAAAAGAGAGAGTAAATTTGCTAAACACAGACCTACTGTTTTGAAAATGAATGTACAAAAATAATCCAAAATAAGTCAGACTCTATTGCCTATGCGTCAACACTAAAGTCACAAAGAAAGGGAAGTTGGACTGAGTTCCCTCCAAATACACATTATGTTCCAGAGAAGACTTAGATTTGATTGGCAGCTTGGCGTCCTTCTGCCTCTGAAATGAGCATTTTGGACGCTGTGCAAGGCGTCTCGCAGAAGTCACCTGTGTTGGTTCCACTCCTATTATCCCACCTTCATGTCTCACTGCTCACTTCCCACTGTTCACTAAACAACCTATGCTAATTCATACTTAAGGCAGTTAGCAAGCACACCACTCAAGACCAACAGAACTCCCCCAGCCAGCAAGTGGAGTGTAAATCTAGCCCAGGAAAACCACAGTTCCACTCAGATTAGTGGGCCTCACAGGGGATTAACAAAGCAAGGAACACACCACCCAGTACCGACTTGAGAAATCATCACATCAATGGATCCTTGACAGGAAAGACACTAAGAAATAAGCAAATTGTAATAACAGCTCCATTTGTTACAAGAGGGGGCTTTGCAGAGAAAGGTTAGTTTCAATTCGCTAGTCATAAGACTTCAAGCAAGTGACTTTACTACTCAAAGGCTCTGCTTCCAGAATCAACGAGGAACTAGAGGGAGGGCGGGAAGAAAGGAGGGAGGGATGGAGGGACAGAGAGAGGGACAGAGGGAGGGAGGGCTATTACTAGAGACCAGTGAGACAGCTCAGTGGGTAAAGATGCTCGCTTTCAAGGCTCACCGCCAGAGCTTGCTCAATCACCAGAGCCTGCACCAACTCCTGCAAGTTGTCCTCTGACTTGCACACACGTTGTGGCAAGTGGATGTAGATGTGCACACGTGTACACACAAACAGAAAATAAACAAGTAAGAGAGTAAGTAAATAAATACATAAATAAATGTAGTGAGAAATAAGACATCTATTATCAACTTCAAGGGCATGCACACACAAACACAGAAATGACTAACATGTACTAAAAGCCCCATAAATGTTAGCTAGCTTTATTGTAGGATGAAAGGGACCTCCATTAGATCGGTGGATTTTTGCTTACTTTGGGGTCATCACCAAATCCTAGCTCTGATCACCTAGCATCTAGGAGGCACTCCATAACTATTTGATAATTTGTAAAAACAAAACAAATAACAAAAAAAGTGCTTTTCGGTGCAAGAATGTTTGCTGTCACCATAGTCATTATTTTATAATATGTTCTAGAAATGCCACCTCTTACCTCTGGGGAAGAGGCCATATTGTCTACTTGAAAATGACAGCTGTTAAAAACCGAAATTCTATTGTGCCTTTCATTTGAACACAGTGAGCAGTGACTATAATCATCTTAAATCAGGAATCAATACATCTTCCTGAACATATTTTCACTGACTTCAGAGATAGTAAAGCTTTTACTTCAGATGTGCTCCCAAGACAACTGTTCAAAGAACATCCTGATACCTGGATTCCCTCAAAGTTGAACAAGCATCTGGTCAGGCAATAAATTGCTACCTTTCTGTGTTCTCTCCCTCTCAAACATAAATGCCATCACTTTCAATAAGCCAGAGAAAACTAAAAACCCCAGTCTGGTGACACGGTACACTGAGACTCAAGTTGCCATGAATTTTTTTAAACTGTGAATAAATAGAGCACGTGTTACCTTTGCAGAGTGTTCCATGGTGACCACCACTTTGGTTTTGGAACTGGACACTAAATCCATAGCTCCTCCCATTCCTTTTACCATTTTACCCTGTAAAATAGAAACAGAAAATGAGTAGTAATGTACTGTTTAGTTCTTGCTTTCTTTTTTTTTAATAATTTATTTTTTATTTCTTCAAGTTACATCTCAATCACAATCCCCTCCCTACTCCCCCCTCCAGTCCCACCCTTCCACCCTCCTCCCCCTCAACCTCCCCATCCTCTTCCCTTCTTTTTTTTTTTTTTTAGTTTAAGGTATTTCTTTTTACCCCCAACAGCTCTCCCTTTCAGTCCAAAAAAAAAAACGGTTCTTTTTCTTATAACTATAAATACAATACAAAACAACAGAAATAAATAGGCCACAATTATAAGAGTTATATGGCTTAGCATACATTCCCAATGTCCAGTCCATATGTATTTGGCACCTGACTTTAACATTCTACTATCTAACCATCTCCATGAGTTTAAAGTTCTATATTTAACTCAGCTTTCATACTAACTTGCTTCATAATTTTAAAAATATCTTCTTAGATCCAGAACACCCTTTTGATTCCTAAACAACTCAAAATTTAACTATGAGACTCTAGCTATCTATTCTTCAACCACCTCAGAGACCTGAGAGGGATAAATATATCTGATTATATAGGAAGTGCAGGGCCTGCAGCTTCCAAAACTAAAAAATGACATACCAGTGGCTGCCTGGACAGTTCCCATTTTCTCTCCATACATTACCATTTTTCCATTCTTATTTGGGCCCCAAACAGGTTTACTACGTCCCAAATCAGCAGGAAGTCATTTTAAGAGAACAACGTCCCATCCCCAGAAGGTGGGGAGGGTGTTCTCCCCCTTTGGTTATTTGATAGATAATAGAAAATTTTGTTATTTAGGGGAAAAGACTACAAGCTGTTAAATGGTCTTGTTAAATGGGTTTTGGAGGTTAGACCCAGGGACTTCTCTCTTTTGCTTTTCTGTATCCTCCTTTCTCTCCTATATAGGAGTGAACAGACTTGAGAAAAATGGGACATAGACATGTACTGTTTAGTTCTATCATAAGAGGAAGTATACTGTGAACTTGCCCACACAAGCTGCTGTAGGAAAAATTTATTGACCATCACTTCTCAATACTTGAAGCTTTATAACCCAAAATTTTGTTATTCTGCTAGCCTACATTTAAAGGATAAAGTTCAGAATATTTTTTCAATATATTTATAATTATTATTATACTAAAATTGTGTGTATATGTGTATATGTGTGTGAATGACGCGGGGGTGCATATAACGGGGCATGTATGTGGAAGCTACAGTACAACTCTGTAGAACTGGTTCTCTCCTTCCACCTTTCCATAGGGTCTCAAGATCAACTCAGCTCATTAGGCTTGGGCAGCAGGCCCTTAACATGATAAGCCAACCTCACCAGTCCCCAGGATGAATGTTACTATCTCATTTTTACTAAGCATTACTAATACACTTTTGTTGATAACTTATTAGTAATAAGACAAGTGAAAAAAACTAATATAAGAATCTTTGGAGAATTCTTGCAAAAAAAAAAAAAATCAGATCAAAACCCGATCATGACACCCATGACCTCCATCTCTTTCTTATAAGCATATAGTTGCTATTACTGACTTATCAGTTACATACATACTTTCTAAAGCTCTTTTAGTTTTCCCACAGGTTCACATTAATAGGCTCAGGCACTAAAGGCATTCTCTACTAGTGACTAATAATGAAGGTGGTTCTGTTTGTCTGTCGTTCCAGTTCTGGGCTCTCATCTTGCACTTGGAAATGAGAGTAAGAGAACAAAAGGGAAAAAAACCACATCACAGTCAAGTAAAAACAGAAACTAGAAGCCGCATTCTGAACTGTCTTGCCTTCGCTGATCTATCTATTCCCACCCACCCCTTCATCTTCACTCATTATTCATTTATCAACTGCCTTCTATGTGCCAAGCACACCCAAAGATTCCCACTGCCTGCTCTGTCTCCTGGATACAGAGTTCTGGAAAACACAGGTGTTTCCAAAGATGACGAAATAAACCCTCCTAAGGCACAGTGAAAAGACAGGACTTCTAATGTTGGCTGAAACTTCCTTAGCATTTCATTTATTTATTCTTAAGCTCATTCCTCTTGCTCATTTGTCAGTAAAAATACCCTCCAATCATCTCAGAGATCTGAGGGGATTAAAACAGGACCCACGTGAGGATCAAACCCAGGACCTCAGGGACATCTCAGGGGCAAACACAGCACATAGCACAATGCAGGCATGAATTAGATGAACAGGAAAGGAGGAAGTGGCTGGATGCTTTGTGGCCCACAGCCTGCCAGTAAGGAGATGAGCAACAGCTGGCAGCGGGGGAGGGGACAGGTGTGTGGAAGGTATGGGATCAGTTGGATTCAGACAGGGAAGTTCGAAACAATGCAAAATATCCACGTGAAAATGTCCAATTTTAACTTCTCCAGTCAATGATGTGACCCTTAGTCAGCTGGAACTTTAAGACCCGTCATGGGGTCATTATGTTTCTGTGAAAACATCAATATCTCTATGGCTCAATAAGCGTGGGAAAGTCACAGATAGTGACAGGAAACCAGAAACCAAGTCCATGGGCTATAAATTCCTTCAATTCATAGGAAATATAAATTCCTTGAATATGTAGGGAGAAATCTCCTTAGTTGTTTGGTGTTGAGGTAGTGTTAAGCATTCTAAATGTTAATTAATTGGTCCTGCTTTCTGTCTGTTACTCACATTGACTCCGATTGGTTAAATAAAATGCCGAGGCCTGAGATTGGGCAAAGACAGAGAAAGGTGGGACTTCCTGAGATTAGAGCAGGAAGCCTGCACTTTAGACAGAAGAAGGAATTCCAGCCAGGAGCAGCAGGAAGGAGGCACACATCATGGGTTAGAAAAAAGAACCTCATTCTACATGGCCAGGAACATCAGCATATCGTGGACAATGGCAGTCCAAGAGGACATATGTATATATGGGGTCATATTTGGGTAACAGAATTAAGAGCTAGCTTAGATGGGCTAGGATTGCACAACTTGGGCCAAGGCTTGTTTTAATCCACATGGTCTCTGTGTGCTCATTTATAATGGCTGCTTAAAGATTAACAGCCCCCAAACCAATTAACAATAATATAAATACTGTTTAAACAATTTAATTAAATTTTTTAACAGTTGGAATACACCATAGACAAATGAGATACAATGATTACAAAGGTTTAAAAACTTATGACAGCCTCTAACGGGGAGCTTGCTCAATTTAACTACATGTGATGCACACATATGAAGTCATTTCAATTAGTTAAATACTTACAGAGAACCTCCTGGGTACAAAACCCAGAGCAGGCAGAAACAGAGCACGTTAAACACTTGCAGAAAAGCCACCTGTTGGCTTCGGTTAATAAGACTCCTCTCTCTCTACTCACTCACTGTATGAGAAGTCTTTATAGCTCAGTTAAATGATCTGATGTCTTCTAGCCCCAGAAGCACAGGCTAGAAACTTCACAGCACCATCTGAACATCTGCCTGCTTCCAGAAGTGAAAAAGGCACAAGACTGAAACAGATCACCTGCATCTATCCTATTAACCTCTGTGTGACATTGGTACAACATCACACCTGTCTATCTGATTTTGAGTTAAGTCTTTTACAAACCTGAAACAACACTGTAGAACTCGGCCACAAGGCTGGAAGAGTTTTGTTTTACCCACTGATCCCTGTGTAAGACAATGTACGGAAGTGTGTGGTAAATAAAACTGAAGAAGATATTCATGTAAATCTTCAGTTAGTCAACTGGCTGAGTATCTAGCATAAGGTAGATATTACACTAGAAATCTTCAAAAGTAGGATCATTTTCTTTGAGATGTTCATTGTCTAGTTAAAGGAGAGTAACCATGAGTCATTTATAAAAATAAATTTTTTAAAAGCCTTACACCAAGCAAGCTTTCTTTCTCTGAAAGAGGAAGACCCCACTTATCCCCAAGATAGAGCTAAGTGGCCTTTCCCTGCATCCTTTCATTATGTGCTTCTGTGTTTACAGGGACTTCCAGCTTTGTCCTTCCCTCCCTACTGACTCCTTTTCCCCTACACCATAAATAACTGGATGAGGGAAGTAGCTGGCACAGTCATGTTCAAGTTGTAGCAGAATGTTGAGGGTGTGCTGTGCCTGGAGAAGTGGTGGAAGGAAGGGGCAACAACAATCTTACCAAGAGAGGATTTCAGTAAACATGCCCCCCAGCTGGGGAAAGTGGCACTGAAAAGCACTGTAGAGCACCCAAATCAAAGTGTTTCTAGTAGTAACAGTAAAATCTGTGGGCATTTGGTTCCTTACCCTTTTGTATGTGCAATGCACTGGCAAAAGAAAGAAGAATGTTTTCTACCATTTGAACTTCCAAAAGATTTCTGAAACAGAATCAATTACTAAAGGAAGACAAGTGATTCTATCTAGACTGGCAGGAAAAAAAAGAAAAACAGTTGTCTAAGTCAAACCCTTCATCATTTTTTACCTCAATTCATCAGCATTCATTTGAGACCCAACCACTTGGATTTCCCAGCTCTGCAGAGGAGGTAAGAGTAGTAAAGAGGCTGAATTCCAGACAGTGGAAAAAAAAGGGGGGGGAGGTAGTATTTGTGACTTCTAGGTGCTGGTCCATAACAACTCCTGAAGGAATCCTTCATTTTCTTCCACCTTTTACTGTACGGACATGCAAAGGCAAAGTGTCAGAATATGGATGCCCTCCTGGGTCCTTACATGACTGTGTATAGCAAAGCCCACTTACTCAGAACCATATTCCACTGTTCACTATCTATGGAAAGTAAATGTGTGGGGTTCCAAATCGCTGAAACTGGAAGGTTTATTTGACACGGCAGCTAGTGTAACCAAACCAGTGATCTGGTGAGCAAGTGTGTCAACGGACAGCAGAAAACTCAGTGCAGAAATAGAGCTAATTATATAATGGGACAAATAGAAGGGAGCTAACAAGGCTCTTCAGAGGCAAGAAAAAGATGACTCTTCTAGGCACTTCTGGTGGGATCCACAATTCACTGCTTACAAAGCCACAATATTCTTTCTCTGTGGATGAATGAGTGAATAGAACAGATTTGTTAAGGGAACACCTGAAGAAGGATACAGATTCCACTTCCACACACATCTTCCTCTACCAAACTCAATATCTTATTCAACATACAAAACAAAAAGCTAAAAGCGTGGGGGGGGGAGATAAGGCACTAAATTTATACCTTTAAATAAACCATGAGAGAAATATGACACTTGCAGAAAAATAGGCCTATAATGAAGAAGTTTTGGGGATGAGTAGGCACTGGGCAGGGTGACACCAAGTGTAGCCTCTTTCAAATCCTCATCAGCAAATACATATCTCTTGAATAGTGCAACTTCAGATCTGTACTGTTTCCCATCTAGTATAATGGGAAGATGATTGCTGGATGCTCAGCTTATAGTCATCCCATCATTTTTCATTTAAGGGCTGACCCTGATATCAAGTGTGAAAAGAATGCAATAAAATGAGCTAGGAATGTGGTATATTCTATTACCACACAATCACACAACACTTCTAAAATGATAATGCCCCAACTATGATTGTAATCTGTAACTATTTACTCAGGGTCTGTTCTACAAGTACCAAAACAGAAACCAGAAATAAAAAAGGATTAGGATTTTCAATAAAAGTTTAGAATATAGACATTAGTTAAAAATCAGTATTATCAATGTATTTCATTTGCTTTGTTTCGATCTGCTAATGCTAGATTTTTATATGTTTATTAATTCAAGTTACATGTCAATCACAGTCTCCTCCCTCCTCCCCTCCCACACTCTACCCCCTCTCCCACCTATCCTACTCATCCGGTGTGTGGGGGGGTCCTACATATCAGCCCCCCTCAGTTCATCAACCACACGAGGGCTAAGAACTTCCTTTTGCTTTGGGGCTGCACTTGGCAGCTCTACTACAGTAAAGTGTCCCACTTACAGGTAACAAAGTCCATGACTGAGACCACCCCACCCCATTTGTTAAGGGATCTTTATGAGGACTAAGTTGCCTATCCTCTATATTTGTACAGAAGAATCTAGGTCCAGTCTAAGCTTTTTTTTCTTCTTCTTCTTAATTTTGGTCAGTGTTTCAGTTGCTGTACCTCTAGGGGCCTAAGTTAGTTGGTTCTCTTGATCTTCATGTGTTGATCGTGACCCCTCCAGGTCTCTCCATTCCTCCTCCCTCTCTTACACAGGGCTTCCAGAGCTCCACCTAATGTCTGACTGTGTGTCTCACCATCTCTTTTGATCTGATGCTGGGTGGAATTTCTCCTAGGATAGTTATGCTAGGTTCCTGTTCCTTTGGGTCTGTGGGTTGTAGGATAGTTATCCTGTACTATATGGCTAAGATCCAGTTATAAGTGAATACATGTCATGTGTATCTTTCTGGGTCTCAGTAAGCTCACTCAGGATGAGCTTTTCTAGTTCCATTTAATTGCAAGCTGTAATGCTAGAATTATTAAAAAGTAAAGCTATTAAGGTGTTAACATTAAAAATTTCTATCCATCAAACTACAAATATTAAATCATATGCAAAAAGAGATAGTAAATCAAGCTCTGAATATGATCATGTAATTTTTGGAGATCTTACAAGGCATTTGAATATTTGGGGGAGTACTGAAAAATACACTTTAAATAAAATAGAAAACATGTTGAAAATTATTCATGACACCATCTTTTTCATTAGGCCATAAATAGCAACAGATCATTTCTAGATTTGTTGCTGTTCAGTATTCTGGTACGAAGTGAGAAACCATTTAATCATATATAGAAACAATTTTATAGCACTTTTAAGTGGGGGCATGTGCCACAGTAGGAAATGTGAACTCACTGGAAGTACAGGGAAGGATGGCTGTGGGGTGATTTATTAATAAAACTGGTGCTTGCTGCTCAATATTAAACACCAGAACATGAAGTACCCACCTCAATCCAAATATAAGTCTCTGTATTTCTGTCTTCCCCATTATTAAACAATGCTCAAGGGAAGAAAAGTTCTCCTTAGCATGCTCCCAGCTAAAGAATTAGGAGAGAGGCAATGTAAGCTGGTTAAGTAATAACAGTTGTTGAAACACAAAGAAGTGTTTATAACTTTGTTTCTTTAGAGACAATGAAGATTTCCAATTTACCTTAGCTTACAACAAAGTTACAGCAGAGTGCTTTCCTTTTTGCATTATACTTAGTTTTCAAAACCGTAAGAAGGAGGCAACTCTCCTTTCATAGATTTAACTCTATTTCCCAAGACAAGTGAATTGATCATGTAAATGAACTAATATAGAACTGGAAATATAATTACATTCTTTATTGCTAGGTAGGTAAGACTGCTTATGCATCATGAACATCAGTTATCCATCATAAAATGGCCTTTCCAAAAGCAAAATGCAATAAACTTGACATTTCATTTTAATAAGCCCTTTTATTCTTGTTCTTGAATGGACCTGCTTTATCAATTATAACCCGCCCTGGGCTCTTCTGGATTGAGTCATTAGAGTCTGAGCTTGGTCCCTTCCTGGCCTGTCTCTTTGCAGTTAGAACTGGACTCAATGAGATCTCTGGCAGATGTCTGATTCGGGAGGCACCTTTGGAGCTTCCATCCCCAGGCCTTTCACAGTATGCTCCACCAACTGCCTGAAACTACATACTCAAGTTTCCATGGCACAAGCCTGCCCTGGCCTCAGGTCCCTTTTGGGACTCTTAGGAACCTTCTAACCACCCTTTCCCCAAAACATCTTAGTATGGTGGTCAAATTAAGAGATCTCTCCTTGGCTTCAGTTTGTCTCTACTTTTCCTCCAAGAGTGACTTCATCTGTTCTCTGAACATAAATTGTGTTTGCCTTTGCTGGCATCTCCAGCTCAGGTCTTCTCTCTGAGTTTCAGACTTCAAAATCTAAAAGCTTCACAGGTCCCTGTGGCAGGCTGATGGCTGATTCCCCACTTTTCCCCTCTAATTCCTTTGTTGACGGGACAGAATTTTTTTTCCAGCCTTCACTGAAGTCATATAAGTCAATTTTGGCCAATGGAAAGAGAAAGTGATGTATAATATTCCAGGGATAGACCATAAAACTACCCAAGAAAAAATGATCCATGCTCCTGCACCTTCTCTAAGGTACAAGTTGGGAATGGCCAAAGCTGAATAGGGGAAATCTAGTCCTTAAATCACTGTGCGTAAGCCAGTGGTTGCCAGTCACAGAAACTCATTTTAATTCTATATGCATGAGAAATAGGACATGATTTATATAGCATGCTAATTAACATATGCCTCAGTTCAGTGTGTTCCTAATGAAATTAGTTTTTGTTTTGTTTTGGTTTTTTGTTGTTGTTGGGGTTTTTGTTTTTGTTTTTGTTTTTGGTCAGGGCAAATCTTAGTTACTCATTAACTTCCGAGCTTAGTTCATCACCTACCAATCATCTACCCCATGACCCAACTCAGGAACATCCATATCTCTTGCCTCTCCTTTACTCTCCAACGAAATCAGTCATTCAAACACCAAGAACTCCAGCTTTCCCATACTTCTTGAATTTGACCTTTCCTTGTCCAAACCAATGTTCTCACAATTCTTCCCTGTCAGCTGTGTCTAGTCTTGTTCCTCCCAAATCTCTCTAGCCAACAATAACAGGAATCAATCCAAGCAGCTGATTACACACTTTCTCTGCTTTAATCCTCTAAATGGCCGCTCAGTATATCTGGGTAAAGTAAAGCAACTCAGCCTGGAATGCAAGCTGATGATATTGAAGGGAATGAAAATTATTAAGAGACCCCCTAAGTCGGCAGTAGAGCCAGGCCAGTTGCCAGGTCCCAGGAACTTAGCTGACCATAAAAAGGGTGGAACCAAGAATGAAGGTCAGTCAGGCCATGGGCCTCCAGGGTTTCAGGAACTGGCTGACCACAAAGTAGATAACAAAACAAGATTAGATTCATTCCTGAGAAAAACAGATGTAGGATGTTTCCTGCTGACTAACTAATGGGCTGGTACATTCCACCTGTAGTTCCCCTCCCCCTTGGGTTGTGGTAAACAATGGGCTGGGCTGGTACTTCCCACCTGTAATTTCCCCCACCCCCTTAATCTGTGGTGCTCCCCTATAAAATACTCTACTCTCCCCCAAATCGGGGTCGCGGCTCCTACCACTGCGTGGGATACGAGTGGCGCCCTCAGTGCACTGAGCCCCCCCCCCTTCCCCCCGAAATAAACCTCTTGCGATTGCATCAGGATGGTCTCTTGCGAGTTTTGGGGCAGCTGTGATATCCTGAGTGTCGGGTGAGGAACTTCCCTCCCCAGGGTCTTTCAATATCATGACCCCTGCCCTCCCTCAATGGTGAATTCAAACATTGTATTCAGCTGAATGAGGTCGTTCCTGACTCTACCATTCCCATCTCCACGGCAGGAATAGTAAAGTGATCAGATATTGAACATGGCTTTTCAACATGCTTTCAGAGCCAATCCTCATTCAGTCAAGTGAATCCAGCATATTTTATATAATCAACCATGATTATTCCCCCTGAAAGTGTTCTCCAACTTCCATATCACCTTACTAGCAGAAAAGATGATATGAGAGATTGACCACTCATAAGTTCTCTCACAGAATCTATGAATACCGCCATTTTAGATTTTATCATATCATGTGTATTAATGTGGGGTTGGTGACCTCTGGCAGGTAGTGGCAAGGCCATACAGGTGCTTAGAATTTAAATTTTCTTATGAGAGAGGCACTGTCTGGTCAGCAGCCATACTCCTACCATCCAGCAATCTAAACAGGTAGCCTCCAAGTCTCCATTCAGCTGAATATCATGTTTGAATTCATCAGTAATGGAGACAGGACCGTCTGCCTTAGTTAGTTAGAACATAAGCCCTTATCCTCCTGTTCAGTTCCAGTCCAACATGTGACTGTGACAGAATGGGTTTTCTGGTTAAGTGCATAAGTAAAACTGAATTTGTGTCTTAAACTAAGTTCTGATTGTAAAATACAGCATTTAAAAAGAAAAGCTGAAGCACAGCAAATTAAACATTGGGGCTTTGCCTACAAAGAAAAGAACAACAATGATGAAAAACAAAATCCAAAGTCAGACATGACAATATAGGCCTGTAATCCCAGAACTTGGGAGGCTGGGGCAAGAGTACTACTGTAGCTCAAGGCCAGCCTCAAACATATAGTAAGTTTTCGACCACAGTAGACTACAGCAAGAGACCCTATCTCAAAGAAACAAAACCAGCTAAGAAAAAGTCTAAAGAATTAAAGATATGACAGGAGGAGTGAGGGAAAGGACAGGGGAGAATGCTTACAGGCAGGGCAGACCATCCATGCATGGTCAGCTCAATGCTAAGTTGTTGGCCTCTTCCTACTCAGAACAAGTTTCTACAGCAAAGAGGAAAGGGAAATACATGCTCAAGAGTACCTGAAAACAAGAACATCTCAGAAAGTGTGCTCCTTAATGTACTACAGAGGTGATTCAAATCATACACACACACACACACACACACACACACACACACACACACACACACA
>CAJQZJ010011242.1:4712124-4742258 GCA_907164525.1 Lophiomys imhausi
ACACACACACACACACACACACACACACACACACACACACACACACATACACACACAAATCCATAACTCTTATATCCTCCTCAGGGCAGAGTGCTAAGTAAATGTTATTACATAAACATCGGAAATATATTGAATTTGTTTATTTTTCAAAGGAGAAAAATATTATTTACATGTTAACAAAGGAAAAAGAGCTTAAGAAACTTGTTCACTCAAGCCATGGCCATGAATTAAGCCTCTTCTTCACACTTGTCAGGCATTCGAAATTCTTTGCTTTGACTACCTCAGAGTTCCTGAATGTCTTCCTTTGTTCCTGGGATGGAGTGAGATCAACAATGCAAATTCTAAAGCCTACTGCTATCACTATTTTCTTTCAAATATTCACAAAGAATTAATTTTATTTCCCCTAAAAGAACAGGGAATAAATTCTATTATAATTGATAGAATTAGAGGACAAGAACCGTGCATCAACTTTAAAACATCGTGATAGTTACACAGAATATTTTATAACCACGTGTATTTTTCTAATACTGGGCCAAATTTCTGAAAATGAAAATTCAGTCTCCTCAGAAATTGTTTACATCACTTTATAACAGAAACTATAGAGTCAAAAACTCATGTTTCTTTAAGATACTGTTTATTTCAAGTGAGCCTGAAAAAACAAAAAACAAAATTCCTACTGTAAATGAAAGATGCTTTTTAAAACCATGATCAGGAGCTCCATTCATTTATTATGGGGTAATCCATAACAACCCTTTACGTAGGTTAGAACATGTCAAAAGTGTAATAGGCTTGATTCCTAAGGAAATCAATTAACTTCAAACATGAAAAGTGAGTTTTGTTCCTCCTATTAACCACAATGAATCTCTCATTTCATAGAAATGTAAATACCATTCAAAATTGCTTCTACAGTGATCTTATGAAACATCACTTCCAATGAACTAAAGTCCCAATACGTCTAACATTTGCTGTCATTAATTACATCAAAAACACCCAAGTGTGGGGAGTTAATAAGCACTTATTAAGTGAACTATGAAACAATGCATTTTCTTTTCCTGGGGTACAATGGATGTGTGACCAAGCTCCTTTAGTTGTTGCCATTACAAAGCAAGCATATTCAGAGGTTAAGTTATTTGTCACAAAGTCTGATCCTTTCTGTGGACTAATAAATGGGCAGTCAAAGAAAAAAAAACTGTTATTTCTAGTTCTGCCCAAAGCTGTAGCTTCAGTTTCCATTGAGTCTAATCATAACACAGCAGAGATGGAAATAAACATCATTTGAGATGCCTTATGTTCACCTTCTTTGCTGGGCTGCCTTTGAAGGCATCAGTGGAAGGAGCTTGAGCAAGGGTTTCAGAACAGATATATGAGATGTTTCTGTTTACACTGACTAGGCATTGTGATGATAATATAAACAAGCACTGGAGTCATTCATTACAAAGAAACAAAAATGGATGCCAGCACCATATTTAAAATTCCAAAGATTTGTAGCTTTCTCTCCATTGGATCACCAAGGGGGATGTGCTACAATCATATGAAATCAGTCACATATAACAACCAACTTTGACCTACAAACATATAAATTCTGTGTGCTGGATTCAGCTATACATTCTGATGGTTTGAGGGTAGAGGGGGTAAAAGACCTCATTCACCATCACACAGCTAGCTATCTCAAAGGCTTATGTTACTTTTAGGAAGACCTGGACAATTCCTACAAAATAACAGCTAAAACAATCATTTTTATGGGTATGTGTGTATGAGGATACAGCTATCTCTTCAATAACCCACTGGCATGAAATACTAAATTATGACTATGTCTTTGGCAATCTGAGATAGCAAGTCTCAGAAATCTTCTGTTCTGATTCCTCACGAAGGGCGAGAGAACCTGAAGCATGGCAGATGCACGCTTTCCTTACCGCCACCTCCCACCATCTGCAAAGCTCTGAAGAGCACATTACAGAATTACTGTAATCACACTGCCATTTCTGACAGCTGGATGGGACTTTTACAGTGAGAGACACGGTGACTGAAAGAACATTACTGGGGAATACATTGAAGCTAGCAATGGCATTTTTATCCACAGCAGAAAGGTTTAAAAAAAATAGGGCGAAAGACAATAATTTTTTTTAAAGCCACTAAGAGCAATTATGAAAACGCATGATGTAGACACTAAATGTGGGTTCTCTATTAAGCAAATAAAGGCTTGGATGAGAGAGTTCAAAATCATTTTGAGTCTACATTAATTACAAATACTCTGTTCACATCTCAGCTGATGCCCAGTCTGAGGACCGACCATGGAGAACCAGCTGGGAGTGGTTGGTTATGAACATTCATACCAAACTGGTCTCAATTAGGCTACCATCAGAAAACCTTGTTTTTTTATTTCAGGTACAAGTCTTACTTTTTGAAGAGTGCTTGTTAATCTTCACCATGACTCTGGTGACTGAGAAAGCCCCATTTCTAGGCCTCCTGCATACAGAGTCCCACGGCATACAGACTCACAGTATGAGGCCTGAGCTCCCAGAGCTCCCTAGAAGGGTCATGACATGACCCCTCTTCTCTGGAATACCAAGAATACGGAAGCCCTGAGTTGATTAGGAAGGTCCGGGGGTCCTGCCATCACAGACAATGGACACTTTTGGAAATCAAAAGTCCACTTTCTCATTTGTAGACTTTGGAGCCAAGAAGTGCTGCTACACCAGTGGCTTCCTGGACAGTCCCCATTTTCTCTCCATACATTACAGCATCAATCTTCAGCCGTTTGGCCCCATTTCTCTGACAGGCATTGAGTGTAAAGCAGGAATTACGAAGGACTTGCCTACCCTGACTTGGCAGAGCTAGGCTGTCGACTTACCTGCTTCCAAGCCACTGGTATATCATTTCTTAGTTTTGGAAGTTGCTGGCCCTGCACTTCCTATATAATCAGATACATTTATCCCTCTCAGGTCTCTGAGAGTAGTTGAAGACTAGATAGCTAGAGTCTCATAGTTAAATTCTGAGTTGTTTAGGAATCAAGAGGGTGTTCTGGATCTAAGAAGATGTTTTTAAAATTGTGATGCAAGTTAGTATGAAAGCTGAGTTGGATATAGAACTTTAAACTCATGCAGATGGTTAGATAGTAAAATGTTAAAGTCAGGTCCAAATATGTATGGACTAGACATTGGGAATGTATGCTAAGCCATATAACTCTCATAATTGTGGCCTAATTATTTCTGTTGTTTTGTATTGTATTTGTTGTTATAAGAGAAAGAACCATTTGCTGGACTGAAAGGGGGAGCTGTTGGGGGGGGAAGATATACCTTAAACTTAAAAAAAAAGGAAGTGGATGGGGGATTGAGGAGGAAGAGGGTGGGAGGGTGGGACTGGAGGGGGGAGTAGGGAGGGGATTGCGATTGAGATGTAATTTGAAGAAATAAAAAAATAAATAAACAGTTGAATACAAACCAAAAAAAAAAAAGTGCTTCTATAAACTAAAAGTGGCTCTCTTTCAAACCAGACAGATTGAGGTGGAAATAAAAATCTTTTCAAATACCAAGACTGGTTCAAAGGATTACTTTGGGAATATGGAGACACAGACAGTCAGGAAAAAGATGTTTTGTTTTTCTACCCCCTGCCCCCCAGTGACTAGTTTGAAAGCAGGACATTGTTTTCATTTTTCAAAACCCTTCATGTGAGGCGGTAGGAATCCACACAGGTCTGTGAATTAGAAGGCCTAGAAGCAGCAAAAACCTTGAGTAGCAAACACAGCTAGCACCCATGTCTTTGTTTCTAAATACCTCTTTTTCAATAAGAGAAACCAGATCATTTGCAGAAACAATGCCTGTTCAATGAGATGGGTATCTTTTGTACCACCAGGACATGAGGAAGCACTCAATGAAAAACGATAAAAATTGGAATGTACCAAAGTTCATAAGTGAGAGCCAAACTAAAGAGCTACCAGTGAGGACAGCTTGAACAGGCAGAGGAAGAAAATAAGAAGCACAGTATTGCATCACCAACCAGACTGTATTAGAACATATTCATACCAATGCATTAATCAAATAACAAACAGGAAAAAAACAAACATTTTCTCTCTAGAAAATTTATTTAAAAAATACAATACTTCTCATTTATATTCAATACTTTTGACAAGAACAATGTAAAATTTTCTTCACAGCAAAAACACTCCAATTCTCCTAATACCTGCTGTGGGCTTGCTAATGCAATACAGTTCTGACTTTAAACATCTGATGTTAGTATAAGCCATAGTGAAGGGACATAGTCCCATAAGAATGACCTCATTTCTCAAAAGACAATTACTATAAATAGTAACTCCCAACATTTCTGATGACCCACCAATGACATCAGCAGCTCCCACAACCCCTTCTTGGGTTTAGTAATTGACTAGAGGAGATCATCGAATCCTGGAAAGCATCTGACTTCCTAGTGTTTGTTATAAAAGATACACCCAAAGACCAGCCTAATGAAAGGGGTGCCTAGACCAAGGCACAGCGCATGGAGTGCAGAGCCTTTCTGCCAGGTACATCTTCATGGCTGCATTCTACATCCCTAAGTCTAAGTCCCCATCATCTAGGGCTTTTGTGGAAAAAGTCTCACTATGTAGATGTAATTGAGTAAATCAGTGGCATTGGTAACTGAAGTGGATCCCCATTCCTAGTCTTCCCTCCAAATGGAATACAATGACAGTTCTATGTAACCATTGTCTATCTAATCATGACTCAGTCTCCAGAAACCCTGAGTCATCTAACCAGCCTAACCTCATGTGTAGATAGACAGGACTTACCATCAGCAACTGATGTCCCTAGAAGGGCGTTCCAAGCAATTTAGAAAATCAGTCTATGATTTTTCTTATGATTACATCTTCCCTTCAAAAGGCAGCACTTACTCTTCTTTGAAGGGGGCTAGGTGCATTGAACTGCTTTCAGAAAATAAAACAGTGAAAAGGAAAAACAGTACTTAACAGTGAACAAACCTGGACAGCCAAGTGACAAAGAATACAGTGAGCTATGTGATGCCATTTGCTTCTAAATATGAGGACATTTTACCTATCCAGCATTGTTTCTTTTACTAGTTAGAATTATTTTTAATTGGGCTGGTGTCACATGACTACAATCCCAGCAGCTGGGAGACAGGCAGAGAATGATTCAAGTTTGAAGTCAGCCTCATCTACTTAATGACTTCCAGTCAAGTGAGGGCCATGTAGCAAGACCCTGCCACCCACCAAAGTGAAACACATTAAGTTATACATATCAAGGGAGTAACGTGATATTTAAAAACATGTACTACCGGGATACATTGTGTGAAGGTGCGTCTCTGTGTATTCAATTGTTAATTCTGTACCGGCAGAGAGCTAAATGCTGGCAGGATTTCCTTCCTCACCTGCCTGAGGCATTCTAGAATTGTGTCTGGTCGGCTTTAATAAAGAGCTGGTGTCCAATAGCTGGGGCAGGAAGTGGAAGGCAGAACTTCCAGGCAGAGAGAAAGGGATGCTGGGAGACAATTCAGCAGCTCAGCCTTCAGACATGAATGTGAATGAATGGACAGAACATAGCAGAGAGGCAGAGCTGGACATGAGGTGGAACGTAAATGGCAGAATTAGTTGGGTTAAGCTAGAAAGGTAGCTGGAGACTGACTGCCCAGCAAAAGGCCTAAAAAGCTTAACATATTACCTCTGGGTCATTATTTTACTGCTGGTGGGTCCAAAAGAGGCCCACTATAATGTACATATCATATAATGTTTAAATCAGTTTAAGCATATCTGTCTTCTCAAACATTTATCTTTTTTTTTTTTAGGACAAATTTTTCAAAATCCTTACAAGGCTTTTGAGTACAGTGTAATATTGCTGTATAGTGTTACAGTTCCTTGAACAGCTTAAGAACTTCTCACTCCAATCTAACTGTAGTTCAGTACTCATTAATCAAACTTTCCCTACTCCATCCCTTACTTGGGCAGATACTATTCTACTCTGAGACAAACTATGAGAAACATATCAGACAAACCCTTACTGGGGGATACACAGGGCACCTGGGTTAATACTTCTCAAGACAGGAAAATCATGAAAAATAAGGAATGGCAGACACTGTCATGTACCAAAGTACACTACTGTATAATCACTGAACATTCTAGGGCATTTATGTCCTCTAATTAGCCTATTAAAATTGTATAGAAGAAAATACAATAGAGTACCCTGAATTGGATCTTGAGCAGAAAGAGGACATTAGTGGAGGGGGGGGGGGCATGGCGTCCATACATAGGCTATGTTTATGTAACAGAAATATGTCAATGTATACTTTACAGTACTGATTTTATATGACACAACCCATGCTAGTACAGGCTATCCATAGTACAGTAACAGTGGTCAGAAACTCTATACTATCTCTGATACTTTTCTGTAAATCTAGAATTATTCTGATTTTAAATAAAAAACTTCTTAAAACATAAAATTCCATACATTGTTCCTATGGCTCTGTTTCTCCAACTAAAAATAAAACAGAGATTTAGTGCTCAAATTTCACTCTCTTAGGAGGCTCTCCTGATGATTCTTCTGATGGTTTCAGAAAATCAGACTCGAAGAACAAGTAAATTGTGACAGTTAAATTAATACATGTTTTCTATTAAGATAAGATCAGTTCTCTGGCAATAGCTGGACTCTATTTCTTGGTAGAAGCCAATATTTGACAGTAGACTGGCTACCAGCATTCCTGGGGTGAGACTGCGTATATGGGCTCTGGGTTTGGGGTTTTTTTCTTTTCATTTTTGTAACAGTAAATTTTGCCATCCAAATCATTGTCCGTTTGATCATCTTGTCCCAATGCACCTTAAATTTCCGAAAAAGCTTTTGTTAAAATAAACAGCAATCAAACCCTTCTAAAATAAACCACATTATCATCAGTTTTTTAAAAATATATGAATGCAAGTGGACCTTTGTTGTACAAAGAACAATGAACTGTTTCTCTCCTTTGTTATCCTGACTTCTTTTTACTATTATGGTTTATTTTGGTCATATTGCACATCATTCAATAAACCTTATTTTATGAAGGTAGATCCTCAGTAGAGAAGGAAATGTTGTAATTATTACCACAAAAAAATAAAAGAAAAAATAAATAGTACTTGAAGTACTTATATTCCTTTATTTTAAAAGAAAACATATGGGAAAGTTAGCTAAGTTATCTATAAAGTTATAAAACAAGTTACTGAAAAAAAGAATGGGATAAAATCTCTTTTCTATTTACAGAGAGAAGTAATTGAATCCCTACAGAAGATGCTTCCTATTTTGAAATACCCATTAAGTTGACCTTATTGCATTATTTTTCTTTCGTATTGTTTCTAATGTGTTGGATGGTGTTAATTAATTTAGTTAAGAGGCAGACAGTAAGCCTGAAAACATCCTACATAGCTTCAGCTAGGACAATTTCTAAAAATACAGTTAGATTCTTCAGGACGCAAATTATAAACTTTCCAGTGTCTTTATAAACAAACCATGCGTCTCTCAGCAACCTGAGGGCTGTGACTTAGGAAACTTCAGTCCCCTCCAAAACAACACTCATGAGCAGTAGTTATATTCAGGGCATAAACCGTCTGTCCCCACCAGAGTCCACTTCTCATCACTTTTAGGCAAAAAAAAAGACATGTCTTTTTAAAGTTGCTACTTCTCTGTTATTTATGGATTGAGTTTTCAGTTTCTGATTGTTTAGAAATGTATACAATAAGCTAAACAGATAATGGAGACCTAAAACATGTCAAAAACTGATGTGTGGAGCCAAAGTTTATGCTCTATGCATGTACAACTGTAATAAAATTAGGAATCAGGTATATCATCTAAAACTATTTGTCAATTAGTGCTCATATAGCTATATTTGGATAATCTAAATATACATGATCTTATTCATCAAGAATTCTCTGTAGTTGAAGGATTGTTAAAATATTCCAAAGACTTGTTTGAGTTGTCAAGTAATGATATGAACAATACTGAATTTACTAGGTCCAACAATGTTTAAAAATTAAATTAAAAAAAAAAGCCCTCCGTATGCAGAAAATACTTCCCGTACTGGTTTAACGAGACAAACAGAAAGATATGTAAAAAACTGGAAGTTCTGCAGGATTGTAAAATGTCTGGGGAGAGGATGAATGGGAGGTGTTTTGAAAACCCATGTTCACCCTGCTTGCTTTACCCACTTAATGTAAAGCCATCAGGAAAATTTGATGGTTTAAAAAATTTATGTTATCATAGCACATGCTCAGTTGAAGTAAGTTACTCTCTCTGATCTTGAACAGTAGCTGTGACTGGCACAGCTCCTGGGGGCTGTGATCTGATCCCTACTGAGCCACACTGTTGTGTGTGTGATTGTGAGCTTGAAACCCTTCTGAGCATGGCAGCATAAAACGGCAAGGAACACAAGCATGTCAGAAGCAACCAACGAACCCTCTCTGCAAATAACGCCTCATCTTCTTTGGTGTATACTTTTTGCCGTATTCTACAAGTTTACATGTGAGGTTATTTTTGTGAACTTATAAGTTATTTGTAATTTGAGTCATGATTTTTTTTTTAACCAACACCCCATGGTGAAAGAATGTGTGGAAGATGTTAGGGTTTTCTAACCTCTAAAAGAAAATTAATTATTAGTACAACACAAATAATGAGGGTTGCATCTCTGGGCACTCTCAGAGACTGCCTTTACTGAAATGACTCCAAATACTTGGGTCACCATAGGCTCAGCTATGGAATGTGGGTGGTGTCTAAGCCTAAAAATGTTCGAAGTTTGAACAGAATACCCAAAACTCTGACATTTTACCGTGTCTCAATGACTGTTTTCCTAACTGGTTTTCTTGTACATCATACCCTCTTTGGAAATACATAAATGAACAGGCTGATAAAGTTAAGACTGTAGAGTTAAGATCCCCTAGGATTTATTGAATCAAAGACCTAATTTCACAGATTAAATCTGCCTATCCAGTCAGGTACAACAGCCACTGGTGAGTGTATAAATCTGGATTATATAATACTAAAACATTCAGTTCTTCAGTTGCACAACCAAATTGCAAGTGCTCAGTGGCTGTGTGGCTAGAAACTACCATACTGCACAAAGCACACGGGGCATTTTCTCCATCACAGAAAGGGGTTTGCGCAGCGCCCACAACACTACAGGAGAGAGGGGCAATTGGCACAAAGTCACAGTTTGATTATAGCAGAGCTAAAACAAAAGTCCGGGTCCTAGTTTCTACTTGTAACTGCTCTATAACTAAGGCACTATCTGTAAGAACTAATAAGGAGTATGAATGAAGAAAACATCAAGCTAAGTCAAATATGAAGTCCTCTAATTTCCATGTAAAGTTATTTTTTTTAATCAATCATGGGCTTGACTACTCATGAAATCTAATAAATTCCAAAGGATGATAAAAAGAATAAGTCTCAGAACATTTGAAATTAGGAAGAAATGTTTTCTAAAAGAAAGCAAAATACATTAAAAACCATCCAGAAAGTAAGAAAAGCGTGAAATTTATGTCAAGATTTATGGAATGTAATTAGTCACCCTTGGGAAATCAGGGCAACCCCAAATGTATTTATAATTTATAATTAAAAACATGGTGGATAAAGCAACTATTCAGTTTCCAGATCCAGAGCTAGTATCACATCAGAGGATGGAATTAACAAAAATAAAAAACAAAAATTACAAACCAGCTGTTTCCTAAGGTAATGATTAGATTTATACAATCTGAAGAGAAATCAGCATATACCGATGAACTTAAAAAACAATTTTATAAGCTTAATTAAAAGAGATCAGATGAACAACTAAAAGATAAAAAATAAATGACAAACACAATTCTTTTTTGAGAAAAATTAAATTATATAAGAATACCACATACTGTTTTAGAAAAATCTGAAAATCCAAGAGAAGCAGATGATTTCTGAAATATCCTTTTACAAAATTTTCCTGACAAAGGTACTAAAATGTGAGGTCATCAAGCATTAAAGTATCTTATATATTTTGAAAAATCTGACTGTTGAAAGAGTAACAATAATTTAACATTGATCAACTTAAGTTATACTATCAAATCAATGCAAAAAAAGATTAAAGTACAGGATAAAATTCAACTGCCACAGTTTTTTAATTGCCAAACAAAAGGGCTAGACATAAAACATAAGCTTTTAAACCAGTACGAAGAGTATTTACTTTAAAAAAAATTAGGAGCAAGACAAGGATGTCTACTTTTTCCATCCCTATTCAATATAGTACTTGAAATCTTAGCTAGAGCTAAAAGGCAGCTGAAGAACAAGGATATACAGATAGGAAAGGCAAAGACCAAAGTGTTCTTATTTGCAGATGATATGATTTTATACATAAAAGACCCTAGAAACTCCACAAGGAAACTTCTGCAGCTGATAAACACTTTTAACAAAGTAGCTGGATACAAAATGAACATACAAAAATCAGTAGCCTTCCGATAAAATCAGTAGCCTTCCTACATACAACTGACAAATGAACTGAGAGAGAAGTTGGGGAAACCGTACCCTACACAATACTCTCAGATATTTATATGCCTGTATGTTAATTCTAACCAAGCAAGTAAGAGACTTGTATAATAAAAACTTTAAGACATTGAAGAAAGAAATTAAAGAAGACACCAGAATATAGAAAGCTCTCCCATGCTCATAGATTGGTAGGGTTAATATCATGAGAATGGCCATCCTACCAAAAAAAGTGGTACAGAGATATAGTAATAAAAACATGGTATTGACATAAAAACAGATGTGCTGATCAATGGAATTGAAGACCCAGATATATGTCCACACAACTATGAACACCTACTTTTTTGTTAGAATGTTAGACTGCAGGTGGCTACAGAGATTACACAAACTTGATAGCAGCTACTTTTTTGTTTTATTTTGTTTTTTGGAGACAGGGTTTCTCTGTGTATCTCTGGCTGTCCTGGACTCACTCTATAGACCAAGCTAGCCTTGAACTCACAGAGATCCACCTGCCTCTGCCTCCCAAGCACTGGGATTAAAGGCATGTGCCACTATGCCCAGCTCTGATCACCTACCTTTTGACAAAAAAAAGTCAAAAATACACACTGGGAAAAGATAGCATTTTAAAGAGATGGTTTAGTCAAACTGGATAGCTACATATGGAAATCAAATACCCTACACAAAACTCCACTTCAAGTGGATTGAGAACCTCAACATAAGACTAGATATACTATCCCCCTCGCCCTTTGCCACCTGTGGCAGTCAGGAGAGCTGGCCGTGGGGTCATGAGAGCTGGTGAGTTGGTCCTGTCCCTCACCAACTGAAGTACTCAGGAGAGGGGGTCCGCATCTTGTCTGGGCAGCACAGTAGAGCTGTGGCCCTGGTGGAGGAGGTGCAGGTGAATTGCCTCAAGGCCTCAAGCATGGGAAAGCTGGCACCACCACTTCTCCGCTGTGAGGTGGTGTGGGTGAGGGGGTGAACCCTTCCTACCTCATCACTTGCAGTAGTCAGAGAGCTAGCCCAAAGGGCATTAGAGCAGGAGAGCTATGTCTGCCCCATCACTAACTAAGAACAGGCCCTGTACCTTGCCCCGGCAACACCGTACATCGTCCAGGCACCACAATGGAGCTGGCCCTGATGGTGAAGGCATGGGTGAGCTAGCCCTGAGGGTGTGAAAGCCAGAGAGCTGGCCCAGCCCCTCAAAAGCTGCAGTACTTGGGAGAGTGGGCCCAAGACCCTGAATGGGCAGCACAGTGGAACTGATGCTGGAGGCATGGGTGTGGGTAAGCTGTCCTGTGGGCATGGGAGCAGGAGACCCTGTCTCCTGCCAATGGCAGCATTGGGTGGCCTAGCCAGGGCAGTGATACCCTGGTGGTGCAGATAAGGGAGACCAGGTGTCCCAACCAGCTCAGCTACCCCCCAGGTCCAGATCCAGACTTCTGAGTTGACCCACCCCAAAATCTATATCATCTGTGAATGGTTGGGATGTGTGAAAGGGCCAGCCCTGCTGATCCAAAGCTGCAGGATCTCTATGACACAGGACAACAGCAGGATAACCAGGAGAAGGCCTAGTGAGGATCCAATATTGATGGTGTCACAGAAGCTAGAGACCTCGAACCAGACTAATGACTCCTTACAATGAACAACTGGAAGTGAAGATGTGTGGACAGAGAGGTATACTGTGGGACACACTGTGACATACTACAGCTTCCATGGTGAGATGTTTTCTATGCTTTGTGGTGTGTGTGTGTGTGTGTGTGTGTGTGTTACATTTTAGAGGGGAGGTTGCAAGGGCAAAGGGTAGATATGAAGACAGAAATATGAGCAGGACTGGGTGGGTGTATGATGTGAAACTCACAAAAAAAATCAATAAAACATTCCTTTTTTTTAATTTAGAAGACTAGATACACTGAGTATGATAGAAGAGAAAATGGGGACTGGGTTTGAACTCATTGGCATAGGAAAGGACTTTCTAGACAAGACACTGATAGTGAAGGCATTAAGACCAACAATGAATAATACTCGAGTGGCTAAGAACTAGTTTTGTAACATAGGTTCAATCACTTCAGCTCTCCATATTCAGTGGGTTTTTCTGTAACCAAATATTGCAGAAGTAATTCCTTAATTCCTTACAGGCAGGTGGGATAACAGGATTGTGATCTATAAAACAGTCCTTCTTTGAAAAAAAAATCTGGAAGGAATATTTCAGAGACAGTGTGGAAATTTTAGAGCCAGATCAAAACTTAGAAGTGTTGATCAAGATGGTCTCTACACTAAGAGAATAAAGTAGAAAGCGACAATTTCACCGAGTGGAAATGTCAAATTCAGTGATTTAGTAAAATTCAGCATTCAAGAATCATTAGCCTTTAGCTGCAGGGTCGCGTTGCCATCAGCCCTGTGGTTTCATTCCCTGCTAAGTCATCTCAGCAGCACCATTAGTTGTCATATGACTAATAATGGGTGTCTGGGAGGTCTCATCTATCACTTCTAATGTTTTTCTCCTTTTAAGTAGGCTGTTCAATGAGAAGGGGTTGCTGCAGTCATGGGATGCATCATTAGCCAAACTTACTGTGAACATCATGTTCATTGCTTGGTCTCTCTGAATAAAAAGAGGAGGGAGAAGAAGAAGAAGAAGAGTGAAAGTGAGAGAGAAAGATGGAGGAAGGGAGACAAGAGGGGAACAGACTTCCCTCTATGCAAACAACTCTGCCTTCTCAGACCAGAAGAGACACAAAGTACTTGATCAGATTCTTAAGAGTACTTCTGGAAGGGCTCTATATTGAATTTAAGGAAGGAAATTTTTTCTCAACATAATATTTTCCAGACACACACAAAGATAAAATTATTTTTGTATAAACAAACACGTTATCCAAGTGAAGAGCTGTAATAACTTACAGAGTTGGCATGATGGCTCAGTGGTGATCATACAAAGGTAAGGACCAATGTTCAGACCCTCAGCATCCACTTAAGGCCATGTGAGTGTGGCATCCTGTCTATAATCCCAGGCCTGAGGAGACAGAGACAGGGGATACCCAAGGCATACTGGCTAGCTGGACCAGTTGGAATGGCAAGCTTTGGCTGCAGTGAGAGTCAGAAAGTAAACTATGATCAAGGAAGAAATCCACCATCAGCCTTGGGCTGTTGTGTGTGCTCTTGCAAATTATACCAATACTGTGTTTCCAACTGGCACAAAAAGAAACAACATTAATTTAGATCTATGCCTCTCAAATGCACAAAGAGTGAAAAACATGAGGGGAAAATAGGTTCTCAAAATGCCTGTTTCTCCTCTGCCTGAAGAAGGTTCACACCCCGCATCTCCACATGCACCACGAGGGCCTCTGTCTCTAGGACCACACATATTACACAGCTCTGCTCTCTGGGCGGCTATCTTACGCTTTAAACAACCAGCTCTCCTAGATGATCATCCACATCTGCGTCCCTTCATAAGTCAATAATCTACGCCAGCTGTTTTCCAAAAATAGGCATTAGGAAGGCACCAGAGCAGACCCAAACGTGGATTCCATCAGCTGCATGTCCTCCTGTGTTTTCTTAGCTCATCTGGGGTTTCACCAGCATCATGCTGTTCAGGGAAAGGGAAAGGGCAAACTACTGTTGCCAAATTTTCCCCTTTGGATACCCACAGCAGAACCGTTAAAAATCTGTGTGCGCGAGAGCAGCACTGAATACTAAGAAGATATTAAAGGAGGAAACAAATAGCATTTTCCTATCTTAAAGTTTCAGTGTTTACTGTGTTCCGACACAGTAATGATTGATGCTGATACCTTGGTGCTGAGGGCTGGAGACTTATTCAGCCAATGAAAAATTATTATGCTTAGGGAAATGATAAAAGTCAATGAAAAATGATGTCATAAAGTTCAACTTTCCAGCTTCTTGACTGTCAAATTTTTTAATAAAAAATGTATCTAAACTTTGTAAGTCAACCAAAGTCTTTGAGACAAACAGAAGCAGATTGCTTACTAAAACTACATAAAGAAGGCAGAATGCATCTTATCTAAAAAACCAACAAAAGCAAGAAATGTATTCTGAAAGCATTTGAGGTTTGGCCCTTGAATGTGAAGCTAGGCTAAACAGGTTTTACTGGTCCCTGCAACAATTTCTTGGTTGAGTCAGTCGCTTTAGTTTCAGGCTGATAATCTCTCTTTACTATTTTGTGGCACAGCATTAAAGATGGATATAATAGCGTCATTCATGGAGGGTATTAGTTCTTTCCAAATTTCCCATAACTCACTTCTACTGAAAACATGTTCCAGATCACATCATCTGTAAGGGGTGGAGCCAAAGCTCAAACTGATCTCAAACCTTATGGTCTTTTCCACTGTAAGTCACAGAGGGTAACAATATGTACTGTGCATCACATGCAAAGAGACAATCAAGAAGTGACTGTCAAGTTTCCAAAAAAAAAAGTCAAACACAAATGATTCTGTCAACTTCCATTACCAAAACGTGGGACCACATCAAAGAACAATTTCCATGCGTGGTTTCTCAGATCACCAAATGTCATTTATGATGATCCAGAGTTCCCTATCACCATCCCAACAGGCCCATTCCTTTAGAACTTGTGAGCTCCAAAATTATATGACGAAAATTATAAAGCAACACATACTGCTGTTTTAATCATTCACAGAAGACTTAGGAAGACACAAAAATATGACACACATTGAGTTTTTTTCTTTAAAACGGCAATGTACAGTTTGCAGCAGAAGCTTCCAGTCTCCCTGCATGTAAACAGACGAACATGAAGGTTCACTGCTCCTCCTCACTGGAGCCAACGCTGTTATTCCTAACCTGTCAGGATTCCAACTTTTCTACCAGGGTCATCTTCTTAGCTTATCAAAATAATAGCCCATTTACTTGCCACATAGTGTGAGTCAAGCTCTGTGTCATTTACTCTGTTTTGGTTTGTTTTTTGTCCCTGTTCCTTTATATAGGCCTATGAAGCAGGTTTCATTATATCATTTCTATTTTAAGGAGAGACTAAAGCAGCCAGTTGATCAAGTTACACTGCTCAAAAAATGACAACAGATTTCAATTAGGATTTATCTTACGTTGGGTCTTTTTTCTCAACTACTAAGTTAGGAGAACCACACTCTCATCTCAAACTCCCATTTTTTTTTTAATATCAAAATGAAAATGCTTTAATGCAAAAAATTTAAGTGGTATACCGAGATTACTGACATCGTCAGTACAAGGACCCAAGGCTTGCTTTGTGCAGTGCCTTCCCCTCCCCCACATTGCCTTTTCGTAAAATCTGAAGATAGAAATACATTCTGATTTCCTACACTAATACATATCCTGTTATTTGTCAATAAGACTCACTGGGTGATACTTGGGACATCCTCATGATTACTACAGAGCCTCCAAAAGCTGCCATCACTATACCTACAGCTGACTTAAAGTGACTCATCTTTTCACACCTCGATAACAATGTAATCCACATTCTTCTAAGAATTCTTACTATAGGTGGACCATAGTATTTCCCCACACATTTTAACGAATGGTTAAATGAATGGTGATAATTGTTTGGTGTGCTTCTTTTCTAACTTAGTCACATGCTGGAATCATTCAGGTTGCTTTAAACTACCCTACTCCCAGGCTATGTCACAGATTAAATAATTACACTAAAAAGTTTGGCTGACAGCAAAATTGGCCTCATTTTTTAAGACTATTGTTATTTATGCGCATGTCTGTATGCATGTATGTCACATGTGTGCACGTGTGCCTGTGGAGGCCACGGTCCCTTGGAACTGAAATTAAAGGTGGTTCTGATCAGCCTGACCTGGGTGCTCGGAACCAAACTCAGGTCCTCTGGAAGAACAGCAAGTGCTCTTAACCATAGAGCCATCTTTCCAGGCCACACCTCAATATTTGTTAACCTTTGAGATGAATCAACATGCATTAAATTTGAGACACCAGAGCTTTGATTGTCATTAAACTTTAATACTTCAGGTAACAGTAGATCAACAAGGCCAAAGTAACAGTTTCTAACTTAGCGATCAATTATGTAAATCCACCACGTTCAAATTTTTTTGAGGTAAGACTAAAAGATTTCAAAATAAACTATCATAGAGCACCAATATTACTTACTTAACAAGTAACAAAGGAGATATCTGTATTTTCTTTACAGATAAACAGATAGAAATCCTTAAATACACACACACACACACACACACACACACACACACACACACCTGAGTCAGCAGCCACAGTGTGCTCACACCCAGGGACACATGTCCACTGCTGCTTCCTTTCATGTAATTTCACAGTAACAACCTTTTCATGCCCAAAACCAAAGGAAAGGAATTCTGTAAACTTTGCTAATGCTGAGACTTCCTCCTTGACTTGCATCACTAAATGAAAAACAGCCTCCTTTCATGAGCACATTTAACCACCACCGGCTTTGAATATCCCTAACAGAAGACTGTGTGGTTGATTAAGAAGTCATACAGCCAATCAAGAAAGGATATTTAATCACTGTAAATAATAAAAATAGAATTAACATATTATCAATGAAATTTGAAACCCTTGTTCTTTCCAGTTATAAACCTTGCTTGTAATAATAACTGTCAGTTCTTATATTCATGAGATTATAACCAACCAGTTTCTCAATCTTCTGACTCTGTGTCTCTAAGGAAAAGCCTCTGTGACATTCTGGTCATGAGTACCAAAGACATGGTAAACACTGAGCACTTCCCAGTACTGCTAAATTAAACTTGGGCGAAGTATGGTGGTTCATGTCTGTGGTCCCAGCACTGAGGAGGCTGAAGCCAGGCTATGAATTCAGCCTGGACTACAGATTAAGACCTTGTCTCAACAAAAATCGATTCTACCAAAAAGAGAATATATTTATTCATTTATGATAATTATATTGTACTCTCATAGCAATGTAGGTTTTTTCCTTAATGTTTTGGAAGTATTATAACCCAACATAATTCATAAAAAGGAAAAATGTCTACTTACAGGTATCATCCAGTTGGCCAGGTCACCATATTTAGAAACCTGCATCGCTCCTAGCATTGTTAGATTGACATGTCCCCTGGGGGGGGGGGGGGGGAAGGAAAGGGAAAAAAAAAGAAGGATAGAGCAAACTTTGCCAGCTTTAGATCCTACTTGCTTGAAAGCATCAGCAATTAAAATAATCTGAAGCCCCTGTTTTCCTACTTCCAACAGTTGATTTCTAAATAGATCAGCCCTGAGCTGGTGCAAAGAAACAACCACTAAGAGTTCTTTTTTAAAAAATTATAGCCTCTACAGTCTCCAAAAACAAACTAAACACAGGTGTGCACAGTGACGTTTGTTTCCTTCAGTGAGGAAGAATGTGGGTTGTTTCAAAGACAAACAGTAGCTGGAAAATGAGCCCACAGTTTGAAGAAAATGTTGGGAGTGTCTTATAATGTTATTTCAACCAAGCTGGCACAAAGACGCAAACTCCACGTAGGGGGTCTTTTCAAAGTAGTGGGGTAGATATTTCCATGCCCAACCCTCAGTAGGAATAATTTCACAGCTTTCTGCAGCTGAACAAACCATGGTTGCTTAATGGGACTGTGGGAAACAGGACTGTGTCTCAGAGTCTGGCTCACAGGCTCAGGGGATGACTCAGCCCATTCCACACCATGTGAATATGAGGGGCTACATTATTACATACCCTCTAATCATTGCAAATGATTCATCGCTGGAGAAGAAAGAGGCTCCTGGGAGGACAGTAACTGTTTCCTTTCCTAAATGCACACACAAAAGAAAGAGAGAGAGAGAGATTAGATCATGACAATGTACAGAGAGGTCTGTACCATCTCTGCTTCTGAAAGACTCTCCGATCCAACCAAAATGCATTTTCATGTGAGGTAGCGACTGTCCACCCTGAGAAGAAATGTATTTTGTCACTGACATTGTTTAGCTTTGTTCCTGTAAAGTGATAACAACCAGCGTCTATGAGATTACTGCTTGGAAACTCTCTACAGGCAAAGCACCCTCTGCTGTCTGCATGATGCCCTTCAGGGTTTCAGCTTGAGACACTCACAACTTGCAGTTAGAAATTAAAGCATGCCGAGGATCTAACAGGCAACACAGTGGCTATAGGCAACAATAGCACACCACCGCACATCTGAAATAGGTTTAGAAAGGAAACCTCAGATGGCAGCTGTGAGGTGATGAATGGTCATTAACTTGATTATGTCAATCATTTCACTAGGTATATACACATTAAACCAACACATCAAATGTTAAACATTGAATATATACTACTTTCGCTTGCCAACTGTGTTGGCTAGTTCTATGTCAACCTGGCAAAAGCTGGAATATCTGGAAAGGAGGGAACCTTAATTGAGAAAAGGCCTCCATAATGTCTGGCTGTAGACAAGCTTGTAGGGCATTTTCTTAATTAATGATTGATGTGGGTGGTGCTGTCCCTGGGCTAGTGGTCCTAGGTTCTATCAGAAAGCAGGCTAGAGCAAGCTATAGGGAGCAAGCTAGCAAGCAGCAGCCCTCCATGGCTTCTGCATCAGTTCCTGGCTCCAGCTTCCTGACCTGCTTCATTTCCTGTCCTGACTTCCTTCGATATGAACAGTGATATAGAAGTATAAATCAAATAAACCCTTTCTTCCCCTAGTTGCTTTGGTCATTGTATTTTATCACAGCAATAGTAACCCTAACTAAGATACCAACTATTCCTTAACAATTCTGGGGAGAAAATCTAAAATAAAAAATAAATGAAAGGACCTACCTAATTCCTTCTTGTCATTAAGCCTGACCCTCCATTCTCATTCGAGTACATACAAACATCCATCTTTAGTCTATAGCTTCTATAAGCTGTGTTTTTCTGTCTGATCATATACTCTCATGAAATCAGAGAATACTACTGAACACATTTAATACTAATTTCCAAGAGATTCTCTTGGAGAGACTTCTAAAAATTATACGCTGTTATAAAAGTTCAGAGCTGGGGGGAAAAAAAAACTTCACATTTGGCTGGGCATGGTAGGTAGAGCATGCCTGTGATCCCAGGAGGCTGAGGCAGGTGAATCACCAAAGTAAGTCTGCATAGCAAATTCCAGGCTAGTCAGATTACAGACTTGGACCTTGTTTCAAAACTTAAAGACTATATAAATAAAATCACCATGTTTATCCAGTTAGCACACTAGCTAACACTACCAATGGCTTAGCCAGAGCCAAGCTGCCTGTCCTGTGTGGTCTACTTCCCCTCTGCTCCACTTGGGTTTCAGATCGTCATATGGTCTCCGTTGGAAAAGCGTTTAAGTGCTATCTGATTGAAGTAAGTCAGCTGTCTCACAACACTCCATCCTCTGCTCCAGTGCAGGAAGGTAGCTAAGAAGAGAGAGAAAAGCTATGGTGGAGAGGTCGGGACACAGGAAGACCTGTCAGATGCACCAGGACCAGAAGAGCTCTGGCCATCCCTAGCTGTGCACCACAGCTACCTCACTTGTTTCTCAAGGACTGCTGAAAGCTACTCTCTCACCAATATCCCCCCACATCAGCTCAAGTATGGAGAGAAAGTCAGCCTATTTATATCATACTGAAATATTTATTGCCCGAGGGAGTTGATTCTAAATAATGGAAACATTTTCTCATCTCCCAGAGTTCCGTGAAACTGAAACGCTCTGGGAAACACTTCCTGGCATGGTTCGAGGTGGCTTTTAGACAGCACACAAGACTTGGAAGATGAAGTAAGATAATGCGTGTGAAGTCCTCATTCAGAGCCTGGCACAGAGCAGTAGCCCCACGACGTAGCTGTCGTTATTATCATCACTATCACTGCTCTCTCCAAACCACTTAGACAAAGAGACAAAGCTGCCGTCCCTCCAGGGATAATTGTGCAGCACCACAACTGGCTTATAAAGTAAGGCTCCCAGCCAGCCTGCATGAGACCTAAGCTTTAGGGCACACACGGTACAGCTAGACCTCACCCAAACAGAGCTTCTCCATCTAACACAGTCAGATCTCAATGGTTCCGTGAGATGGAGTCATGCAGGAAAACTGTGGAGGACAGGAATGAGACATAAACATGCCAAGCCTTTGTTTTCTGAGTATTAAATCACAATGGCTTCCTAAACACATTCTCCACTGATAATATGTGGGCAGTGTTTACTATTATTATTAGGATTAGCATTACTATTAGCATTTTTAGAAAATCCTGAGATGAATGAGGAGAGTTCTAGCTCTCTATAAGCTCTACAGTATATAATTTTATTTATGACCCCAAGAACAACTCTCATGGGAAAGTACCCAGACCCCTTCGAAGGCAGTCTTATGAATTACTCTCTTCTAAAGCAGAGTTAACTACCCACATCTGCATTTATTTATACTATTTATTTTGAATGTATGTATGTGTCTTCAAAGTCAGGGTTATATTCTTTTGAAGCAGTTGCCTACCCACATTTTTATTTATTTATGTCATTTATTTTGAGTGTGAACATGTACACGTATGTGACATCAGAGTATACTTCTTGGGACTCATTTCTCTCCTGTCACCCTGTGGGATCCAGGGATTGAACCCAGGTCAGATTGAACCCTGTACCTAAGCACCTCTACCCATAAGCCACTTCACTAGCCTGATTTTTATTCATTTATAATTGCTGTAAATATGCTAACTATCTATCCAATCCAAAGGTCAGTCCTGAAAATATGTTCAGCATTATTCAGACTAAGCAGGTTGTATTTACATACTTAGAAATATACACGCACACAACACACACACACACAACAATTAAAGAAAAAGAGGCCATGAATTTGAAAGAAAGCAAAATGAAGTAAATGGTTTGGATAGAAAAAAGAGAAGGAGAAAATGGTAGGATTATATTTTAATCTCAAGAAATAAAAAATAATTTAAATCGTACATGTTTATGGGTTTGTATATACTGTGAATTTTCTAACTGAAGGGCCCTGGGGGAACCCCTAACTGAGATCCCTAAAGGACCCTAAGGCCCTAAAGAAGCCCAACCTGTGAGTCAGGCTGACTCCATGACAGGCTTCATCTTCTTGTTAAATTAAAGTAGGCCCCAGGTTCCCATTCCCAGAGATGAGCTCAGCAATTAAAGGAAAAACCAAGAACAGTGGTCAAGACCTGGCCATCTGGCCGGAAAGAAATAAGGCTACTCTAACTACTAGTTAGACAATACCCTCATGTCTTAAGATTAACCCTCAACACTGGTTAATGGTAAATAGACCAAAGGTCACTTGATCCCTTAGCCCAAGCTTTTCAGTTTGAATGCTCCAATCATGTTGAAGGTTACCTGACCCAACCTGGAATTCCCCTGAAAGCCTTTAAAAGGAGCATTCAAGCTCATCTTAGGGTCATCATTTTACCTAAATGGTGACCCCTGCATGCTGGAGTTCTGCAGAAAATAAACATTCATTGCTTTTGCATGCTATCTTCTTCAGAGAGTTCTGGAACCTAACAGAATCAGGAGAAACATTTCTGGAACTGTCCAGGCAACCAGTTTTTTGTCATTTCTTAGTTTTGGAAACTTCTGGCTCTGCACTTCTTGTATAATCAGATATATTTATCCTTCTCAGGTGTCTGATGTGGTGAAGACTAGATATAGTCTCACAGTTAAGTTTAAAGATGTTTAGGAATTAAAAGGATGTTCTAGGTCAAAGAAGATGTTTTTAAGTTGGCAATGCAAGTTAGATGGAAACTGAGTTAGGTATAGGACTTTAAACTCATTGAGATAGATAGATAATAGAATATTAATATCAGTTGCCAAATATGTATGGACTGGACATTGGGAATGTATGTTATACCTTATAATTTTCATAATTGTGGCCTAATTGTTCTTACTGTTTTGTCTTATATTTACTTTTATAATAAAAAGAGTTGTTTATTGGTGTTTATTGGACTAAAAGGGGGAGCTGTTGTAGGGAAAAAGATACACCTTGAACTTAAAAAAAAAAAAAAACAGCATTTCTACCTTTTCTAAAGCTGACCCTTTCTTGATGATAGAAACATGAAACCTTCTTTTAGTTTTTTGAAGAAAACAGTAGATCACTCCTAATTATGATTACACTACTGTGCAATAGCACACCAGAATTCCTAACTACCCACTACCCGATGGTTAGCCCTGGTAACCACCATTCTCTATTCTTTACTTCCATGATATCGATTTTTTTTTTTTTGGTTTTGGTTCCACATATGACAAGTAATGCACATGATGAGTCTTTCTGTGCTTGATTCTATTTTGCTTAGCATAGTTCAAAGTGTCTCAAATGACAGAATATCATTTTTTACCATTTAATAATATTGTATTATATGTTTTATTTACCCACTGATGAGCTAGCTGATAAAGACTCAGCCTATTTCCATTTTGTGGTGAACAGTATTACAACAAATACAGTATAGACAGATGTCTCTTTGATTAGCTGATTTTATTTGTTTTGGCAATACACCCAAAGACAGTGAATGGCAGTAAATACAGAGACTCCTAGCTGAACAAAATTCTGGGAATAAATGACAGCTAAGCACTGGTCCCTAACTAAGCCATTTGTAACATCCCTTTGACAGCTCTAGGAACACTGCAGAAGAGGGGGCAGAAAGAATGTAAAAGCAGGAAGGTAGGAAGAAGGGCTGTGAAAAGATATCCTTCCTATAGATAAGACACAGCCATTGTCATCATGAACTCACAGCAAGTTAATGTTCCTATATTGAATCTGCATAAGAATGGCCCTGCCAATGTTCAGGTATGGATGGAGGAGGGGCTCACAAAGCCCAACCCTCATTACTGAAGTACTTGCTACTAACAGACCAGGGAGAGACTGAGCGACTACTACTGCCTTTAGCTGTATGCCCACTGCTGACTCCACCAGGCTCCAATGGATAGTCCCAGTCTAATGGTCACACAGATAGCACTGATTAAATGGATCATGAAAAACCAAAAGTCATAAATCTGGGGGAGAGGATATGGGGATGATAGGAATTAGAGATAGGAGGGGGTGTGAAAAGAGAATAATTATAATGCATAATACATATATGACAATATCAGACAACTCTTTTCTGTGTATCTAAATCTTTTCATACTATGTTGTCATGAGAGTGCATTCATTTTATCCTTATGTCCTCCTTTGGTTCATAATTCAATAGTGAACAAATGACTATTATGAGCACTGAGCAAAGCTACAAACAAAATTCAACGGCCCTATACTACTGACGCTCAAACATGAATACCCACCAGACTCACAGGGAGGGCTTCTACATATGCAGACTGCTGCTGCCTCCAACTCTCCCAGCTTCTAATTCAGCAGCTGAGATCTAAGAGTCATAGATGATGCTGATACTATGGATATCGAGACTTGAAGAACCATTACCCTATAGCAAAAGGGAGCTTATAATACAGCAAGAAAGAGAAATGGTTACAAGGTAAAATGGTGGGTGTTTAGGAGAAAGATACTTGATTTATTGTGGGTTCAGGGGAGGGAACATTTCTTATCCTGTGGAAGGACTGGAAGTGGTCAAATCAGCCAAAATGTGAAGGTGTGTTATATTCTGGTAGTAAATCATGAGCATAGAGATGGGATAAAGAGGAGAGAAGAATCTGGTGAATACACAGGAAGTGCAAAGGCCACAGGAATAAAGGGGTGGTCCTAAGCAGAGAGAGCCAAGTAGACTCCTGGTGTAGAGCTGCTCGTACTTTAGTGTGCAGGCCTGTGAGTCTCCAGGAGTGGCAGAGCCCTCAAAAGCAGGATGAGCTTTGTGGAGGCCGTTCTAGTCCTGAGTTCTAGTCGTTTCAGGACGTTTGGCAGTGTCTCTGGCCTGCTAGATGGATGCCAGTAGTGCTCGCTCCCAGAAGTAACAGTCAAAAATGTTCCCGGACAGTGCCAGAGGTCCCCAAGAGTCTTTTGAAAATGGCCGGTGTAGAAGTTACACGGCAGGGATTCTCGTAGGCCCACAAAGTATACAAGGTGACTCTTTTTCTAAAGCAATTTCCGGTAAGTCATTTAGAAGGTCTAACTTGTATGTTAAAAGAAAACAGCATTTAGTGAAAGAGCAAAATCATGAGAATTATTAGAAACTTCACGGCTACTGTGGACTTGACGCAAATTTTCATTGCTCCTACATGTTGCCACCTGCACCTCTCTAAAGTCAGCTTTTCAGCAGGTGTAACTCAGTGTATGACAGAGAGCCATGGAGCAGGGACAATGGTGGGAGCGCAGACTCTAACGATTTTTTCTTAGGTACTTTAAGATTACAGTGGTGTTTCAGAACTTGAAAACTGGTAGTTCCCCTGGGACTGAGCTACTTTGAAGTTCCACAGAGTAAGAAACCCCTCCCGTCCAACAATGTGACAAAAAAGATTAGCCCCTCTTCAGAGGAAAATGGGTTTTACAAAGGCAAAGATGAGATTTGGGCAATGGAGTTATTCATTTTTGCAAATAACTAACATAATAAATTAATTAAAGCAAGCAGCAAATGTTTTCACAGATCAGTGAGCTACTGTGAAAGGGTGCAGTACAATTGAAGTTCAGTGTTGGAAATGTCATTACATTACCATACTGGGCCTTTCAGAGCAGAGTCGTGTTAGCTAATTTAAATACTCAACCTGAATGTGTATAACTTCCAAAAAATCCCAAGTATCAGACATCAATTCTACTTGACAGTTGGCTTTTATGTTCAGCTCACATTACCTCTGAGAGTTACACATACTATTTTTGAATGCAAAGTAAGAACAATACTTTTGTGGGCGCCAAATGAATAAAGAAGACACTGAAAATCCTCCTAGGATATAAATTAACTTTTCAAGATCAGCTCCACTCTGAGGATGAGCCGAAGGCCAACAGAAAGCAATGTTACCTCAAGTATCATGACAGTTGCCAAAAGGCCTGTTCATTCCCTAGGTTGCTAATACACTTCATATCCCTGTCAAATAGCAGTCTGATAATAAAAGACAAAGCATGTGTCTACAGGGTCAGAGGAGAATGTGATGCTAGAGTCCCCAACTAAAAGAAACTCTCTGCTTGTGTTCAGTTCACACCCTCGGCATGAACTCAGTGGCCTGGTACAGAAGTAAGCAGCCCCATCTTTAGAGGATACCCTCTCAAGCCAATAAGGACTACAGAACAGAATGGTAAGCATTGCCTACAAGCCAAACCCCAGAGCACCACCCTGATACTATTCATTCACTCCCACTTTCTCAAGCCACAAAAGCCTGACATATTTCCACTTTGGTTTAGCTAATAGGAGGTAAAAAGCAGGAGACCCCAAAGGGTATCTTTAGTCCACCAAAGGTCACCATAATTTGGCGGTGGCCTTTTAACCCAAGTGCCATACTTTTCCCTGGTTGGCTCTCTCCTGCCACCACCCCTTAAGGATAAAGTAGAATCATTCTCTGAAGGACTGCCTCATTATTTCTGAGTTTCCTTCATGCTGTCCAAACCCTTGCAAATGGCCTATCTGTGAACTCTTCTCAATAACACCGTGCAAGGGTATGTTCTCTACTTACAGCCAAGACTCTGCCTAATCCATTAAGGTTCTCCCATTAAAATGTGTCTCCACCTGTTCTTCTTCCCTTAAGGCAGCTGAGATGGAATGAGAGTGATTTCCCTGCTTTGTCACAAATATAGTGAATTCTCTCCAAGAGAAGACAAGGAATTACGATGAAATTGTTGCTGCTATCTGACACATAACTAAACTAGTAGCAAAAGAAAACACTGAAAAACCATGAAGTGAGTTTACCTGCATTGATGAGGTCAGCATCAGCTTCGTGTTGCAGTGGGTATGGGCCCTGTAAAAGCCAGCACAGCACACATTCAGTGAGCGACACAGTCACATTTCCCAGTCATATACAAAACTGTTTAAATACCTCCCCTGAAGACCTAGAAAGCTAACAACCAAACACTTGAGGTAAACTTTTCATAAATAATTCTTGAGTTTTCATAACTCTTTCTCATATTTGTTATGACTGGGCAAGTGAGCAATAGCTCCTAAAAATTACCAGACTGCTTTAGGAAAAGTAATTTTTTAGTGTCTGTTATATAGGTATCAAGTGTGATCAGTCTTTTGACATTGTATCATAACAATATTATCTACAGTTTCCATGCAAGAACCACACAATCAAGTAGTGTGTGTGCGTGTTTCTAGTATTTTTCTTTGTTGTTTGTTTCATTTTATTCTTACTTGTTTAAGATATATATTTGCCTGTTTGTTTTCTAGAGAGAGAGAGAGAGAGAGAGAGAGAGAGAGAGAAAGGTAGTGTGGAATTAGAAGGGTGGCAGGTAGGAAAGATCTGGAAGGAGATATCTTCAAGTAATCATTCACAAAGGAAAAATTAGGTTCTTGGTTGACTGGTTGGTTGGTTTTTCCAGGCAGGGTTTCTCTGTGCAACAGACATGGTTGTTCTTTTTTTTATGTATATATATTTTATTTTTTTTATATAAGTACTTTATTTTTTTTCTTCTAATTACATCTCAGTCACAAACCCTTCCCTATTCCCCCTTCCTGTCCCACCCTTCCACCCTCTTCCCCCCCAACAGCTTCCCTTTTCAATCCAACAAATGGTTCTTTCTCTTATAACAGTAAATTCTATACAAAACAGCAGAATTAAATATGCCACATTTATGAGAGTTAAATGGCCCAGTATACCTTCCCAATGTCCAGTTCATATATATTTGGCCCCTGACTTTAACTTTCTACCTTCTAACCATCTCCATGAGTTTAAAGTTCTATAACTGACTTAGCTTTCATACTAACTTGCATCACTATTATAACCATCTTCTTAGATCTAGAACGCCCTCTTGATTCCTAAACAACTCAACATTTAGCTATGAGACTCAAGCTGTCTATTCTTCAACCACCTCAGAGAGCTGAGAAGGATAAATATATCTGATTATATAGGAAGTGCAGGGCCTGCAGCTTCCAATACTAAGAAATGACAAACCAGTGACTACCTGGACAGTTCCCATTTTCTCTCCATACATTCCAGCATCAGTCTTCAGCCTTTTGGTCCTGTTTCTCTGACAGACATTTATTGTAGAGCAGGGATTGTGAAGGACTAACCTACCCTGTCTTGGCAGAGCTAGGCTGTCGACTTCCCTGCTACCAAGTTTTGTCCTTTTTGGACAGCAGTCTGTCTGCAGTTGAAGCGAGGAGTTTTTACATGCCAAGAGATAGGCTTGCCACTAATTCAACCATGTCACACTGGAGATTCTTTTATCTTCTACTTAGAGTAGAATAGAGGGTGCTGTCAGGAGCTGATGTCACGATATCAAAAAAAAAATCTTAATTTAAGACCACATCTTTGAATGCCATATTCTGCAGATCTCTTGGGGTTTTTGAAGATGCCCTATCTATCTCTTGTATTTAGATAAGCAAATGTTGCTTGTCTCTTAACAACTTGATTACTGAGTAGCTTAGAGAATATCTGTGATAGACTGTCATAGTAGCTAACAAGGTGACATGCATGCATGACTAGGAGTTTGTTTTTCTTTTTTTTTTTTTTTGGTTTTTCGAGACAAGGTTTCTCTGTGTAGCCCTGGCTGTCCTGGACTCACTTTGTAGACCAGGCTGGCCTTGAACTCGCAAAGATCCGCCTGCCTCTGCCTCCCAAGTGCTGGGATTAAAGGCGTGTGCCACCACCGCCCGGCTAGAGTTTGTTTTTCTTAACTATCCTAAACAGTTTAAGACAGTTGGTATCAAGAGGCCAGAGCTTCACATTTCGTTTTTAAGTATCTCTAGGTACGATACCATTAGGAAGCGTTACCTTTAATTTTGTATCAATATACAAAGATCTATTCAAATGTGGCTAAATATACTCTTAATTCTGTATCAATATACAAAGATCAATGCCTATGTGGCCCAATACAATCTTAATATTGCATCCATAGGGCAGGGCTCTGTTCTTATCTTTCTAGGAGAATCAAAGCATCCATTCAAGGAACCCAGGGACAACTGGACAACGGAAACCTCAGCAGAAAACAGAATCAGACACCAAAAGAAGACGAGTGATCCAGATGATTCAGCCTGACAGACTCCCTCAATAGCTGTCTCCATCAAAAGCCTACAACCACAACAATTCAATATCGCTAAGACTGTTCAGCTCTACACAATGCCCCAGCCAGAACCTCAGTAAAGCCTGCAAGTTCAGCTTCTGCCTACAAACTCCTTAGGACATCTAAACAGCTGAGAACAGAAGGACTGAACATAAAAGGATTGTACTAACATTTTTAACCATTTTTCCATTTTGGTTCGGGCCCCAAACAGGTTTACTACGACCCAAATCAGCAGGAAGTCATTTTAAGAGAGCAACGTCCCATACCCAGAGGGTGGGGAGGGTGTTTCTCCGCCCCCCCCCCCTTTTGGTTATTTGAAGGACAACTGAAAACTCTGTTATTTAGGGGAAGAGATTACAAGTTGTTAAATGGTCCTGTTTAATGGGTTTTGGAGGTTAGACCCAGGGTATTCCTTCTTTCCCTTTTCTGTATCCTTCTTTATCTCCTATGTAGGAATGCACGGACTTGAGAAAAATTGAGACATAGACATAGCACAAGAAGGACCAAGAAAAAGGGTCAGATTATTGAATATGCCCTTATACCTTTGCATATTGATACAAAATTAGCAGTATATTTGGCTAAAGTGGTATTGACCATTGTTTATTGTGCAAAAATAAGATTGTATTGGACTATGTCGGTATTGATATTTGTACATTGATACAAAATTAAGATTATAGTTGGCCACAGTGGTATTGACATGGTTGTTCTAAAACACATTCTCCACACTAGGTTGGCCTCGAACTCACAGAGATCTTCCTGTCCCTGCCTCTGCCTCCCACATGCTGGGAGGCACCACTGCCCCATGGAAAAATTAGTTTTCTCCAACAGAGTCTAACTGGGTATACAAACAACATTTAAGGAAAGACTTCATTCTCAACAGTAGGTGGTCAACAGAAAATGAATTCAGTGGTATTTTGGAGGGTATTTTTTGCCTCATAACACTTTGTCTTGTTTAGTTTTAGCCTTACAGATCTTTTGTGTGTGTGTGTGTGTGTGTGTGTGTGTCTGTGTGTGTATAAAATGGCTTCTGATTTTGTGTTTTCATAAGATTTCTGTGTGTGTGAGAGTAGGTGTTTCTTGTTCTTTTTCTTTGGCTCCTTTTTTCTGGTTTTGTTTGTTTGGGTTTTTTGTTGTTGTTGTTATTTGGGGTTTTATTTGTCCTATTCTGGTTTGAGTTATTTGTTTTGTTTTTTTTATTTTTTTAGTTGCCTGTTTTTTTTTCATTGTTTTTAAGTTGCCTGTTTTCTAATGAGAAAAAGAAAGGATGTGGATTTGTGTGGGTGGAGAGGTAGGGAGAGTCTAGGAAGACTTGGGGGAGAGGAAATTGTAATCTGATTATACTGTATAAAAGTCTATTTTTAATAAAAATTGAAATTACTATAAAAAGTACATGTTGTATGAAAATAATAAGAAAAACAATAACAAAACAATATCGTTCTAAGTTTGTGACCTTTGTTGAGTCGTTTTAATACCTAACTTGGCCCACAAAGAGCCTGTGGGTCACAGGTCGAACTTACCTGCAACTCTTTGCAGCAGGACAGTGAATGCCACCTACACATGTGTTATTTGGCTACAAAGATTTGAAACAGCATTCTTTTGTTTTGGTATATAATGTGTGTGTGTGTGTGTGTGTGTGTGTGTGTGTGTGTGTGTGTGTGT
>CAJQZJ010011242.1:4742268-4796752 GCA_907164525.1 Lophiomys imhausi
TGTGTGTGTGTGTGTGTGTGTGTGTGTGTGTGTGTGTGTGTGTGTGTGTATATGTGTGTGTGTATATACCTTTGGAGGTCTGAATTTGAAATTTTAATTTTAGCCCTCTCTGTCTACACATGGGCATCCTTATGTTTCCTTTGCTCAGCTCTCCTCAGTAGGATATTTTGCATATATGCACATGAATGCACACATATGTGCATATGTGTATATATGCATATGTTTTGGTGGAGAACAAAATGAGGACATCACATGCTATGTACATTTTTTCTGCTACACTTGAGGTATGAGGGTAGGTCCTCGAGTCAATTCCATATCCTTTTTACAAAGTAACTCTAGTGACTTGAATGGAGTCAAGCACATTTTTATCATGACATATACTAACAGAAAGGGAGAAAGGGGAAAAGAAAAGATGTAAGAGTTAAGAATGAGTAAACTACCCTAGGAGAGGGAGAGAAGGGAGAGGGATAAGAGGGTGGGAGGGGAGACTGGGAGGGGAGAGCAGAGGGGGCTGTGATTGAGACGTAACTTGAGTAAATAAAAATTAAAATTAAAAAAATGAGTAAACACGCTATAAATTTTTAATATTCTCCAAAAAGAGGGACTGAAAACTATCCTATAAATAGACTGAATTAACAGCTAATGTTTTAGGCTTTTGCGCATTTCTCTTTCAATATTCAGTGTGGATAATTCACAAAAGCTTACTTTCTCTTTCTTCAACATCAAAAGGGTGACCAGTTTACACAATCTCAGAGGCTCCTCAAAGGTACAAGTCTTTCATATCAATAGGAATCTGCTTCTATCCAGACACACAGCATTTTTGTGTCTCTGAAAATGGTCATGAGTTGGTTCAACCAATCAGTATCCACTATGTACCTGTGGTCATCATGCATATTGTCCACACAGGATATATATTCTTCCATATATATAATTTTATCATGGTAACAGCAAAAGTATACTGAGAAATAATAAAACACTGGAAAAATTGTAATGAGTAAACTAAAAACATCATTTTCCATAGTTCATGAAGAAAAGTTTAACTATCAACTTACCAAACCCAAGACTCCATTTTCACTTTGAAGATGAACAGTCATATTTGGACTGATAAAGTTGCTGGCCAGAAGAGGTATCCCTATCCCCAAGTTAGCTGAGAGAAAGGTGTTAAGGTGCAGCACAACATGAGCATGGACTGTCCTATAAGTCTTTACTTACTCACATAAATCAGAGCAAGAGTCTTCTTTAGAGGGAAACTTATGAATATATTAGCTGAATAAATTCTCCAAATACTCTCGGCACACTCGTCGACAGTTCTCCAAAAAGGAAGCCTCTAATTAGTCCCCACTTTCCCACTAACATTAATTAATTAACTTTATCACAAAGATCAAAGGAGTGGTTTTAGAAGATAGCCAAGGTCATTTAACAATCGTGTAAGTCAGATGTGATTTTTACTAATGTGTTCAGCAAGCCTGGATTAATATAGTTTTGTCTGACATTACTAAGCATGCTTTGTGTTCTGTTTAAAAAGATATTTTCACAATACAAAACCCTCACTATAAAGACAGATGGTTTAAAATTCCAAGAAGACAGTATTATTTTTAAATTTAAAGGGAAAAAAAAAAACCCTAATCAGACCAAACTGTCACTTAAAGTCCATCAATTGTTTTGATGGCTGTAGTAATGCTCATTGGTAAATACGTCTGAGACGTAATCAGGAAAGAGAGCAAGATATGCTTCAGCAAACATTCTGAAGTCAAAGGAGAAGTAGCCATGCACCATGAAGTTCCAAAGATCAAAGAGGGTATGGGTCCTTGTCCCTTCCACATCCAAGCAGGTCAGTGCTGGTTTGTCCTCCAGGGTTTGAGGCTAATCCTCTTCTCAACATGGGCAGGAGAAGCACATCAGAGATCTGTTCTCTATCACTCTGCACGAGCACTTCTCAGAGAAGACTGACTTAAAAAACCAGAATTGACTTAAAAGGAAAAAAAAATGGTACTCTGAGAAGATTGTATTGACAGGGAAATCTTTATGAATCATGGCCAGACACAGAAAGAGGGGAAGAGAGAGAGAAAGAGAATACTTATATATAACATGATATAACCACCAGCAAGGCCAAAAACATAATGCAATGGTACAAGTCACTTCTTGTGGATACAGGAAGTCGGGAAACGATAATGACAGCTACTTGGTTCACAGTCTAACAAACCACAGTCAAATGTCAGCGTAATTTATACTTCATTTCTCAGTCATGACAGAACATGTTGCATACTAATTCTGCTATGGACAACTATTTTCAGGTAATTACAAACCATGGACACATACACAGCTATTATATTACTTTTAAAATACTTTAGTAAGAAGTTGTATGTGGTGGTTCACTCCTCTAATCCCAGCACTCAGGAGCCAGAAGCAGGTGGGTCTCTGTGAGTTTGAGGCTAGCCTGATCTACATAGTGACTTCTAGGACAGTCAGTGCTATTTAGAGAGACCCCCGTGTCCAGTAAAAAAAAAAAAATGTAAGTAAATTAAAAATAAAATACTTTAGTAAGACATATACCAGGAAACAAACAGCTATGCACAATTTGTGTAGACTAAGGTAGGTAATAGAGAAAGACCACTAAGATGAACTGAGTCAGAGACATTTGTCACAGGCAATATAGCAACAGTGCATAAAGAACAACACCTAGGAGTGGCTAACATATGGAATGAGTCTCTGCTTATGTGTCAATGGTAAGACAGCTGAGAAAAGCTGGCGGCCATCATCCACCCAGTCCAGGCCAACTCCCTCCCTTGCCTATACATTAGATGGATGATGGCAAACATGGTACTCTCTCCCTCACGTGAATTCTCACCACAGTACAGGTGCAAACTGAAAAATCAAGAAATAATAGAAGAGGAATAGAAAATTATCTCAGTCAAGATGACAGGAGAAATGACTGCAAGTCACAGGAAAGGGAAGCTCGTAGATGGACAGCTCCTAGTCCTGTCTGCCCTAAGTCTATAGATACAGCTTCCCCAGAGCCAAAAGTCCATAAATATGTATCTTATCATACACTATGTGTATTGCTTGCATTATAGTTCAATATCTAGTATACTGAAAATTAACAAAATAATGAACAATCTCACTGTTATTTAAGTGCATTCAAACTTCAGGCACTAACTGTACTAAATCATGTCCACTCTGGTGATTTTTACCAAAGATAAAAGGGATGAGGTACAGAATTTGAATAATTCATTGAGTACCTTTACAAAATATCAGACAAAAGAGTGCATGCATAGGATCTTTATCAAAGGAAGCAGAGGTTTGTTAAGAGTTTGAATTTTATGGCTCATTGAGTAATCAAATGTCAGAATACCAAGAAAATAAATAGCACTGATTCCAACAGTGATTCTAATATTTGAAGCCCTCATCTTGTGTAATAGCTCTTCCCTAAAACTTCTAGCTAAATGGTAAACTACAGAAATGCAACACACACTCGACAATTACTAAATGTGTTTTAGTTGTCATTGAGAAGGCAAGAATATCACAAATACCAACTTCAAAAATCTTGCCACTTCCAGATTACATATCCCATTTTGTAAAGTTTGACTACTTTTAAAGTTAATGTAAACTATTCAAGAATCATTATTCAGAGGCCAAATAGCCTGTTAAACATGGAAAATCGACAACTGTATATTTGGTAGACTTCAGACTGAGAAAGGATACCATACATGCCATCCTCAAACTCAAGGGCGGCTCTCTTGATGATCCGCTCCCTAACATCATCCCCAGGCTTACCAGACTTGGTTTTTCCATCTCCTTCCTTTCGGAGTGATAAACGCTTTAAAGTAAGTAGAAACAAATATTCAATCTTAAACAAATGTTTAAGATCTGCTTTCAACTTTATCATTGCTTCAATATGAAAACTTGCAAGGAAAAAAATACCATTTATTACCAGCAGGAGGCAAGTCTACAATATAGTGGAGCATCTTTAAAAAGAATGCATGAGTGATATTTCATGACAGAAATCGTTCTTTAGGAAGTAGATAGAGCAGGTCAGTCAGATTTGTTTGAAGAGGAAGACAGACTGCTCACACTGCGAAGCAAACAGTTCCCTAGTTGATGCCATTCTGACTACTGCACTGTTCTACCTAAGGCAGATGAATTCTCCTCAGGTGTCTGAGCCTAAATAAAGGAAAAGACATAGGCCCTGGACATCTGTTTCCTGGGGCTGTCAGAACATGTTTACCAGGTGTTGCTGCCGCCAATTGCCTATTTCCTCCTGCAGAGTCTAGACTGGCTTTGCTGTGTGTGCATCACAGGAATCCTGGAAACAGCCAGGGAACAGTTTCTATTACTAAATCTCCTCAAAACAGACGGGTCTGTTTGCAAATATCCTACCCTAGCTCTCAAGGCTCCTGACAGCAGTCTGGGATTGTATCCTGTTTTTGACTCTGATTCCTAATATCCCTTGCTGTATATCTATTGTGGTACTAATCCCTAGAAACTTTTAAATCTTGATATCAACTGAGACCTAGTAGGCCAATCATTGTGGAAAGCCCCAGTGCTCCTAGTTTCGAACCCCTAGACATCTCATACCCATCATCTTCCCCTTAACTGGCTCAAAGCTTGTTAAAAACTATATTCTGTATTCCATAAAAGTATAAAACTATCTCAAAACAGATAGATATTTATGAGCAAACATTAAGACTCCAGAGGGGTAAAGCCATCCAAGACCTGTTTATTCATCTCTACTCACTAAGACAGCTATCCAAAACCAGGGATCATAAATTGCAACCATCCCAGAATCCTAGCAGATAAGACAACCTACAAAATCACAACATGTGGAGAAGCTGTTACACTGGCAGTACGCAGTCAGTTCCTTTCCAATGGGCTCACCAGAAACTCCTCCTTAAGACCCGGAGTAAGACTGCTTAGCTCCAACCTTCTATCACCCAGAATGGCCTGAGAGACATGTGTCTCTAGTAACCACATCCATCCATACTGTAGAGAAAGCTCTGTGAATTACCTCAATTCTCTTCTCATATTTTTCTCCTTTTATAAGTCGGTGTACATAAATCTTTGGAATGTGGATATCTTCTGGAGCAAATGAGCCAATGTCTACAATTTCTTCAACCTAGAGTAAAAGAAAAAAACGTTAAGTGAGACAATGAGAGCTTAATGTGTCCATGTTTATATTTTTAAATGTAAAACATACACAAATTCATGTCCAGCTTGTGAGTACTGTATAAATAGTATGCACATGCATCTATAAAAGTACATGCAATGAATACCACACCACTTAGACCTACAACTGAGAAGAAACCCAAAATCCATATATCTGAAAGCAAAATTCAGGACATAAAGCAGCAAAACTTAGTCTTTTCCAAAAGAACTTTGGTTACAAATTCATCAAATTTACCAGGGCAGCTGTTGGACTTTCATAAATTGCAGCTCAGCAATGCAAAGCTCAAAAGCACACTCCTTAAAATTAATAAGAAATTTATCATATCAAAGACAAAAATCTGTAACAGCATCTGTGTGGTCAATTGAAGAGGTTTTTAAATATAGATGCAAATGCCATCCACAGCCATTTTTAATTATTCTTGTTGTTCACTTCCCAGGATCGTGACAGAACTGTAATCACTGAAATAATTTTACTCAAAGATGAATAATTGATTTTAATATGGAAATTTCAAGAAGGAATTATTAGGTAATAACTAAAAATGGTCAAACTAATTAGAATCAGAGTCACTCACAGGCATTTTGCAATAATATAAATGTCCCCAAGTTAGCCTGCTATTTTAGGATTTTTTTTAAGTTTTTTTTTCAGCAACATAAATGAACTATGAATGACAAGGAGTCAAGAAAAACTAATCTCAACATTAAATTTTGTTGAAATTTTAGTTAGAGGATTAGCTTTCTCATGACAAACGCATATAATGGATGTCATATGTGCTAAGGCTTGACTCTTTAATGCTTCTCATGGTCTATACACAAATAGTTGAGGCATCCTCAGGTCACTGAGGGGAGGCTAACTTCTCTGGAACTATATCCCTTTCATCTGTGTGTTATGCTCTCTGGCCATAGTGACAGAAGCAGGTTGTCCCATCACGCATCTCCCACTACTGCTGTCTAGCATCCCACCAGAGTCCCAAAGGCAGGGGACCTGCCCGATTAGGAAGGACCAATTCAAACCCACACCCCCAAACAATCCTTTTTTCTTCATAATGTAATTACTGAATCCTTTCTTGTAGTGACAGAAATATCATAGAATGCCTGAAGCAAATAACTATTTGCTTAAGTGAGTTGACTTATTTAAACAAGGAGAGTAATTTTGAACCTACTGTCTAAAATATTAAACAAACTACCCAGAAGACTGTGGAGTTAAGTCTTCACTATGTTACTCTGCTCTCTGATCTATCACCAGGCTCCTGCCACAGAGAAGGAGCACAGATTACAGGAGATGTTCAGTTAGTACACACTGTCCCCAAGCAGATGAAGAACACCAGGCACTGGATGCGAACTGCCTCTCTAATAAGAAAGATCTAGGCAAAAATTAAAACGCCAGGGAGAAATCCAAGTTGGGTTAGTGGGGAGAGATGGACTTGGGAAGAAGCAAGAGGTATAGGGAATTGTGGGGTCCCCATGTCCTTCCATAGGGGGTGACTAGAAGACTTCTTGCTCTATACTCAGGTCTTTCTCTCGGAACCTTTCTGGTACCATAGTATATACATATTTATTCTCACTCATATTGCCTCTCTCTCTCTTACTCCCCTTCTGCTTTCTTTCCTTCCCTTCTTCTCCCTCTTTCTCTTCCCCACTTCTCTCTTTCTCTCTGTGTATGTTGTATATGCACATGTTTTTGAGGGTGTGTGCATGTATGTATGTATGCAGGTGAACATGTACATATGTACACAGGTATGTGGAAGCCAGAAATTGACAACAGTGTCTTTCTCAATCTCCTCCAACCCTTCTTTTTAGACAAGATTGTTTACTAAAACTATAACTTATCAGTTTGGTGAGACCAATTACATGATGAGCTCCAGGGACCCAGGGATTATGGACATGTGCTACCATCATTGTCTTTTTTATGTGGTTACAGGGGTATTCCAAACTCGGGATCTCACAGTATACAACAGGCTGACTTAGCCATTTCCTCAATCCCTGTCCTGACTCTCTTTCTACAAAGTGGGAATCAGCTTTAAAAAAGCTAGAAGTAGTCAGTGCAGTTAAGTGTCACTGCTATGTCTGAGCCCAGTTGCAAATTTGAGCCTTTACAGCTCATTCCCAACTTCACACTGTTTTCAATCTGAGCCTTCAATGAAGTTCTTGACTTTAAAAACATGTTTCTATTGTACCGAGGATATATGTGAAGGCTTATTACTCAAGAAAATATTTTTTATGTTTATTTATTACTTCAGGTAATAAATATCCATATCCATCACAGTGCCTTCTTTCCACCCCTCCCAGTCCTGTCCTCCCACCTTCTACTCTACTCTACTCAAGAAAATATTGACCACAGCATTCATTATAAAGTCAGAAACATCAATGGTCAACCACAGGGAATTGACAGAAATAAATATTACATGTGCTAACAGAATGAACTAATTATTATACTTTTGTAATATTGAATGGCATCTCACAATTTAATGTTCATAAAAATATAAGATTTTTTTACAAGCAAATGTTTATACATATATGCTTCAACACAACTACATCATTTTCCTGTTTTTCTTTCTTGATAAACTTAAGCAAAAATGGTAGATATTTGGACACTTGTGTATTGCATTGATCAATTCAGTGCAATTAGCATTTCCTCTCAGCAATTATGTGTAGACCTATGAAAAGCAGAAACACACTGTAATTCTAATAATTCTTCTCCCTGGGTAATTCTATAAGTTATTTCTGTAGGACGGGGCTGTTTGCAGGAGTCAGAAGACAACCTCGCATGCCAAGCCTTAGCTGCTACCTGCCTTGTTTTGTGAACAGTCTCTCACTAACCTGGAACTGACCAGGTAGTTAGGCTAGCTAGCCAACAAGCTCCAGGATTCCGCTTGTCTTTGCCTCCCACATTCATCTTGGTAAGGGAGCTTAAATGTGGGTCCTGGTGACTGAGCTCATGTCCTCCTGCTTACACAGCAAGCACTTCACTAGCTGACATATATCTCTAGCCCTGTATTTTTGTTTCCGTTCTAAGTGGAGAAAGCTAAAAAGTCTGGGGATTAGGGTAGGTGCCCAGGGCCTCACGAATGCTAAGCACACATTCTGCCACTAGATTCCATCTCCGGACCCTCATAAATGCTATGCATTCAAAGACACAAGAGACACCAAATAAATGCTTTCCCAAACTAGGAAATATAAAAAGTGGACAGTGCGAGAGACCTCACAATAGATACGGACCCAACTATTAGACTCCATAACAAGAAAACAGAAAAGATATAAATATCCATTGTAGCATTAGGAAATAAATCACAGAAATCTTTTCCCTATTATCTTGATGACAACAGTGTGAATTCTTTTCCATACCTAATGCTACTCTGGGCGTTCTGGCCTTTAGATCTCCTGCTCGAACTACAATAACAGCCTCCTGATTCGTCCACTGACTTACCCTTTAGCAAGATCAAGGAAAATAATAAGTGGGGGGAGGTGAGTGGTCCTCCCTTAAACTGGAAATCTCAAGAGTAAACAATCACTATTGATTTTTCTGGTTCTACAAATTAGTTTTCATCAAAACTTACTAAATCAAGACAAAATTTCATTACTAAGGGCAATTATAACATAACTTTCACAACAAATAGATAAACATGCCCTAGTTTAAAACTTTAAAAAGCAACAATTCAGTTAAACGCAGTCAGTTCCATACTTTGTAGTGCTAATTTCTGTATTGTAGAAAATGTATGTGCAGCATTTGTCAAAACAATACCAACACAGGCCTAAGCTGAGCACTTCTACACAAACAAGACTTTCTTTAGTGTTTGCTAGCAGAACTGGGAGCAAGTATCTGAAGTACAAATCAAAAGGAGAAAATCTATTTTCAGACGGTCTGTGAGGGGTCCAACAACAACAAAACAGAAGAGCCAGAAATACCTTTATGGTGTCTGTGGATGGGACTGAAGATGGTGTCGGTACTGTGTGATCTTCAGACACATCCAGGAAGGCTCAACAGAGTTATTAAAAAGTCCAGTGCAATCAAGTGATAATATATGCAAGGAAGAAAATCTGTCAACGATGAATGAAATGAGATGCTTCTAGAGGCCTTCAGCAAAGGCTGCAGAAGGCACTCAGGACATTACCAGAGAAAAATCAAAGTACCAGGAAAATATGGGCAAATGTAAGCATCCCAGACAAGCTCAGGATGGAAGAAGGTAACTAAGAACAATCCCAGCCTTCTCCCTGGCACTGAGAATAGTTCTCACACAGCACCATCAGGTAGTGCTCCAAATCCAGACACTTGAGGCTTCTTAATTAGTACTTGTCTTACTTCAGTCGTTAGCAGGAAAATAGAGGCTAGGAAATGCTAATGGTTACTGATTTGAGCTTTGTTCTGAAAGGTTTACTCTCTGCCTTGCACCTTGCTACTTTATAAGCATGAAAGTTTTTTTTTTTTAAGCCCAGGGAAAGATAAGTATTAATCTCTGGTGACGATGTTTTTGTATCTGCTTGGAAAACATCTCAGGTAGAACAGAGGAGCTGTGAGGAAACACTTTTTTTATATGATAACTTCAGTTTGTTACATCCACAAACATGGGCCGGACCCTAAATCTGTTTGCAAAAATACCTGCACACCTGCAGGGACCAAGTAAAAGCTCCCATCCACACTTGCGAGCCACTTCAACTTTCACGGAAGGTTAGCAGGAACACTCTCTTTTATCAGGAAAATAGTCCAAGTCTATAGGAGAAGGGCTTTGGATAATTCTAGTTTTATCCACAGAAGCAGAGGAGGAAGAGGAACAATGGAGAAATATTTATTCAGAAAATCGCAAAGGGGCAAAAGAAATCCAACAGAGGGTTACTACCTGCTTAAGCCTCATGCTAAGGAAGAATATGGCCAGTTAAAATTGTATGAGAAAGTAACGTGGAGGCTTAAAGGACCAAAATGCATATGGACATCTTCATAGAAATGCACAATGTCAAAAGAGCTAAGGAGCCACTAATATTATATCAACTATACTCATTTCTTCAGATATGGTCTTCTTAGCACTATTAGAGACAGTATGGAATATGATTGAAAGGCCAGCACTGAAACCTAGCAGATCAGATCTCATGCCAAAGGACACGCTACAATGTCCAATGAAAACAGGTTCTCCTTAAAAAAAAAAAAAAATCCTGTCAAAGAAAATGTGTACATGCTAGGACAGTCAAACCTATGCATGAAATCTTGTTTAAAAAAATTTTAAGGGAGATTGAAAGGAGCAAGACTATCACACTGATGGCCATAAAATCAGACTCTTCATTCAAGCAAAGACAAGGATGCTAAATTTTAAATGAAGTGACAAAACTGCCTCAGAAATAAGAGAGTGACATAGTCAGAGATGTAAATTCTTGAGAAATCTCTGAATGGCTTTCTGACACGCCCTGGCTCGCAGTGAAACTGTGCCAGGAGCAGTGATTCTTGTCTCTGAACCAATAAGGGTCCACTGCTTGGCCAAGGAGAAAGGATAGGAAACTTGAGAGAAACGGCAAGTATAAAATTGGAATTTGTAATGAACCAGAGGGTGAGTCCAGAAATATATTCTGGACTTCTTTGAGGAAGTCTACCTCTAGACTTCAGAAAGTTTGGAGAAAATGAATCAGATCCAGTGTCACAAGGTGAAAATGATAAATGGGCCCCCCTGAAGTATAGGAGGACGCTGTCTGACATTCACCTTGATGATAAAAACAATTTTCTGTAAAGAGATGAGTTTTGTAAATACAGCATGGGCAGCTCACATTCTAAAGTGATCAACCTAATAGAGACACACATGACCTAGGATGCATGGAAGATTTCCGACATTTAAGGACGAGTGCAGCCAGGTGTGGCGGCAGACACCTTTAATACCAGTGCTCAGGAGGCAGAGGCAGGTGGATCTATGAGTTCTAGGCCAGTCTGGTCTACAAAGTGAGTTCCAGGACAGCAAGGGCTTTGTTGGACAGAGAAACTCTGTCTCAAACACCAAAAACAAAAAGAGGAGGAGGAAAAGGAAGAAGTTTAAAGGAGTAAAATTGTTGCTGCTGTTGCTCAATTAGCAATGATAATCTTAATTGCCTGGGCAGAAGACAGAAGAAACCAAGCAGCTCTATCCCTTTCTGCCTCTATTTTTGCTATAGGAAGAGAAGATAGACTTAACATGTTTGAGGAAGAGCCAAATCCTAAGAAGAAATATTGATTTTCTGAACTACCTCTAGATTTCAAGGTGTTATTTCCCAGTTTTCTTTAAAGCTCTGACTATGTGAGCACTGAATTGCCATCAAGAGAAAATGGTGGAGATGCCAGCAGAGAAAGAGACACAACAGCACTGCTTTTCAGGATGAGGTCAGTCCACAGTGGCATGTGCCAATGGCTCACTGACAGTTAGTACGTGTGGCCATGAAGAATGAACAGCTGTACCACCTTCCTCCAGTTTACACCATGCAAAATGAACTTTGCTGGTCTGTGATCAACTAGCACATAGTAAAGCCAGGAGAGGGTCCTCCATGTGGTTTCACAAGCATCAGCCCATGCCCTCAAGTAGGGGTTTTATAGATTTAATAGGGAAATGTAAGTCGGTTCTGTAGAAAAATGGCTAATTAAATTACGTTGTGTGCCATTTGTAGAAATAATTAAATTGTTTAACAGTATTTATATTATTGTTAATTGGTTCGGCAGGTGTTAATGCTTAACCAGCCATTATAAATGAGCACACAGTCACCACATGGATTTTAACAAGCTTTGGCCTGAACTGAGCAATCTTAGCCCATCTAAGCTAGCTCTTACTTCTGTTTCTGAATAAAGCCCCATACAGTATACATACGTCCCTTGGGCTGTTTTTCTCCCATGCTATGCCAATGTTCCAGGTCAAGTGGAATGAGGTTCTTTTCTCTAACCCATGGCATGTATCTTCCTTCCTGCCCTTTGTTTATTCTCTTGGAGGCATCTCTTCCCAACAACCTCTTGGCTTCAGAAGCTCATGTACCTTAGTCCTGCCTACCTCTGTCTTTGCCCAGTCTCAGGCCTAAGCATTTATTCAACCAATCAGAGACAATGATTAGAAAATAAAGTAACAGACAGCAGGCAGGATCAATTAATTAGCACTTAGAAGGTATAGCATCACCCCATCAGGGTTCATTCACTTTAAACCAACAAATAAAAACTAAGCACAGGTGAGATTCAGCAAGGAAGAAGACAGTTGGAAAGCTTGCTCTGTCTGATGTAAAGAGAGATGACAACTCAAAAAACAGAAGTGCTGGAGAGATGCTCAACAGGTAAGAAGATGGGGTTCCTTTCTTACATGGCAACTCAACTCTATAAGTCCAACTCCGGTTATAGATGATCTTATGCCCTCTTCTGGCCTCCACAAACACAGACATGGCACACAGACATAACATACAGACAAAATACCCATTTACATAAAAATAAATAAATCATTTAAAAATTTTTAAAAATAAAAGTGGGTGTGTTAGCACCCACCTTTATTCTCAGCACTCAGGATGCAGAGGCAGGTGGATCTCTGTGAGTTCAAATCCAGCCTGGTCTAGAGAGCCAGTTCTATACCTGAAAAGGCTACATAGTGTCCTACAAACATCTTTGTCATGATCTTAAGTGAAGTTAGGGAGGACAGTGTTGCTGTGAAAGAGCAAGCAAGGATCTGGGTACAACCAACAATTCTGAACAGGCAGACTCCTGCTGCTATTAGAAAAAACAATCGCATATTCATACCTCCAAATACTTTCTAAAAGTTTAAGCAAGAAACACCGAATTTTGCCATGATTACAGAGTCAGGTTTTCCTTGGTTATAACTAAGTTGTTTTTCAGTGCACTTCAAATAGGTGCTTTGGATTGGAGCTATCCATTTGAATCTGGGATCCATCACCAGTAGGTATACAAATGTATAGGCAGTGAGTGACTCTTCGCCCTAAATTTATTGTTAGCACATAGTTCAGCAGTGAGAAATAGGGCCACCTGAGGGGTTCCTCCACTCATGTTTGACTGAAAACAGGCCTGCTCTTTTGCAGACTCAGGACCAGCATCCAGAGCTGGTCCAGAGTGTATGACTGCTAACACAGGTGGCCCCAGTTAAACTAAGTGAGTCACAAAACAAAACCAAAGGTCATGAGTCTAAGAAAGAGACTGCAAGGGATGGGAGTGGGGTTGATAGGGATAGGAGTGAGATAAGAGACAGGAGCTGGAGAAGAGGGAGAAATCAGAATGTAATATATATATGTATATATATACATATATATAATATATAGAAAATTGTTAGAAAACAAAATCAGTCATAAAAAACAAACGTGAGAACCATGGCTTTCAGGCCCTTCCTGCATATCTCCCTATAGTCTGACCTCATCCAGTCTCTTTCTCTCTGTTCCCCGGTATCCTCATTTCAATGTGCACTTCTAAGAGGGGGTGCAGTATGAAATCATGTGGTAATTCCTGGACAGCCTTTGCTGTCAGTGAAGGGGCCTCCACATGCCAGCAAGTGTTTCAGAATACTGCCTGGAGATTTGGGGGCTTTATCAAAAATCTAAGGTGGACCGGGATGCCTAGGAAAATTCCACCTGGATTTAGTAGCAGTAATAGTTGTGTCACAAACCATTACTTAGCTTAGCCACTGCATTTTCCTTTAGATTCTAGGTAGTATTAGCTATAATGGGAAGTGCTTGAATTTTTATTGAACATCTTATAGCTCAGTTACGTTTGTTCTTACAGCACCATTCTCTATTCACGCCCTACCCCCACTGTATAGCGTTTCCTCCTTTTAGTCCTACTATGAACTTATCTTGCACATTTTCTAGTTATTATAAGCTATTTTGCTTCACATCTGGAACAAAATAAGTAAAAATTAAAGTATGCTTACCAAGTTTGAGAATGATACAAAGTCAGAAAGAACAGCTAATAAAAATGGTGTCTACTGGTTTAGAAAATAAAGTAGGTTGATAATAAGGAGAATGAAGTTCAGCAAGAATTAAAGCTAACACCATAAAATGATAGCTGAGCTACTTATTCTTAAAACTGTAGCAGTGTTTGTTGAAAACATAACAAAAGGGCTTAATGAACCACAACCAAATGTAGATTTTTTTCTCTCCACTTGCTAGCCAACCTCAGAGTTTGGGTGGTCTTCATCAGCCTAGTGTTTCTCATGACAGAGCAAGAGCGACCCTTCCTCCTACATATGCATCATTTAAGAATGTGGACTATGCATGAAAATGAATGGAACAGTTGGAGCCCTTAAAGAGTTTGGCTTAAAATAATTCAATCTATTAAAACTATGGTTTACAGCATAATCAATAGCACATATAGACCCAAAAAGGAGGAAAATTAGCATGAAACATTCCAAAAGCTTTTTGTAGTTTGGGATCAGTTTTGTTTTTTGAAATGCAAACATAGTTTATAAGCATTACTTACATCTTTGCCATCTCTAATAACAAGTCCAGTCTATCCTGACCTTTTCTGGTATTCTGCTCATAACTTGTCTGACAAAAAAAATACCAGTCTTTACTTTGCCCTAGCGGTGCTGCCATGTAGGCCCCCAGTGTATGAGGAGGCTCTTGGCCCTCATATGACTGCTGAACTGGGGTGGGGGACTGATATGTAGGGACACTCCACTCCAGAGGAGTGGGATGGAAGGGATAGGGGGTAGAGGGTGGGAGGTCGGGACTGGGAGGGGTGGAAAGAGGACACTGTGATGGAGCTGTAACCTGAAGTAATAAATGAACATTAAAAAATATAAAAGAAAAGAAAACAAACAAACAAACAAAAACCCAGTGCTTTATGCTGGCAAAACAAAAACCAAAAAAAAAAACCTGGAATGTACTTAGCAATTATGCTGGTTTAATAAAGTGGTAGTAATAGATTCTTCTTTAAGACATTGCCTCCAGGCAGTGGGAGATGTTTCTAGTATCAGGCATGATTTCTCTCCTGCTTAGGAGACCTTACTTTCAATTAGAGAGCTATTGCTTACTTTCAAGATATGAGTGCCACTATGTACCTTAATGTTATTGTGCCATTCTGGTCAAAGTTGTGATTCCTAGACATCAGCTGGGTAGTACTGTTGATTGTTTTTGTTTGTTTGTTTGTTTGTTTGTTTTCCCCCTTGGAAGCCAGCACAGCACTGGAAGCTAGTCCTTACGGAGGAGATCCCATGTCATATCCAGCTGGGATTCTCCAGCTCTGAAGTGCATAGTGTCTTCAGCAACAGGGACTTACCCTCAGACTCTGGAAGGAATCAAGGGCAACAGCAATAGCCTATATTATTTTGGAAGTCTCTTGATCTGCCCTGACCAACAACTTAGGAAAAGGGTTTTCATGCTTGATACTGGGTTTTTTTTTTTTTAAGTGTCTATGGCTCCTGGAAGGAGCATTGTCAGACCATATAGCATAATTTTATTTATGTATTCTATTTAATTTTAGTAAATAAAAATTAATGCTATTCCTTAAAAAAATACCAGTCTTCACTAAATGTGTAATTTCACAATGTATGCTTTCAAACATGTAAACCACATTCTCATTGTCCAACTTTTACTATTTCTTTTTCTAAATAAAAACCTCATTAAGTCTTTAACAAATTCAGAAAAAGAATTAAATGGAGTACATCTAACTAAAAGAACAAATTACTTCTAACATTTTCATTCAAAACACTAGCTGATAATAGTAAGAAGAAATTACACCATTATGACATACTCCAGGAAAACCAGAGGCACATGGTGTAATTAACAGAATGAAAATAAGGACAGTTCTCAGAAGAATTACACAAAACTGGAAGACTAAAAACCTGTGGAGTTTTCCAGCTACAGACTCACAGTGTTGCCAAATGAAAATTTAATGGTTAAAACCAAAACTTAAAAGGTTATTCTCTAAGACATTCCCTTCCATTTCAGACTATTAATCATCCTCAGAGCTGTTTAATGATCTAAGAACACAAAGGAACCCATAAACTACACAGAGGAATTGGTTTAAATGCTAACATTTCCAGAACGCAGTTACTGTTGCTAAATCAAACAGAGTGTGACTTGAATCCAGTTTGCGAACGATTCAATAATCCCTGAATTTAACATCACTTAGCACTCTCAGTAAAGCAGAACTTCCATCATCCTTCATCTTTTAAATGTTCTTCCCTCTTTAGTTTCTATGGAGCAGCAAGTACCCTGCAGCCCTGTTCATTTCAGTAAGAACATTAAAATGTTATGTTTGGTTTTCCTGATTCAGTGTGAGGCAGCCATAAAAAGCAAAAGTCAACAAACCTCAGAACAAAATGCCCTTTTTCCTCCCTGTAGGTCAGTTTGTAAAACTATCTTATTGAGCCTCAGAGAAACTTATACACATCCATCACATTCTCCACTCTGATTTGAGCATTGAGATCAAACTGCCTACCCCTTACCATAAGCAGAAGAGCCATGCAGTGAGCTCTCCCGGTGATCATCGTGTGGTTCCAGATTTTTACAATAAGCAATATAGCAACATATAAGCATCACTAGAGAAAGCAAGGGGGTCTTAACTCGGAGTCTACTTGACACGAGTAGCTCCTCCCTGAAACTCAACGGGTATTACGTTAAAGCCTCATGTGTCTTTGTTTTTTGTTTTTATTTATTTATTTATTTATTTATTTATTTATTTACTTACTTACTTATTTATTTACTTATTTACTTATTTATTTATTTGTTGCTTCAGGTTACAACTCCATCATATTGTCCTCTTTCCCCCTTTCCCAGCCCTGCCCTACCACCCCCTACCCCCTAACCCTTCCATCCCACTTCTCTGGAGTGGAGTGTCAGTTTAGAAGTCATATGAGGGCCAAGAGCCTCCTCATACACTGGGGGCCTACAGGGCAGTACCACCAGTGAGAAGTGTCTCATTGCCAGGGGGAGAAAACTAAAAAACAAACAAACAAAGAAAAAAAAGTCTATGTCCATGTTCCCTTTGGTGCGTTGGTTGTAGTATAGTTATCCTGTACTATATAGCTAAAATCCTACTATAAGTGAATAGATGCCATATGCGTCCTTCTGAGTCTGGGTTAGCTCACTCAGGATGAGCTTCTCTTGTTCCATTCATTTGGTTGCAAATTGCATAATTTCATTGTTTCTGATAGTTGAGTAATATTCCATTGTGTAGATGTACCACAGTTTTTTAATCCATTCTTCGGTTCAGGGACATCTGGGTTGTTTACAGTTTCTAGCTATTACAAATAAGGCTACTATGAACATAGATGAGGAAACTTCCTTATGATTCTGAGAGTAGTCATTTGGGTGTATACCCAGAAGTGATATGGCTGGGTCCCGAGGCAAAGCTATTCCAAGTTTTCTAAGATATCCCCATACTGACCTCCATAGTGGTTGCACACGCGTGTACTCCCATTGGAGGAGGGTTCCCCTTTCTCCACACCCTCTCCAGCATGTGCTGTCATTTGAGCTTTTGATCTTAGCCATTCTGACAGGTGTGAGATGGAATCTCAGAGTTGTCTTGAGTTGCATCTCTCTGATGATTAAGGATGTTGAGCATTTATTTCTTCAAGTGTCTCTCAGCCATTAGGGATTCCTCCTTTGTGAATTCTTTATTTAGCTCTGTTCCCCATTTTTTGATTGGATTATTTGGTTTCTTGGCATTTAATTTCTTGAGTTCTTTGTAGATTTTGGATATTAGCCCTCTGTCATATGTGGGGTTGGTGAAGATTTTTTCCCAGTCTGTAGATTGCTGTTTTGTTCGAATGACAGTGTCTTTTGCCTTACAGAAACTTTTCAGTTTCATGAGGTCCCATTTATTGATTGTTGGTCTTAGGTCCTGAGCTGTTGGTGTTCTGTTCAGGAAGTTGTCACCTGTGCCAATGAGTTCGAGAGTTTTTCCCACTTTTTCTTCTAGTAGATTTAGTGTGACCGGCCTTATGTTAAGGTCTTTGATCCACTTGGACTTAAGTTTTGTACAAGGTGATAAGTATGGGTGTAATTTCATTCTTTTGCAAGTGGACATCCAGTTGGACCAGCACCACTCGTTGAAGATGCTGTCCGTTTTCCATTGTGTGGTTTTGGCTTCTTGGTCAAAAATTAGGTGGCCATAGGTGTGTGGGTCCATTTTTGGGTCTTCAGTTCGATTCCATTGATCTACTGGTCTGTTTCTATACCAGTACCATGCTGTTTTTATTACTATTGCTCTGTAGCACAGCTTGAAATCTGGGATGGTGATACCTCCAGATGTTTTTTTATTGTACAGAATTGATTTAGCTATTGTGGGTTTGTTGTTCCGTATGAAATCGAGATCAAAATACCAACACAATTATTTATAGACCTATTTCTTTGTTTTTGCTTTTGGTTTTCTGGTTTGTTTGTTTGTTTGTTTAGATTATATCTTTCTCCATTTCCTTCCTCCATTCAATTTCTCCACTAAAGAAAAGTAGGTATGACTGGTTGATATTAGTAAGCCTGGTGTGGTGGTACTCATATATAATCCCAGCACTTCAGAAGCTTGAGATTGGAAGACAGACAGAGGTGGTAACCCCCCTGAGCTACAGGATGTATCCCAGGCTAGCCTGAAAACCAACCAACTAACAAACAACAAAAGTAAATAGTATCAATGCATTGTAAGACAAACTTTTGTCCACATGGTCCTTATGCTATGCATTTTAATGGGTTCTATGATGACAGACAGTGCTACCGAAAGAATTCTAGATAAGGAGTCATGCACTAAATTCCTGCCTTGAGACCATTTAGGACTGTGTTCTTATGTGAACCACGGAACGTCAATCTCTACAAAGTGAAAGTTAACGTGCAAATGGGGCCTGACAATCATTCCAACCCTCCCAGGCTGTAAGTTGCCTTATGTCCTGAATCTTCTATAAACAAGTCCACACAGGATACACATCACTGGACGGTGTCTTTTTAATTATTCTATGTCATTGACACACTGGATCAATCTGGTCCCTGTTACTGGGCACAGGCTGCTAAATGCAACACATGATTTTAATTCTGTGCCACACTGTCTATCTCCCTCCCACTCTCAGTACTTGGCAGACCAGTTTTCTCCTGACTAACAAGGCAATTGGACTCACAAGGGCAGATGAGGTGCTCCCAATCTCGTTAACTAGTATTATGGCATGCACTACTAAAGATGAATAATAAAAGTCTCCTAAATGAGATACACTCTTTTCCAGGCAGCCTTAAACACCACACCTGAAGATAAAAGGGGGCCAGAGAAGTGAGAGGAAGTTGATCACAGTAATAAGGAAGGGAATTTCAAACAGCTGGGAGCACATTATTGCATCTCAGCACAGGACCCGACAATGGCCTCAAATACAAAGCCGTCAGAAAGAACCACTGACAAAAAAACACATTTTTATATTTACACCAAGGCGTGGTGACGATATCAACCAAGCAGAATGGGTATCGTGTTTCTAAGCTTGGAAAGTGGTGCTTAACATTGTAAGATGGCTTCCTCAGAAACTCAGGCATCATTTAATGAGCATCTATTATGTGTCACACATCATGCCGCAGGCCAGCCATACAGAGGTGAGTTATAATGAGGTCATGGAAGGTACTCAAGACTTTGAAGGGGGAGATAAGCAGGCAGATAATCATCATCTACTACAGTGGGGAATACTATGATGATGGGGAGAGCTCCACAGAGAACAGAAAGGGCACCATGAAGAGGATAGGGAAGACGGTCTAGACAGCAGGGCTGTGAGGGCGAAGCCATGGAGTACAAAAAGTTTGGAAGGTACTCATGAATGTGCAAAGATGTTACTTGGGAAAGATTTTGGGATGCACAGGAGTAGGAGGGGTCAGAAATAAAGGTTTGAAATGTTTAATTACATTCAACAACAAATCTAATTTTAGAAAGAATATCAGAAGCAACAACTGCTCACTTGAACAACAACAGGGGAAAAATGTAATTTTCTTCATTCTTGAAAAAAATTCAGAAGTTCACCTTAGCTAATGTCACTGGGACAGTTTCTTTTGATTACTGTGGCTTTTCTCCAAGAAGAAATTTTTAACAATTGGGGCAATTAACTTCTCTTACTCTTACCAATTTGGACTCCTTTAGAGGACTAGTAACAGGTCACTGGTATATCTGAATATATTCTAATTTTAGTAGGCCACCATGTGCAGCATGTTCAGACTACACGAGTGTTATATGCAAAAGAGCTTATGAGAACCACAACCACTGGCACTGAAGAACTCAATGAGAAACGTGTATTGTTTCTCCTGTCACGTATTTCACGCTAAAATCGTTTCTGAAAGCCACGATTGTAAAACGCTTTCTTCATTCAAAGATATTCATGAACAATAACAACATGCCCTGGAGATCAACCTAGTTTTTAAAAAAAAAATCTTGCATAAGCCCTAATTATCCCTTCAATATTTGTAGAGTTGATCTATATTTGAAGTGCAGAAAAAATAACATGTTTTTTGACAAGGTCTCTGAGGAGTGAGGAAAGCCAGTATTATTTTTAGTGGAAGTGGCTTTAAAATCCCAAGCTAAATTCTTAACACACACATGGGATGAACTGATAAGTAGGACAGAGGTTGTTAGTTTAGTAAAAGAGGAAATGGAATTTTTATCCCTTTTTCAGCAAGATGGTTTTTTTGAGAGCCGCCTTGGTTTATGTCAGTCACACTGTAGTTATTTAATAAGCATTTCTGAAGATATAATAGGTAAAGATTACAAAACCATCATGTCATGTTAAAAATAATACCCCCTGCCCCATCTTTTCTTTATGTGAACAGAACCTACATTCTCATTTGTAACCAGATGACTGTATGAGAAATTATGGCCATGAGTTTTCAAGAGCTGACTCAAAATAGAGAATCAACAGAGCATTTGACTGGCATTTTATTTAGGGAACAGGCTCTGTAGGAACAGCTGCTGGCCACAGCCACCTTTCCCCATGTTTACTGCAGTAACTGGGAGACTGCAGGTTATGCACAATCTTCCTTCTCTAGTCTACTACCTAGCTGTAGACAACCAAGTCCTTTTTAGGGGTCAAGCAGATAGACAGGAAGATTCTCCAGTATGAAAAATTCACACTCCAAGTGTTGTGGACATGCATACCAACCACACTCCTGAACCTTATCATTCTACCTCTGAAACAATTCCTCATCCAAATTGAAGACCAGAGAACATTTGGTTCCAGCTAGAGAGCTTCCATAGTGATGCACAGTGATATAAAGGCTACTCAGAAAGAGAAGACTTGAATGCTCTCACCCAGGCTGGATCCTGAGTACTGACCTGCCAAGGGGCAATAGCAGTATGACTGTTTCAGGGGGAGTGGGGTGTTTTAGGGGGATGGGGTGGATAACCAACTGCTTTCTCAATGAACCATGCTCTACAGGAGGGAATTCATGGTACTGAGTAAACCTGGTCAGAATCCACGGCTGGAGAGGTCATGGGAGATAGGAGGAGCTTATTATTATTTTTCCAAATGGGTCATATTGCCAAACTTCCTTCTAAATCTTTATGCTTACACACATACATTGTGCAGCTCTCGATGTTGGTCCGAGAGGCTTTTTCCAGTGGGCAGCAGTTAACGCAGAAACTATTATCTAGGCAATGAGCTAAGGATAAACAATGGTGAATGCCTGGCAGTAGATGGGACATTTATATCAACCTCTTTACCCAGAGAGCATCACCAAAAAAAAAAAAAGAGGAAAGAGACAAAACCAGAGGATGGGAAGAAGTGCTGTGACATACTGTCTTCCAGACATGACATGGCTGGGTTTGCCTGCACCAAAGCAAGCCAGGTAGTAGTACTCCACACATAAATTCACAAAAGACATAACAAGCAAGAAGCAAGTACAGGACTAATAATTACCTTTACTTGTCATCAAAGGCACATAGTTAAAACTACAAGACAGTATTTTTACCTACCAAATCATCAAAAACCTGACTAAAGTATCATATTCATGTTGTCAAGAGCTCAAAATTATACTTTTACATGTCACTGTGGGTATTAGTTTTATAGATAAGAATGTAGTAACATATACTTCACAGAACATTTTTAAAATTTTAAAACATGCACATACACAAATACACACAGCATGGTGGTGGAGGAGGTGATCAAAGAAAGATACCTAACAAGACAACAGGAAAATAGTGAAGATGGAAAACAATATGAAAATGAAATAAAAGATTTGTTAATATAAAGTGTATTGTAACAATATATCTTTCTTTGGAGATATGGCAAAACATTTCATGTTTTATATGCTGAAAAAAAATATATAGCAAGGTCGGGCGGTGGTGGCACACGCCTTTAATCCCAGCACTGGGGAGGCAGAGGCAGGTGGATCTTTTCAAGTTCAAGGCCAGCCTGGTCTATAAAGTGAGTCCAGGACAGCCAGGGCTACACAGAGAAACCCTGTCTCGAAAACCAAACCAAACCAAAACAAAACTAACAAACAAACAAACAAAATATATATATATATCAGTCTTAAATTTTATGAAAAGAAAATAAAGATGTGTCCAAATAGGAATTAACCAAATTCAGCCAAGATACTGCTGACTTCACTTTCTCCTAAAGTTCCTTGGCTTCAGGTGGTTAGATTCTCCATATTAATTCTATTCCATCCTCATCCCAATATGTCTCTTTCAGAGACAGAAATGCCTTAAAACAGAATATTGACACTTCTTCCTACCCCTTACAGGTCACATGAGGGCAAGCCTGGCTAGGAGCAGAATGCAATGGACATATATTAATTGTTACTTTTCCCTCCCTTCACAGAAGCATAAGGTGTTCATTCTATAAATATGTATCCTCTCTTCTAAGAATAGGCCACCCTGCTGTTTGTGGCGCTTGGCTTGTTGACATGAACCTCCAACAGCCCACTCACTGCAGTTCAGGTTCTCCTATCCTGAGGGTAAGTTTCCAGGGGGGCCTCTCTTCAGGACTCTGTGGTTCTGTTTGTCCCCTCCTTTGAGTACAGTGGTTTGTCCTGTGAATTCAGTTCTGTGAAGGATTAAAGATGAGCTGACAGTTGTTCTTTTTTCAACTGATTCTTTTAGTGACTATGGGAAAAGTTCACTTCCAAGCTCTTTGGATGCTGGACCCTAAAGTGGAAGTGCTTGTTTATAAACAGCAGTCATAACCAAAAGATTATACTTGCAGCTATGCAGACCATGCCACTTCAGTCTTGAATATAAACTACAGTTTGAATGTTATATACTCCTTTCCTATGGGAGGGAAATGTCCAGCTTCCGAAATGAAGGCTTTCTTCTCACAGCTTTTAAGAGATTATATTACTTTATACATTTTAAAAGGTTAACATTACTGGATGACTTTCAATTTTGTGTTTATGAAAGTACCAACATTGTCCTGGCAGTGTATTTACTTAACTGAAAAATTCAGTTATCCAAAGCTCTATGACTCTGGTAATGAGGAAGAAAATGATACAAAAGTGTTAAAACCATAGTGTAATGAGGTAAAACCTGCACCAGAAAACACACCCACAATCCTCTGCTTGTGCTAAAGAACAGAAGCTTTGGAAGAAAGCAAAACAAAACAAAACTATGAAAGGGTATGTAAATGTGAATACTCCCTCTCACTGGATATCATTGTTTATTTTAAAGCCTATCTTTATCCCCATGTCTTCCTTCTATAAAATAATGGTTAATAAAACAAAAAAAGTACCTCGGTGGGTTATTTTAAGAAAATGACTTCATGTCCTCTGCCCTAAAGTGAATGGTATAAATAGCCTCGTTGATGCTTTGTCTGCCATTGTTAGTTGCATTGCTATTAGGCTATTATAACTCCTTAACTTGCTATTGCCACTGCTGAACATACTTCAGCTACTGTGTCTACCATACTGTGGCGAGCAGGATACATGTTAGCTGAATGCAGTATACTTAGAGCATTTTACTGACCTTTCTGAACTACTGTGATCAATTTCATAATGAAAAAATTCCATTCCGTTATTCTACCTCTCTTAAAAAACCTAGTCTCCATCAATTTATACATAAAATGATACCTTGTACATTAAAAGTATGAACCAACGAAGAGGCAAAATGAACACTTTTGAGTACAAACATTTAGGTATCAAAAGCATAATAAAAAAATCAATTAAGTTATTAGCTAATGGGATCCAATAGGTCTCCCACACCAAAATTGTCCAGGCTATTACCATTGCTTCTGGTCACTCTCTTGAGCCCTACTCCTATAGATACCACACAGTTGAGTCATAGGACATGAAGAAAAAAAGCTGATACTGACCTAAAAGTTTCATCCCTAGTAGCTAGCTAGCTTCATGGTACTCAAAGGTACTATGTACACAACAACTAGGAAAAAAAGAATCAATGGTCTTACCCAACTATGAACCCTGAAAGCTACAATAACACTGACTGAGAAGATAAGCCCACAGGTGTAGGAATAAATGTTATAGGAGTAATCATCTAGTTTATGATTTGATTTGAGGCCTGGTCCATAAGATGAAGCTCATGCCTGGTACAGTTAACTGAGCCAAAAATTCATGGCTGGCTAGGCCATGAGTCCTAGGGGAGAACCAAATCTATTATTCTGCCAAATGAACATAATAATAAACCATTCCCTAAGTTCTTATTTTTATTCCCATAAGTGCATCTTTCAACCCTCATCAGAAAAGTTTTTTTTTTTTTGCAATGGATGGTGAGTAATTCATAAACCTTTAACTGGTAAGCTTTGAGAAAATATGAAACTGTAGTGTGACCAGTTCTGAATGGGACATCTATGTTACAGCCTTCTCCCCAAGGCTAAGGGACCATTAAGGAAGAGGTGCAGGAAGGCTGTAGGGCAAAAGTAATAGATGTCCACAGTAAAATAATATTTGCTAGACAAGATGGGGCTGTTGCACACACGAACTCACAATGGCTGTAACCGCATACATGAGACCTTCACAAGACCCAGCCAGTCCAAGACCCAGCCATACCATTTCTGGGTATCCACCCAAACGATTCCTCACCAAACCACAAGGACTTATCCTCATCTCTATGTTCATAGCAGCCTTATTTGTAATAGCTAGAAAATGGAAACAGCCCAGATGTCCCTCAAATGACGAATGGCTTAAAAAAATTTGTGGTACATTTACACAATGGAATACTACTCAGCTATCAGAAACAAGGAAATCATGCAATTCATAGCCAAATGGATGGAACTAGAAAAGCTCATCCTCAGTGAGCTAACACAGACTCAGAAAGATGCACATGGCATCTACTCACTTATAATTGGATTTTAGCCATATAATACAGGATAACTATATTACAGCCAACACACCAAAAAGATCAGGAACATAGACTTTGTTACCTACCAATGGGACAATTTGCCATAGGGGTGCTACCATGTAGGCCCCCAGTGCAAGAGGAATCTCTTAGCCCTCATATGACTGTTGAACTGAGAGGGGCTGATTTGTAGGGACACTCCACATCAGAGGAGTGGGATGGGTGGGAGATAGAGGAGAGGGTGGGAGGGTGGAACAAGGAGGGTTGGAAAGACGGCACTATGATGGAGATGTAACTTGATGTAATAACTAAACATTATAATTAAAAAAAAAAGTCTTACCCCTAGCTGGGGATATACTGGCAATTGATGGATGCTGGGGGACAGAGAGTCAGTTTTCTTCAGTGGTGTGGTCTGAGAGACTACACATTCTCTAAAGAAGTACCCTAAACCCATGCACATACAGACAGCACTAAGCAGACTCAATGAATTTTATAACAGAGTACATGATGTTGGGAGGACAATGTAGTGGGGCAGATAGGGAAGGAATTGGAGGATGCTTTTGATCAAAACACATAATATTCAAATATGAAATTCTCAACAAAAAGTTAATTTTAAAAACTCTATATATGAGTTAGAAAGATGACTTAGCAGTTAAGAATGTTGCTCTTCCAGAGGACCAAGGTTAAATCCCCACACCCACGTGGAGACTGTCATTATTTTGACTCCATATACCTATGTTTATTGGCTTTGAAAGGCATAATGCTGACTGATGTTTATTACGTTCAGATTTTTTAAATGGAAATTAAGCTGAATTAAGAATCTTCAAACCTTTTTATGCCAACAGTTACTGCTTTCTGTAGTCCCCTGTAAGCTACACACTGTCATAAACATGTAGTTTTCTTTTTCTTTCTCAAATAACCCTCTGCAACTGAAGGAGCATTTTTAGCTCTTAGGTAATACAAAAATAGGCCACAGGTTATATAAGTTTTGTTTCAAATCATAATAATTACTCCATACAGAAAAGATGGTTCAGAGAAAAATATAGCTATACACAATATGTTTCAGCCCTTCTTTTAAAACAAATCACAGCTAGAGAAGCTTTGTTCTTCTGATCTACTAAAGGAGTTACTAAAACAGGACACTGTATACCAAACAAAGGTAAGGGCTACATCCTGCCCACTGTTAATAAGGTAATATAAAAGAATTCTGCCCTCCTTCTCCACATGGTCAAAGATAAAAGACACTTGTTAAGAACCAACGAAGCAGCATATTTATACTAATACCATTCAAACACTTAGATTTACATGTGCAAGTTGCTAAAAGAGAAATCTGTAAAGTCTAGAAAATTATAAATAGTTACAAAGTGAAAAGCTGAAAATAGCTAGAATAAATTCACCAATCCATCAAAAAAAGATATATTATTAAGATGACTTTGTCTTTCAGGATCTCTGAACTGACAATGAGAAACTGAACCAAACCTTTGTGAGTATAATGGCACACAAATCACTTTCTGTGAGGGGTGTTTCTGCCCCACAATGCAACCATGTCCATTGTGCCTGAGACAATGGAACTCCCTCACAAAAGTTACTGCATTGTTACCAAGCAACAAGAAACAGAATGTCATTATTAGCACGTTGTTTCCTATAGTTTTATCACCAATGAAGCTCATTTCTCTTCTGCTATTCTCCATGCAAATGGTCATCAGGCTAAGGCTTATATTTAGTAACCTACAAGAGTCACTAAAACCAGAAAAGAAATAAATAGCAGGCATTCACCAAGTCTATATTTTACATTTACTAATGTTACAGCAATTTTATTATTGAGGTTATTTTAGCAGATACATAACTACAATGTCTTCATTAGCTACATCTCCATTAGAATCCAAAAATTTTTTATACGTTTATTAATTCAAGTTACATCTCAATCACACCTCCCTCCTCCCCTCCCAGTCCCACCCTCCCACATTCTGCTCCATACCCACCTATCCTACTCCTCCAGCGTGGGGGGTCCCCACATATTCAGCCCCCCCCCCTTAGTTCAACAGTCATATGAGTGTTAAGAGCTTCCTCTTGGCAGCTCCACTATGGTAAAGTGTCCCACTAACAAGTAACAAAAGTCCATGACTGAGACCGACCTACCCATAGTTGTTAAGGAATCTGTATGAGGACCAAGTTGTCTATCCTCTATATTTGTAAAGGGGGGTCTTCTTATTTTGGTTAGTGTTTCTGCCACTGTAAGCTTCTAGGGGCCTAAGTTAGTTGGTTCTGTTGATCTTCATGTGTTGATCTTGACCCCTCTGGTCTCTCTATTCCTCCTCCCTCTCTCTTATATAAGACTCCCAGAGCTCTACTTAATGTTTGAATGTGTGTTTCACCATCTGTTTTGATCTGCTGCTGGGTGGAATTTCTCATAGGATAATTATGCTAGGTTCCTGTTCCTTTGGGTCTGTGAGTTCCAAGCCAACCAGTCACAAAGATTCAAGGAAATGAAGTCTTTAAAATACTTCAATACCCTAAAACAAACAGCTCATTTAGTGTAGCTTTGTTAGGAATACTAGCAGGCTTTCTGTCAAGGTATTCTACACCTGGACAAATTTGAAGCACAGAATTTATATATACTTCTTTTAGAGAGGTTCAGTAAATGAAAATAAAAATAAAGTGTAAGTAACTGAAAAATTATGAAGAAAATAAATGCACATTGAAGATGTTATGTAAGTTAATGGGTCTAAAAGCCAAGCAAGCTATATGTATGATCTCCATCACTCTCACATCCACGCCAAAAGAAGCATGGATGTCAACAGCACTCTGCCATCAGAGCGAAGGTTCTCAAGGTACATGGAGATTGTTTAGTAACAGAGAAGGATTCTTTCCTTTCTTGTCAGAGCAAACAGCTCTCTTTCCACTTTTCTCTTTGTGTTCCACACAATTGGCAAAAAAAAAAAAATGTAGATTCAAGAGGATCAGAATATATTAATTAATTTCTTCTCTTTTTCTCCACTCTTGTTTTTGAAACAGGGTCTTACTGTGTTGTCCAGGCTGGTCCTGAACTTATTATGTAGTCCAGGCTAGCAATCCTCCTACCACCTCTTGAGTGCTAGGATTACAGGCCTGTGCCACCATGTCTGGCAGTGTAAGCTGTTTCCTTACTGGTCTCATTCTTCTCACTGGCCAACTGAAACACAGAACTCTATTGGGTTAATACTAAAGTGCACTGAAGGGCATTCGTATACTGAATGTGTCAAGTTTGACATTTCAGCCAAATTCTCATAAACACTGTGTTTCCACATGTCAATCAGAGATGTTTGTGTGAATAAGTTTTGCACTGGTGTGAGCAATTGTTCTCATGTGTGGTATGAATATTTGAAACTGGATCTGTCTAGAAAAATTTCTCAACATAGTGAACGTTTGTCCTATGGGGAGAGAAGCTTTATTCTTTGTGGCTGTCATACCATTTTTGTACTGTATGGTCCATTGAGGACAATTTGATCTCACTGTTTTTTCAACTTTGTGTCAAGACCTCAATAATCTCAAGATTTAAAAAGAAAAACGTTTGGATAGCTCAGCAGTCAAGTACAGGCTGCTCTTCCCAGGGACATGGGTTCAGAGCACAGCACCCATATGGCAGCTCACAGCATAACTCCAGTTCCAGGGGAACAGAGGCCAAAGGGGGTACCAGGCAAACAAGTGGTGTAGCGCTAGACAAGGCAAAACACCCATATGCATAAAATGCAAAACAAACACACAAACAAACAAACAAACAAACAAACAAACAATAAATAAATAAATAAATAAGTAAGTAAGTAAATAAATAAATAAATAAATAAATAGAAACTGAAGAGAAAAGGAACCGTGTTCGCCCCTGAGGCATTTTCATTTTCTCTAAAGCAGGCAAGAACATGGCCAGTCTCTAAATGTTGACACAGCCATTGTTCTGCTTCACAAGGATTCCAAACTCACAGGATCCACTGAAGACATTAAGCCACCTGGTTAAAATCCACTGTGGACCCACATTCTATCATAAAGAGAAACAAAAACCAGCCTGATCACTTGTGTTGAGACAACGCATGGGGCTTCATTAACACAAAATTCTCTAAACAAAGCAAGGAGTCACAAAACCTAAACTGTTCCCGTCTCAAAATCACATTCTCTCCTCCACTGAGTCTCACTGTCAGACTTAGGCATGATTCTGTTGTCCTTTATGGACTGGGACTATGTGCATTATAGACAAAACAATGTGTTCAGCTCACAGGCATAGAACTGGAATTCAGGATCAGGCAACCCCATCAGTAACCTCTGGTGAGGGTTCCTTGACTACAATGCAACATAGAGAGAAAGCAGTATGGTGGCCTTGAACAATCCACACACTAGTGACTAACTCACTCATAAATAGAAATGAGTTTAGCTTGTGAAAATGAATATAATTACTGTAACGAAAAGTCAAAATTAACTAAAACAGTTGAAAAGGCATTGTGTAAATCTTTGTTTGATAACACCGACTTAAACACAGGCTGATGGCACTGATACAAACACACACAAGCGCACATTCACTCATACAGCACACACATACACACATGTGCATACACACACAGCACACACACACACTAAAAATAATAAATAAATAAAACCAGCCAGGTTATTTCAGTCACAGACAGCATTGGCAGCCTTCGGTGGCTGAGTCAGACCTCTGCTCACAGTACATGCACTTCAGCTGCATTACCAACAGTCTCCTAAGTGAAGGGTTCTCAGCCCTCCTCTAGGTTCTCTATGTTAAGTATGAAAAAAAAAAAAGGGCAGGATTGAGCATGCTATGCACTCAGAGACTGGGAGAGAGTGTCACAGGGAGTTGGATGGTTGACAAGCGTCCTCCTGAGACTAGTCAGCCCTTGCTGCTCCTCATTATACAGACACAGTGAGACACCCAGGAGTCACTCTCAGCTGGTTTTACTCATCAGCTTGTGAAGTTCATCAGGGGGACTTCACCCACTGAGAGAGGGAGGTCCAGAAATAACAGTCTGGGCTAAAAAGAGAAACATCTTTCTGGCTTGTGTGCCAACATGTGTCCCCACTTTTACTGTTTCCCTCAAATCATCACCAAGCTCCTTCACAGGGGCAGACACAGACCAGGACTGAGCAGGCTGCAGCTTCATGGAAAAGCACTCAAATGGTGGATGCTTTTCAGAGAGATACGTGTGATGCCACCTTTCGCCTCTTTGCTTTTATAAGTCATGAGTTTGTATGGAATACATCAGATAGAGAAAACATATCCCCAAGTGCAAGACTGTTATCTATACAAGGTAAAAATATTTAATATTAAAGGTAATTTTATTTTCTGTTTTTCATAAACATTCTGGTTTACTTCTTGGCATAAAACATTTATCATAAATGAACTGTCATATAAGTGAACAATGTGTTGGTGCATGATTTACAGAATTCAAACACTTGGTAGATGGAGGCAAGAAGGTCATGTGTTTAAAGATGGTTTGGGCTACAAACATAGTTAAAACAATTATATTTGTCTTTGCAATCTGAAATATAGGGTCTACCATGGTGATAGCTCCTACTGTGTAAGGTACTGTTCACAGCACTTGAGTGACTCCCAATCACGAGTCTTGGGGAAAAATGTAAAAAAAAAAACAATAGAATGAGCAGCACCCAAGAGAAACACTGAGTGAATTCAGAAGGCTGAAGATGACTCATTGTCACACCTACTTGATTCAGATACCACTGAAATGATCTACACTCCTACAGCTTCAATATCATCCAAGAATTTGAAACTTTATCCATTTATGGAGACTTGAAGTATTTACCTAATAGAAAAGGGCAAAGGTTGTCATCCTATTGTGGCTACATTTAGTGACATAATTAAAATGGCAACATACAGAAAGAGTGTGCAGTGACTGGCACACACACAAAAAAATGTTCAGTTATCATCGTGGTCAACACTTAACATCCAGAATAATATGAAAATGTAATTTAAATGCCACACTTTCAATGTGTGGCATTTAAATTACATTTCACAAGCATCTTTCAAAAGCATCCCTCCCATTCGGACTACCACAAAACACAGATACATGGATTAGAAGAGATATTCTAGCAATCTGAAGGGCAAGAAAGATAATAGACTTAAAAGAACACCGAAGAGAATAAAAAAGCACAGATCCGGGGTTCTCTCTAGACTTGGCACAATACAAATACCAGAAAGTTACAATAAAATTTCACATCTAAGATATGAAGATTCCAAATTTAAACATTCCAATTACAAATTATTCTCTACTTTTGATAAGATAGTTATAAGTTAATCTAAGAGTGTATACCCTTTATAGAGGAGGTAGGCTTACACTCGTATTTCTCTGGCTGTTCTGCTTAAATTCTTTAGACAGATTGGTGTATGAATTGAATCTTGATTCCTTTTTTAAAAATTAATTAATTTTTACTATGGGTGTTTTGTCTACATGTATGCACACCAGAAAAGGGCATCAGATCCCATGGAATTACAGTTATAGACAGACTTCAGTTATAGACAGTTGTGAGCTGCCATGTGGATGCTAGGAATTGAACTTAGGACCTCTAGAAGAGCACCTAGTGCTCTTAGCCACAAAACCATCTCTCCAGCACATCTTGATTCAGCTTTCAATCCAGCTTTAAGAAACCATTCCATGATGACTATGATGTAAGGAAACACAGGTGTTGCCAGCCACCAGAGGCTAGTGAGCCTTTGAATGGTAACTAACAAGGTCTAAAAATTGAATTCATACTGTTTGTAGTTTTAATTAACACAAATATAAAAGCCACATGGGGCTAGTGGCCATGACAATGGGCTGACTAAGAACACCAATAGCAACAGATCCTAATGTGGTTCTGGGCTGGCCAGGATAGAATGCTGCAATGGAGTGGAGATTTCTGTTCCGGAACAAGGAGGGACGCCTATCTGCGGGCTCAGTTCAGTAACTTTCTCTCCTTACAACCAAACACCTTCTCTTGCGCACCAAAAAGTTGGTTTTCGCTCTTATAAGGAAAGTGTTGCTGAAAAGAATAGGATTATAGTAGGACAAAAATGAAAAAAGAACTTCACCTAGAATCTACCAGCTTCTGGTAGATTTGTAGAAGTGTGTGAAACCCAGTGATAAGCTATCCATTGCATTACGCTATGTGGTATGCCTTTGGACTGGCTGTTTTTGTCAACTTGACACAAACCTAGACATATCTGGGAATAGGGAAAATCTTTTAAAAATTATTATTATTATTTTAAGTATATGGGTGGCTATGCCTATATGTATATTGTGAACCATATCTGTGCCCAGTTCCTACAGGCTGGAGGAGGGCATTGGATACTCTGGAACTGGAGTTACAGACCATTGTGGAACATCATGTGGATCCTAGGAATCAAACCCTGGTCCACTGGAAGAACAGCCAGTGCTCTTAACAATCCCTGTTAAAGAGTTCCCAGCATCAACCTCGGGTAGCCAATCAATTTAGGGTGGTATGATTTCCTGCTTTACCAGAATGCCACATACAGTGCACCACATATGACTACATATGAAACTATAGTGGTCCTGTAAGATCATAGAATTAAGTGATATTGAACCTACCATAGCTGGCATAAGTCATTCTACGATAGTTGTACAGCAGCAAAGATCTTTCTCAATGTATTCTCAGATGATTTTTTGTCAGTAAGTGGTACACAACTATCAACTCATCTGAGGATTTTCATTTTATGTTCTTCAAAGACCAAATGGCTTTTAAAAGCCAAGTAGATATCTTAAGACAGCATAGCATTCTAGTGGGCTCACAGTTGACCAGAAAGCTGCCAACTATTACATTTCTAAATGATATATTAAAGAGAAACTCTCCATATGTAAAATAAAACAACTGTCCCTGTCTGTTCTCCTGAAAACTAATGCAAAAGAATTAACAACATTAATTCAGATGCCTGTTTCCTTACCTCCACCACTGTGGTTCCTGCAGCTTTGCACATTGGCAAATTGAAGTTTCTTGCACTTTTCCTGTATCAGACAAGAAGAGAAGAGAAAAAAGAGATCAAAGACAAGCTGTATCTCTTTCAATGTGAAAGCACAGACTAAAAGCATTTCTACCAAGAATCTATGAATCTAAAAATGAATGACCATAAGCTTAAAAGCTCTCATGGCCATTTCACTCAAACTACACGATTTTTATAGTAGGTAGAAGGAAAGACTGTTTTTCATGTTCAACAGATAACTTTTACACAGAAAACTAAAACATGTATTCATAAATATCTGAAATTAAATTCCTGTAATAGTTTAACCAAGATTAAACTTTGCTCCCATAGATAAACAGCTCACTGGGAAACTTTTAAAAAGTAGAAATAGTTAGGGAGGCTGCTTGGTGGTAAAGTACTGACTTAGTGTGCACCACACCCCGGGCTCCAACCCCAGCACTGCAAAGGAAAAGAGAAAGGGGAGAATACCCAGTGCCTCACAGGAGAAAGAATGTCTATCCCTACTAAAGAGACACTTCTGCTAGCTGACGGTATAGGAGATGCTCGCTGGTGCTGCATGAGTTCTTCTAACGATTATTCAGGAGAATAGTTTTGTGGTGTTTGGACTGGCTGTCACAGTGACTGTGAAGGAGATCCCTAAGAATCTACAGCACTTGACCCCTGGGCTGAGAGCTTCCACTTCACACCAAAGCTCGTGACCATCAGCACCTACATGCAGTCAGCTTGAAGTGGCCCAAGCAAAATCTGCAGAAACCACAGCCAGGTATCAGAGGACAGAACGAACTTCTACAAATATTTTAAGTAATTAACTGTCACTTGGTATACAACTCCCTTCATCTTTTTTATAAAACATCAGAACTCTACAAACATCACACCAATGGTCAAAGAAAGCAGGCAAGATTTCAGATGCCTAGAATTTCCAAAAGTAGTTGTATGTCAAAGCCAAAGCCTAGAATTTAAGAAATCAGAGCATTAATATCACATTAAGTCCTGCAGAAATAAACAAAAACAATGCAACTGCCAATGAGAATTTGACTGTCATTGATGCCAAACTACATTTATTAAGAATTTTTTAAAAAGCGTCCTTCATTAAAAGCAGCAAATAATGAAATGAGGAAAATCATGTAGCTCATCTCTTACATACAGATCCAAAGTGGCCCAACTTTCAAAATACAACTATCTAATATACAAATCCAAGACATTAAGTACTTATAATTACTTGGAGTTTAGTATGCAAAGGTTAATGAAATGACAGGAAAATCATGTAGGCCTGTGGATGCCCAGAGAATGAAAACAAGAGGTCAGCATTTGTAAAGCTCATTAGCTTTTCAGACAGAACCTTTAGAAAGCTTTCCTGAGAGACACCAACCATGCAAGAAAAGAACTCACCTAAACTATTATTATCAATTTTCCCCAAAATATCAGAACAATTTTGACACTTTAAGACGCTGTATAAAAATAACAATATTAAAATAAAAGATATGCACTATCTGCTGTCATGTTTGCTAAGAAAATAACTACTCTTGGCAACTAAAATACAGATGGAAAAAAATAGTTGCATGTAGCCGTGTACAAGAGTACATAAATCCTTTCTTTTTAAACAAGGTCTCATGTATCCCAGGCTTGCCTCAAAACTCATTATATTGTGAGAATGACTTTGAACTTATGATCCACCCTACCTTCACTCCTTCATAACTAATTGTTGGAAATACAATACCATACCCAGGGTGGGGAATGAAACCCAAGGCTTGAAGCGTGCTAGGCAAGCAGTCTACCAACTCAGCTACATGGAAGTCCTGGGTCCAATTACTTAGCAAGCCATGGGCCAGTAAGTACAGCACATCAGCAGGACCACTTGGCACTACATGCTCTTCTAGACACATGGACATACACAGGGGTGTGTGACTCTAAGCCATTTTAAAGCGGTCAGACAACACCTCACTGTGATATCCATTTCTGCTGTCATGATGTAGAAAACACAGAGCTGTTATCATACATTACATTAATTTTGTTTAATTTCTTCTTTTTTGAAGTGCTAAGGATGGAACATCGGCTCCTAAGCAAGCACTCCACCTGAGTAATGCCTTGGGCATTACCTTCCTTTTCACCCAAGACAGGAGGTGAAGGTGGGGGCCCAACATGCAAGGCACAGGCTGGAATTCCTCCAGTAGTATGTTTTGTTTTGTTTTAACTGCTACAATACCTGAAAATCACGTTTCCTGCCCGGTCTGCTTTCCAGGCTTTCACCAAAGCAAAATCTCCCGTGATTGCTTCCTCCAAAATAAAGTGCTGACCGTTAAACTCCCTCACCTGCAGAAGACAAAGAATCGCTATCAGGTATTTTTGTGTGGGATGCCTAAGACTGTAGTATGTGCTGTGTTGTGAAGTGGTACACACAGGGACCGAAGCCTCGTGAGGGAGGCTTTCTCAGGGAGAGGAATCTCAAGAGACTTCTTCAGTAGCACAAGTCTTTCTCGAAACAGTCCGTGCATTCAGGGAGAGAACGTGCACAGGTCCCACAGTGGGTGCAAGGCTGGCACGTGTGAGGGGATAAAACCTCTACCAGTCAAAGCGGTAAACTGCCTTAATGTCCATTTGACTGGGTGCCTTGGGTTCCCCTGGGACATGGAATACAGCCCCTCTCTTTTTCTTCTACCCCCCCCCCCGAAATTAAAATGTGTAAGTTACATGAATTGGCTTACCGATTGTTTCTCATCAATCTGTCATCTATAATTAGTGTTGAGATAATCAATGATCACAAAAAGAGTAAATTAGTTGAAAAAGAACCGGCATATCTCCCTACCATGGGCATGATGCAAGTCATCTTTTATTAACATCTTCATTTACCTTCTTTGACAGATTTCCTTCACGTAAATCTCCGTATAATTTTTGCACTCACTCACAGGAAATTCTTGATTTCTTTGCTACTACGAATGTTGGTTTAAACTTAATGCATATCTTCAATCATTGTTGATATAACACAATGCTATTGACTTTTTTTCTCAAAAGTTTACTGCCTCTTAGGAGAAAACATAAAATAGAACTCTCCTTTGCCAGTTGTGTTCTTTCTATCTTTTCTCCTTGGAGATTCACCTCTGGGAATTAAACAGAGAATTAAAATATTGAAACAACCCTACAGAGGCCTGAATCCTTTTGTGTACAAATGCAGCCCAGTGAAGGCAGAACTCCAATAGCATTCCCACTGCGCCCTCTAGTGGAAAACAAACTGGATGCATTTTCTAGAAAGTTCCAACACAACACACAACGTTGGGGTACAGTTAGTTTCTGCTTTGCTTTGTTTGGGGGAATGCTGGGAATTGAACCTGGGGTCTCAAGAACATTACCACGCACTCTGTCAGTAAATGACAATAAAGTAAGTTTCAGCCTTACACTTAAATTTAGAGTTTCAAACAGACTGTTTTTTTAAAGGAATGTTTCTCCAAAGATATCTCAATTTCTCACTAGAATACATGAGTTAGGAAAACCATTGATGATGACTTTACTAATAAGAAATTATATGCGACTAAATGCACATCAACACACAAAATTATTTTAAAGGTTTATTCAAAAACCTTTATTTTGAAATAGAAATAGTTATTTGGAAATAATTGAAATGCATATTTCAAAAGGATGAGATATGTAGTGACAAATGCTTATAATCCCAGCACTTGAAAGGCAGGGGCAAGAGAACTGTTGGGTGATCAGGAGAAGTCCAGCCTACAGAGCTTCAAAACCTCCAGAACAAACTTTCACAAAAGAAAGCAAACAAACAAAGAAAGAAATCCCCCAGTGATGTCAATATGTTACCTAGTGTTGCCTGTCCTAAACTTCAAAGAGGGAAGTAAATAGCTTTACCAAGTTTACTACTACTGTGGTCACTTCAAGGGGTGCATTTCAATACCATTTATCGTTAGGTTCTCGAATCCATTCCAATCAGATTTTTCCAGTAACTTCATTTCCACATACTACTGCTCAATTCTAGTTCTTCTTTGACCCAGCTGCTCCCTCTTTTTGCCCCTGTGGATTTCCTATGGGCCTCCCCTCCCATTTCCCAAGGCAGCTCTTCCTCTTCTGCCTGGCCATTAATTGTTAAAGCGGGATTATCTATCCACAAAGTGGCCAGAACATCATCTAGCCCTAAGGCTTTGAATGCCCACACACCATGTCTCCTATTCTGTAAATTTTCTGACCAGAGTCATCAAGCACTTCCTCTCAAGTCTCATGAACTTCTTAATTACATCTCTTCCTCAACCAACAGAGCTCTTGAATTGCCCCATGCCTTGCCCATCTCAATAAGCAGCAATCTTGATTCCTGTCCTCTATGTCACATCAACATCTGACCTGATTCTAATCGCTTTGTCCAATCTTATCCTAGCTAACTGTCCATTCCCACTAGGATCAATGCATGGCCTCCTATCATCTCTAACTTGGGCCCCCATAAAACTTACCACCCAATAGCCAGGGTGATCTTTTCAAGACGTGACTTGGAACGCATCGCACTCACTCAAACCCACTCAAACTCTCCATTAGCTTCTTACCACAGTGAATGGATGCTAAGCTACGTAAGCAGACAACAGGCAGAATAAAGTAGAGGTCAGAGACTGAGGGAGGCAGGGACGCAGGGAAAGAGACAAACAGATACGCACAGATAGATCAGAGAGACAGAAAGACTGATTTTTACATAAAAGTATAAAGGTACTAAATTCATGCCCCAAGCTCCAGGCATAAATGAAAAGTCAGATAAGACTAGCCTTCCATAGTCTCTTGGGGTATGTTAATGGTACACTTTTTAACAAGCTATCAGAATGTTAACCCAATTTTGGGGTGTATTCTTACCATATGCTCCTAAGCTTCAGTTTCACTAGGTTCCTGGGGTTTTTTTGTTTTTTTTTTTTAATCAAGAAACTTTTTAACCTAATTTGGCAGTGAAAAAGCAAGACTAAATATAAAAAATACTCAATAAAAGCTTGAATCAATGTAGGTCACTCCCAGCAAAGGGGTAACACTCCAGATGGAAGACACAGCTGGAGACAAACGTCAGACAGTAAGGGGCATGATTATTGACCTCTTGTCTCCCCAGAACACCAAGAGAACCAGCAGCACTATGTTCCCAATACTGGTGGCATCCCTTCCTTTACTAGTTGACCTCCGGAGAGGTGGAGCTCAGCACTGCTGCAACGGCCACTAGCTACTATCTTCCTTGAACTATCAAGAGAAAGGGAATAGGAAGACATTTTTAAATTCAGAATAATGGATTGGCCTATGTATTTTTCTTTTAATTACTTCAAGTCTAACTATGTCAAACATTCTATCTAGAGGCCTACTGTTGTTTAATATGACTGACGTTGCTCACTCTAAAGTTGCTCACCTCACCCTACCCCACAGTTTCAATGACAGGCACAGGCCTGTCACTGAAAAGCCGAGCCTATGTCTAAGATGCAAAATAGAAAAGGGATCATTTGAATTCTCTATTCCATTATATAATTGTGGCCTGTTTTACAAGGTTTCAGATAAACTTAAGAGTTCCTTTGTTGCTTTATTTTCTCCCAGTCATGTTAGGAAGTCTGAGCATAAGAGTTTAATACAATGCATAGTAAACAACTTCCTGGGTTAGGGTTGTTTTGTTTGTTTGTTTTAAGGATGCATAATAATCAATGGCAAATGTTCTCACTTTTGTTAAAACCTCTCAGAAAGCCGGTTAACTAACCCTAACATGTATATTATATATCAATTATAGATTCCTTCAGAAATCTATTTAACTAACCTTAATTATAGTAAAATGTATAAATAAGTCCTTTATCCTAATTTATTCTAGCTTCCCTCTGTGCTCTTTAAGCACGAGCAGATACCCAGGTTTAGCTATGAGTCTTACCTTTTGAAAATGATTGACTGCTGTTCATCTCACTGGGGCAGCTAACTAATGAACCCATATGGAAGCTCATGGGGAAGTAGTCTCATGGCGTCACATGGGTGAGGAGTTTCTTACCTCTCGTGGCTTGCTGGCAATGGCAACACTACCATCTTTGTTATATTTGATGGGCGATCCTCCTTCTTGTACCAGGGTCCCATACCCTGTGCTGGTGTAGAAGGCAGGGACGCCAGCCCCGCCTGCACGGATCCTCTCTGCAAGTGTGCCCTGTGAATGAACAACCAACAACTGTGAGACACCCACAAGTGCATGTCGGACAGGGAACACAAACACTGTCAGATGTGGCTCCCACTTTCTAGAGGCTCACCATCCTGCCAAGTGTACAGCAATGTATGTGTTCGTGAATCCCCAAGCCGAGGCATCAACTAAAAGACAATAACCGTTCCATTCTCAATTCACATTCAATATAACTGTTCATTTGTCCAGTCATGCTTTCAGTTTCCTGTCTCTACCCCCAACACCCTGTCTGTTGACACCATAAATGTCCACTTTAATATTTTGATATCAAATTTCAAACTTAATTATGTAAATAGAGCTCTCTACATATTCTAAATGCTAAATTTTATTTTATCATGTATCATGTGTAAGTGTAAACTAAATACTTTTATCATTAGTAGCAATAGGCATGCCAGATTGGATAGAAAATATTTGTAATGTTAACACTTGGCAGGCTAAGGCAGGAGGTTGTCATGAGTTTGAGCCCAGCATGAGTTACATAAGAAGTACAAGGCCAACCAGGGCTATGTAACAGGACCCTGTATCAAACAAAAAGCTCAAATTTACTTTAAAATGTATTTTAAATCACTTTCATAAATGTTTTATTTACAAAGTTATCTAAGCAGAGCAAATTCAAAGCCAAGCAAAACCTAGCATATGGGTAAACTGAGTTTTAAAAGCAGGGAGTAGAATAGTAAGATGGCTCACCGTTTAAATGAGTTTGCACATGTGGTGGTTTGAATGAGAATGGCTCCCATAGGATCTGTAGTGGACTGAATAAGTATGACCCCCATAGACTCATGTGTTTGAATGCTTGACCCATAGGAAATAGCATTATTTAGAGGTATGGCCTTCTTGAAGTAGGTGTGTCTTTGTTGGAGGAAGTGCGTCACTTTGGGGGTGGGCTTTAAGGACTCCTATGCTCAAGCTACGCCCAGTGTGACAGTCTCCTTCTGCTCCCTGTGGATCAAGATGTAGAACTCAGTTCCTCCAGCATCATGTCTGGCTGCACACTGCCATGCTTCTCACTACAACAATAATGGACTAAACCTCTAAAACTGTAAGCCAGCCCCAATTAAATGCTTTTCTTTATAAGAGGTGCTATGGTCATGGTGTCCCTTCATAGTAATGAAACGCTAAGACAGGCTCATATATTTGAATGTTTGCTTCCCAAGTTGGTGGAACTGCTTGGGAAGGATTGTGAGGTATCACCTTGTTGGAGGAGGTGTGTCACTGGGGATGGACTTTGAAGTTTCAAAAGCCATTCCCAGTTAGCTCTCTCTGCCTTCTACTTGAGGATAAGAATATAAGCTCTCAGCTAGCACTACAGCGCCACCTTCCTGCTGCCATGCTCCCCACCACAATGGTAGTGGACACTGAACCTCTGCAGCCATGTACCACAAATTAAAGATTTTCTTCTATAAGTTGCCTTGGTCCTAGGGCTTTGTCCTGGCAATGGAAAAGAAACTGAGACAGTGCACAAACTTAACAACCTGAGTCCAATCCTTAGAACACATAGTGGACGGAGGGAAACAATTCCTGGAAGTGTCCTCTGACCTCTACTAACGCACCATGGCATGCAGATAGATGCCTACACACCTACACACACACACACACACAATAATAATAATAATAATAATAATAATAGTAATAGTAAAAACAACAATAATAATGATAAATGTATAAAAAACTAAGAGTACTAAAAGCGTTGTTTCACAATAGAAACAGTTATAGGTGAAGTTTCTTTGTGGCTCCTTCAGATAGAGCCCCTCGCCTCTCCCAGAGACAGGTGACTTCAAACTCTGATTCCCTAGATGGCTGCCATCCCAGCTGCCTTTCCACTCAGGTTTCCCCTAGGACAGGAACTCTGGCTTTAATTGTGTCCTGACTCCCTCTATCCCATATTCAAATCACTTCTGGAGTGCTACTACACCATGCTTCCAAGTCAGCAGATTAGCTAATCGGAAGTCAGAATTGACAAAGTTATCCGTGACACTCTCCCTACCTGAGAACTCTGTACTAGCTGGCACCTTTAAATGCTTAACAAAGGGACTAGCAGTCAGGATCTCAGCTACTGAGCCATGTGAGTGTGGGGATGCTCTGAAGAAAAAGGGACACGGGCAACATGAGTCAAAATTCTTCAGCTAACGGGTCTCTGTTCCACCAAATAGACAAGTGACTCTACTTTGCCTTGTATTTTAAGGCAATAACATCCCCCAAAAATTAAATTATTAAATAAAATCCACAAAATTAAATTATTAGAACAGTCATAATAACACCTCCTCATTTTAAAATATTCTTTTTGTTTGTCCTTCCCAAACACGCTTCTCTATCTCTCTGCCCACTGCTCAAATGCCTGAAGGGAGACAATTTCTGAGGACGAAACCCCTGTGGGTATCACTGCCCCTACCCTACTGGCGTGTCAATCCCCACCACTCCATCAGTGTTCCTCCCATCCCAGCCTTAAAGTTGCAAAGGAAAATGAAAGAGCACAGCACAGCACTTGGTGGAGGAAGGGAACATTAACTTCTTTAGACTAAAGAAAAAACATTTAATAAGTATTAAGGAGGTTCCTCTCCCATGTATGTGTCCTCTGGCAAAACTGAGATAATGTAAAAGAGAAAAGGTTCATCTTTAATAACCACACAACCTAGACCGCATGGTACCACATCCTTAATAACTACACAACCTAGACCACATTGTACCTTACGCTACAATGCAAAAGCTTTCTGGGGTGGTCTGGACTGTGTATCCCTTAAACACTGAAGTGGAAACTCTAACCGTCAATGTGACAAGGGTACAAGGAGATATTTAAGATGGAAACAACCGATAAATATAGGCCCTGCTCTCATGGCATCATTAATTTTGCTCATGTGTGGCCCCAAGGGAACAAAGCAACACATCAGCCATCAGAAGCCAGGAAAAGACTCACCAGGAACTGGACTGACCAGCCCCTGGTCTTGGACTTCCCAGCTATTTTAACTGTGAGAAACAAATGCCTATTGTTTGAGCTACCCAGTCTAAGGGAGAGATTTTCGTCTTGTTTTGTTTTGTTTCTACAGAAACCCAAGGAGACTAGAAATGTACATATTTGTTCATTCATAAAATTTTATGAATTTTTTGAAATTCATAGATTTTAATGAAATGAAACTTTAAATGAAAACTGAGTAATGGTGAGTGTGTCACAGCACTTTAACAATCAGGGGGCAGTGCTGTAGGTAACCAGGTGTGACAATGACACTGGGAAGCCTCAGTTAGAAAGAACAGTCCCCTCTGCATGCCTTCTCTGGACCAGCACATATCTGATCGTTTTCCTTTACAAAATTCTGCTACATCCCATCCTCACCAACAGACAAAATTCTAAAGTCACATCACCTTGAGAAAAAGGTTACAGAGACGAAGGCAGAGTGTGTCAAAGTGAGCACCGACATGCTGAGCACGGAGAGCCTTGCTTTACCCAAAGGGCTTCAAAAGTCGCCTTCGGTGGCTCAGGAGAAGCGGAAAGCAAGTGCGGACTTGCTTCATGAATTGTACCAATGGCTGGCTCTGTCACTATCAGTCCCCTAGAGCCCTGCACTCTGAGCCTAGCACTTCCTCCTCCGACAGGCTTTACTCTCCTGACATGAGTCAGCAAGATTTGACCATTCAGAGATTTCCAACACTGACATTCACAAAAATTGACTTTTAGGACAATCTTAGACATTTCATCAAATCCTTTTGTTTGCTTCTGGCAGGATGGACATTGTAGTGCGATACTAAAAATTTCATCCAATAGCTTAAACACTTTCTACTTAGAAATACCTCATCTCCCATGGTCCCAGAAAACATTAATCCTCTAGGATCAACCTTAGTGACCTAACTACAAAAATCCTCTCACTCAACAAAATAGTTCCTCTCTGTCTGGAACAGCAACGAAAATTTAAGAAGGAGAAAAGGAAGTTTCCTATAAGTTGGTATTGTGCAACAAAGGCAGAGGGCTTTTCTCACCTGAGGTGTCAGCTCGACTTCCAGCTCACCGGATAAGAACTGTCGCTCAAATTCTGCATTTTCTCCTACATACGATGAGACCATGCGCTTTATCTGCTTGGATCGAAGTAAAAGGCCCAGGCCAAAGTTGTCAACCCTAAATGGAAAGGGAGTTAATAACCATGAAACCACCTGACAGAACACTGTTAGCACGAGACTTTTTTGTTGTTGTTGGAAGATGTGAAATTTTAATAATTTAGAGGAAATGAAATCTTCTAAAGATCTTATCTACATTTTCCTTCAACCTCTCACCACTTCAAGAGCTTCACAAGGTGGCTTTCTTTTTCTTATTTTCCTAGTAGGGAAAGTAAAGCTTAAAAGGCTGACAGGGATCCCACACCTGAGAGACAGAGGCAGGTGGAGTTCTGGGTCAGAGGCCAGCCTGGTCTACATAGTGAGTCCCAGGTCAGCCAGGGTTATGAAGTGAAATCCTATCTCAAATCCCCCAAGATCTCAGAGAGTGGGGACATAGGTAATCCTGTTCCAGCCCATGCTCATCCAGCCCACACATTTTTGTTCTTTCTACTACTGCCAAGTGATCTTGAGACAGATCCAAAGGTGACCTGGCTCCTGCGCTATGCTTTCAAAGCATCCCAAAACACTCGGTGCAGAGGCTCTGAGTTCAAATAGAAGAGACAGGTTCTGTATTAAGATAAAGATGAGCGCACTCATTGAAACATGACCCAAATTATACATAAGCCTAAGAACATTTTTCCTATTATCATAGATATTTTAGTTAACAATATTCACATACTTGAATGTTCTTAATGCCCTCAAATCAAAAGACTGCAGGTAGCAAAACAAATCTTATGCTTGTTACAATACATATATTTTGGTTTAATATTTTTTGGTTTTTATTCAGCATCTATTTATTTCTTCAAGTTACATCTCAATCATTGTTCCCTCTCTCCTCCCCCTCCAGGTCCCACCTTCCTACCCTCTTCCCCCACATCCTCCTATCTGCTTTTTTTTTTTTTAATTTAAGGTATGAGAACACAGTTTATTCTGAGACATGGGGCAAGTACTATTAACATTTTTAGATAAAAATCTCCAGGTTTGACATTGGGAATATATGTTACATCTCATGATTTTCATAATTGTGGCCTAATTGTTCTTATTGTTTTGTATTATATTTATTGTTATAAGAAAAAGACTTTTATTGGACTAACGGGGAGAACTACTGGGAGGGAAAAGATACACCTTAATTTAAAAAAAAAGAAACAGGTAGGAGGGTTAGGAGGAAGAGGGTAGGAGGGTAGGACCAGGAAGAGGAGGAGGTAGGGGACTCTGATTGAGATGTAACTTGAAGAAATAAATAAATGCTGAAAAAAAATTTTAAAAGATTATAACAAAAAAATCTCCAGGTGTATATATTTCTTCTATATTTCTATCATATTTTCAAAGAAAAAATGCACCCATATTTTAAAGCACAATTCATGTGATAAGCTAGATTAATCACTAAATGGAAGCTTGTCTCTTTCCAGTCAGCTTATCCCTCCTTGCTCAGAGATTTTGGAAGTTCTTTAGCCAACTAGAGAGAAAAAGCAAACTTTGTTTGTAGGTTGGTTTTTCTGTCTGGGACAGTTTCACTATATAATGTAAATCTGCCTAGAACTCAAGATCCTCCTTCAAAGTGCTGGGATACAGGCTATTTTTAAGGATGAAATACGTTTAGTAATGAAAAGTATACTGAAACAAGATAAACAAAAAGGAATGATTATATAAATAGGAAAACCCTTGTCAGGTGGTAAGGACATGAAATACCAGAATTTTCTTGTGTGCTAAGATAAATGTGTACCAATTACAATGTGATGATGGGGGGGGGGGCGGCTGTTAGCATAATCTATTAACATTGGGGAAAAAATAATGTAGGTGCTGCTGAGTCAGCAATTCCACTCAGGTCCTCCTCACCAAACAAGAATTCATACTTAATATTCACCAAAAGACATATATGACATATTCATCAATAACACTGTCCATTACAGCCCAAATGAGGGCCTCTCGGATGCCCATCCACAGAAAAGGTCAGTTATAGTTTACCCAGACAATGCAGTAAGATCCAGCAATGAGACCGTATAATGGACAACCACTGGCCACCATGGACAAACTCACAAAGAATGCTGAGGGAAAGGAGCTATGCATGGAAGTGTTCATGTTGAGTCGCTTCTTTTACAGGAGCTTCAGACTTTGACAGAACTGAGGTATGTGGCCCAAAGTCTCCATGATGAAGACTGGGACAAGGGGAGGAGAGCTGTAACTGTAGGCATTATGAAGGGGGCTTTCTGGGGAACTGGTCCTGTCCTGTGTTGTTGCAGGGGTGTTGGTTATATGGCTGCGCAGTTTGTAAAATCCCACCGGTACGTGTGTGGGGGATCCGTTTTCTATATCACTCTGCATTTCGGATCAATGCTTTTTAAAAGATAAAACTGCAATGAGAAAGACCCTGAAATCCTCTTAGAAACAGCAGCCTGTCTTTCCTCCGTATTCATGACTATTTTCATGTTCTTGTGGCTCCTCTTATAGGCAGCATGTGTTGTCTGACAATTCATTCATCTAGAAAACTCATACAGTGTGTGTATTCTACCCTAGAGAAGGGATGTCAGGCTATGGGACTACAATCATAAGAAGGCCTGGCCCTAGCCCTATGTAGTTCTGAGAGTTCAGAGGAAATAAACAGAAAGTCTGTAATTACACCAGAGGGAGGAATGTGCCAAGTGATGTCTTTATACTATGTGATGGGAACACAGAAGATCAAGGATCCAACCATTGATAGAGAAAGAGGGCAGAGAAAGTCTGGCTGAGGGAAAAAGGTCTTACACAGGAGAAAAAAAAAAGATGGAAGCAAAAGGAAAACACAGTTTGAGAACACAATGGAGATCTTGAGGCAAGAGGCATCTTCCTCAGTGCTCAGCATGAATGAATGGGCTGTGTACGAGAGGCAGAGGTTCAAGGGTCTGATTGTGACCTGCTTTAAAGCATCTTGAAGGACAGGAGATGCTTCAGCTGAAGGGTGACAGGCCATACAATGAATTCTGGAAAATCACCTGAAAGACAGGGAAGTCAATTACAAAGCTTCACATAGTCCAAGGCATGGTGAGCATCTGAACTAAGGTGGAGGACAGAGGGATGGAGAAGAGATAAATCAAGAGACACTGGGGTGGGGGGAGGTTGTTTGCCTATAAGACCTGTTGCCCTGGCAAAAACATGGACCTCCTACAGAGTCTAAGCTTTGGCAATGGAACCTAAGGGAAGAGTGAGCTGGGGGGAATTAATCTAACAGCCACTAGAGACATCCCACGTTTGACCTGCAAAGGTGTTAGGTATGGCAGCCTGTGTGACAAACCACTAGCATTTCTTTCAACAACCACTTTCCTCCACTCTCTGTTACCAAGCTCACAGGTGCCCATTCCAGCTCACATGGCCCCTTCCTAATTTGAAAGTGCTTACTTCCCCTCCTGCACACCGTCTCCCTCAAGGTGTATGGATAACAAGGTACCTTTAATCAGTCAGTAATCTTTGCTTCCTACCCACCACAGACATAAAAATACCAATATAATTTATACTTAATCTCCTTTTTCCAAAAGAAAATTAAAGGCTAAGTAGCATGGACTTTTCCTGCCTGGTGCAGTGTCCCTAAAATGGGCTCCAATGAAGTGTATGAATGAGATCACACACAAGATCGCCTAGCCTAGGACAAAGAGGAAAGCCAGCAGGTCTATGGCTTCTTGTCTATCCAATCTTCAGCTAAGTATGGAATACAGTAAGTGAACCACCACCCAAATGGCATCCTACTTTGAAAACTGCTTTACAGTTAAGGGGGAAATGGCCTTACGGGTTAATAATAAACTTGTCCACTAGAGGTCTCCAGATTACCGAAGATACTTTCTGGTGAGAAATGCTTTTTTCCCTCCTATTTTCTTTCTCCTTCCTCCTCCTCCACACTCTTCCTCATTAGTTTGCTTCTAACTTGCTCCTAAGGCCAGACCCTGCTTTAAGTAAGTAATTTGCCTCCACACATAGTTTCGTTTAGCAGCCTGTCTCAGCATGCCTGAGAGCAGATCCTTCTTGGAGATGGGCAGGACAAAACTAGAGAAGTGATCTTTAACTCTCTCCCCAACAAACCTATCACCACAACCTGTTTAAGAATCAAACCATGTCTCGCTCCCTCCTCTGCCTGGTACCATCTTTGCCTGGGTACCAGAGAAACCTATCTGCTTCTGCTTCTCTCCCTACAATCCACTTTGAACAGGGCAGTCATACAACACTTTACAAAACATAGAAGTGGAACAAGACACCACTGCTCTGCTAAAAACCCTGTAAAGGTTCTATTTTGTTGGAGGAAGGTCTAATACATTGGTTCTGAGAGGCTGATTTCAATGTGGAGATCGGTTACTCCCCCTTCTGAGGCACTCTCTGATTGGTTAATAAAAGTCTCTGATGATCAATTAGCTGGGCAGAAAGAATATAGGAAGGTGGGACTTCCTAAAATGAAACAAAGGAAACCTGCGTATTACATAGAGAAGCTCTCTTTCCACCAGGAGACATGGAGGGAGATAGATGTGTCTGAGAGCTCTGGAAGGTACAGCAAGCGACATGGCTGGTTGGGATTAAGTGGTCTGGGATTGATTTAGGTGAAATAGTTGAGAGTCTGCCCAGCTAAGGGCTAAGCATTGAAACATCAAAAGGTCTTGGTGTATTTAATTATTGGGGGAAAGGCCACCACACGTTTCAGGTTGAAAGGTCTACAGGCCTACAGGCTTCTGGCCACAGAGCTTATGGCAGGGCCTGGCTACTACCCTGCCAGCCACCACTGGCTGTCCCACTGGCCTAATATAACAGTTTAAGTTATTAATAAATATCCAGCACCTGCCCCACCAGGCCACCCAGCCAGGCCTACAGGCCTCTAAGGCAAGTCAGGACTGCCAATCTCCCGCCAGGCCGCCGGCTGTTCCACTGGCCTAATATAATAACATATAATTATTAATGAATATATTAGTTAACAGGGTTTAGGTGCAGATGGTGAAGGCCACCCTTGGTCCAGAGCTTTATCCTCAGGACGGGTCAGGTCACCAGTTAAGGCAAGCCAGGCCTGCCCACTAGCTGTTCCATCAGGCTAATATTACAGTTTATATTTATTAATAAATATAATTGATCACTAAGTTGCAGTTTCACTATTTATTCAGAATAAAGAAAAGAGCTCTAAAGCAACCAGCAGGGCCCACTAATTGCATGCCTTTTATGTCTCTGCTCTCATTCCTTCTAGGCTTTTCTTTGCTCATTTCTCTACCTCTCTGCTGTCCTTGCCCCCCTCCATTCCCTCCCCCACTCTGCCATGACAGGAATGCTTCCCTAGGGGGCCTCTGCACTGGCCCTTGCCTGCCTCTGAAACTATTCTCTGCATGGCTCCTCTCCCACTTCCTTCAAGTGTGGGCTCAGATGTTACCTTAGCGTCTCCCTGGTTACCCCACTGACTTTTGATAGCTGCTTCTCTACTCAGAGGGTTCCCAATCTTCTTGCTTGTTCTTTTTTTTCCCACGGTACTAAACTTTCTAACATATCAGAAAATGTACCCGTTTTTTTTATTTTGACTGCCTATTATCAGTCTTTCCCAAACAGAAGAGAAGGTCTGTGACACAGGGTTCCTACCCAGTTGTTGCTTTTAGTGTTGTTGGTGGTGTTGTTGGGGGCGTGGTGAGTTTTATGTTTTGTTTTGCTTTTTCTTTCACTTCTGCATCCCAAGCACCTGTCCATTACATGGCACATAAAGAGGACTGCAGAAATACTTGGCAAGCACTCGTTAAAAGAATTTACCGCTGCCTTCCATGTGCCTCTCTCAGTCAGAGCTTCTCTAACAGAAACAAACTATTGTAGGTTCATTTCTGTCACTGTTATTAAATAGCCTGACAAAATATCAACTTGGAGAAAAAAAAATACTCATTTAGCTTACAATTCCAGGTGACAGGCCACCATCGCAGGAAGCATAAGGCACGAAATTAAACTATCACAACCACAGTCAAGAAGCAGGAAGGGAATAAACTCAGTGATCCTTGCTTGCTCTCAGTTAGCTTTCTTCTCTCTTTATGCTTCACGATCCGATCCCCTTCCTAGGAAATGGGACCGCTCATCCTGGGCAGTGTCTTCATCCAATCAAAACAGTCCCTCAAAGATAAACCCACAGGCCAAACTGATCAAGATAATTCCTCACTAAGAGTCTCTCCCTAGTGAATTGTAACAGGTGGTGCCAAGTAGACAGTCACAGCTTTGAGCACAATCACTTATTATTTCCTACTTGTCCCTCTGGACCCACTGGTGGTTTCCAGATTGTTCAGTATCCAGAGTGGCCAGCCTTTACCTTGATCCAAGGAGCTCTCTTGCCCCTGCCTTCAGCTTGGGGTGAGCCAAGGGGAGACACTGTCAGGGAGACTAGGGGCCAGAGAACAGTGATGTCAGGGTCTTTAGTCCTTGGGCTCTCTCCCCATCATCCATGTATAAAACTTCTAAATCCTGGTTCTCTTAAGGCCTCTTATGCAAGGCCAGGTGGCAACAGTACCCCTCTGTTATTATCTCCAGGGTTATTTAACGGTCATGTTTTCTTTCAGCTATAATCAGTCCTTTAAAAGGAGTCCATTTGGTCTCCTTTGGTAAACCCCTCAATTACCAGCGATGATATCCAGAGCTATGACTAATAAAATTATAAGCATAAAACAACCCATCAAAGTGGATACAGCCCATTTGTTTTCTGTAGTTTTAAGTATCTGAAGCTCTCTCCAAGCCTACAGAGTCCATTCCAGAAACCAGAACATAGCTAGTCATTCATTGACTTGGAAATTTCTCTGACCACTCTTTCATACCTCTCTGTTTATTTTTGCAACACATTACACATTTTAACTTGGCTTTATTTAAAGATGACCTTCTGTATTTGTTGATCTTGGCTCTAGGACTGACTATGTATTTGGCCTTTGCTTTGTTTTAGACTAGTCTCCTGGCATAGCAACCAGGCAATGCCTAAGATTCTCAACAACTGGACCAGATAAAGTGCTAGTGCATAGGCCTTGAAAATTCTATTAGATAGATAACTCACAATGAGAGTGTCTTTCTATAATGTCTCTAACTCACAAACTCATCAAATACATTTGACTGATATAATAGTAACATCACTGATAAGAAAAAAAATGAGTAAACTACATCCATAAGATCTAAGATCTCACAATACAAAGACTGAAGATATGTGCCATTAGGCAATGGGGAACATGTCATTTCTAACAGAAAAAGGAGAATGAAAAAGCCTCTGTGCTCTTTGATATTGAAGGTGAGCTGATGGACTTTCAAACAGATTGTACTGCTTACTTTCAGAAGCCAACATTTCTCTAGAATACCTAAAGAAAAAAAGCTCCAGATGTCATAGGATTTCAGACATTTTAGCTCTAGAGCCAAAAATCTATGGAGATGAGTTAATGTGAACCAAAATGGGTATTACACAAAAGAAACCATCTTCTGAAAATATTTAATTTCTGAATCTGAATTTTAAGTTCTTGAAGCCAGTGGGTGTGGTGGCGCACACCTTTAAGAAGCAGAGGCAGACAGATCTCTGAGGTCAACATCAGCCTGGACTACTGAGCGGAGTTCTAGGACAGCCAGGACTACACAGAGGAAACCTACCTCAAAAATCAAAAACCAAAACAAATAAACAAACAGAAACAAACAAGCAAAAAACTCTTGAATGTCTACTTTTAAAAAATTAAGTATTAGGGAAAATTTCCTTTGCTTTCACTTAGGAACATGTCTTGATCTCAGTCATACAATTAATATTTACCCTGGCAATATCAGAAGTATAAAGATAAAAGAAAATGCTATATTTGGATGTAAGGTTTAGTCATCCCATGGTATAAATAAAATCTTTCATGAAGTAAGCACATAAATGCAAGGACATATCTCAGGACATCTTTAGCTCTTCCCAAATGAAGTAACAAAACCCTAAAGAATGTTCACAGTCAAGACAACATGACCGTATGTGCTCAATAGAGTCACCAGAGTTGCAGTTGTAAAAGTAAAAAAGGAATAGGGCATAGCACAGAGCCCACTTGCTTTTATATCCAAGTTTGAAGATAATGGCATAAAACTAAAATTATTATTTTGAGTGAGGGATTACTCACTGTACCCTCAAAATTCTCCTATATGTGACCAATATGGTAGATAAGAAATCAGAAGTGCACAAACTTACATATTAACCAAATGGATTAACCAAATGAACCTCCCACATGTAAGCAGGGAGTCATCTATAGCCCACTTTTTAAAATCATATTGTCAGGAAGGAAGTATTGTGCATACCATAACACACCCATTTTCCATTGGCTCTGTAGTTACGGTTGACATATAGTTTGGTTCACACTGGCTTATTACTCAAAGTTCATCAAAAATCAACGAATTCTCAGCTTTTTCAACGTTTTAATCAACATATCAAAATATTCTTTCAGAAGTGTGACCCTAAAACAGCATTTATCTCATCAAGGCTAACAGTTACTACCTCATACAAAAGTGTTACGTAGCAATTTCCTCAGAACGGAAACATTCCTCACTAGAAGGAAGCTCTTTAAAATGCAGGAAGTTTTAAAGAAATAATGTTAAGATTCAAGAACTTACAAGTCCCAGGGAGTCCCTGAAACTTACCAGATTCACAAGGCCCCTCCTACTCCAAAGTTCAATAAGTACTGAGGACTGTTGAGAAGACTCTCCGACCTGTCAGGCTCCCTGCAAGTCATGGAGAGAGCTCCAAGGTTCCAGCTTTCATGAGTCCATCACTCATGCTGTGGTAAGCTTTTGGTGACACTGCTGCCTTTGAATGGTCTATGCTCTGGTAAGTAACCTGTTGGGGTGATTTTTTTTTTTTGTATACTGTGTAAAGATTGTCTTTGTATTATTCAAATGCTGATTTCTGTACTGGCAGAGATCCGATTACAGGCTGGACTTTGGTATTGTTATTCTTTTGACTGTATCATATTTTGTAAACACATCCTCTAACACCTTCCAGTTGGTTTAAAAAAAAAAAAAAGCTGAGGGGCCTATAGCAAAGGCAGGAAAGGAAGGTGGGATTTCTAAGCAGAGATAGGAACTCTGGGAAAGATTCAGGCACAGGTATTCACCATCCAGACACAGAGGAAGAAACAAGTACCAGGACTGAGAAGAGCCACGTAGCAGAATATAGATTACCATAAGGGGGTTAATTTAAGTTATAAGAGCTAGGTGGGAACAAGTCTAAGCTAAGGCCAAGCTTTCAGAATTAATAAAAGGTCTCCATGAAATTATTTGGGCAGCTGGTATGTTGAGACAGTCCAGCTGTAATTGGCCCTGAACACTTATAGTAACCCCTACCATATTCCTGTAAGAAACTCCAATAAACTCCCTGGCTCATCAAGGTAGATGTTGGTGGTATCATTGCTTTGGTCTACCTTCAGTTCTCTATCCAACATGAAGAGACATTTGCTCACATCTCTCCTTGAAAAGTGTCACACAATACAAGGTAAGTAAGTCTCCTGAGATTTGAGAGACTTCTACAGATCCTTCCATAAAATGAGCTTTTTTCACTGCTCGCTCCAAGATAATCTGTACTGTTTAGTCTCAAAGCCTTTATAACAATAAGCCAAACTGCTAATTCAGTTATGTTTTTAAACATCTTAAGATTGCTAAAGTCGCCGGGCGGTGGTGGCGCACGCCTTTAATCCCAGCACTTGGGAGGCAGAGGCAGGCGGATCTTTGTGAGTTCGAGGCCAGCCTGGTCTACAAAGCGAGTCCAGGACAGCCAGAGATATTCAGAGAAACCCTGTCTCGAAAAACCAAAAAAAAAAAAAAAAAAAAGATTGCTAAAGTCTTTCATCCATTTGTTTAAAGGGGGCAGATGACTTACTGTTTTGCATCCAAATAGCTTTTTCTGATATCACTAAATGTATCAACATGTGCATACCTTTTTAAAAACAATGGCTTATTATGACCATTTTGATTTACAACCCTACTGCTAAATTGACAGAGTATGTCCTTCACATCCCATCAACACCAGCAAGAGTTTTTATGACCAATATATATTTTTATATACCATCTAGAGTAATGATATAACCAAAAGAAAGAACTGAAACAGATTTCAAATTGATGTCTGTTTTGCTTTACACATAATGGCCTATAATAACAAAAAAAGAAGATCATCTTTAAGTTTTTTTATTCTGACTTATAATGTATTTTACATTTTTTAAAAGTGAAAGTTTATCAGATAAAGATATAAGCCACTAATTTAAATATTTATATAAGATAAAACAAAGCTTCTATACTTCTGATTATAAAATGTTGCATCAAAAGTCCGTGACTACGTATAACTTTGTTGGGCCTGATGGCACAGGCCTGCAACTCCACTTAGTTAGGAGGCTAAGTCATGAAACGTATTAATTCAAGATCTTCCTGGGCTACAGAGAAATGCCAGGGCTAGCCTGGGCAATTTAATGAGCCCTTATATCAAAATCAAAAGTGAGAAAAGAAGGTTGGGGATATAGCCCAGAGGTAGACCACTTGCCTAGCATGCCCAAGGATCGAAGTTCCACCACAGTGTTACACAAACAAAGCAAACCAACAACAATAAAAAGTAACTTGCACTGTTGACCTTACTATCCACTCTTCTGCTTTGTGAGAGGGGAATCCCACTGGTGTATAGATAATCTGGTATTGAATTTATTATCCTCCCCAGTCTCCTAAATTACATTACAATCATGTGGTATCCTATCCTGCTAGCTACTATCTTTTGATGACTGAACATATTACTCTTATAAGTGGAGGCATATTTAATTTCATTGATACTTTTATATTTTTAATAATTTCAAATATGAGTACAATAAGATATTTTCACTCCCCATCCAGCTTCTCTTTTCCCCTTCCTTTTTTCCCTCCATCAAAAGATTATGATTTCTTCTTCTGTAACTACAGATAGATAGATAGATAGATAGATAGATAGATAGATAGATAGATAGATAGATAG
>CAJQZJ010011242.1:4796762-4861603 GCA_907164525.1 Lophiomys imhausi
TAGATAGATAGATAGATAGATAGATAGATAGATAGATAGATAGATAGTCTGTAGTCTGACAGATCCCACTGAGACCATTTGGTGTTTCTTGGGTACATATGTGTTTAGAGCTGACCACTTGAGACTAAGTAATATCAGGGGTCTCATCCTTGATTGCTGATAAACTTTTCAGGTACTAGCTTAAAGCTGGCATTTCTTGGTAGACCACTGATTGTTTCAGAAATCCACTCACCCTGCATTGTTGCTGACTGCAGTTAGATCTTTCACTCCAGTCTTCAGTAAAGCTCCTATAAGATTCTCTGGAATTCCACACAGCCCAAAACCTACAAAACCCAAAAGGAAAACAGTGTGTACAGAGGTAATGCGCTTTCAAGAAACATAGATTATTCTTAATAGAAAAAAAAAGCACAAAGCATTTTGTTAGAAGGAATAAGCAAAATACACAGCTATCCCCTATCAAGTCAACAAACAAACAGCCATCAGTCATGTAACTGGATCTCAGTGCTTCAAACCATATATCACCAGACACCATTGTCAAGGCTTTGACTCAGTTAAGGCCAAATGTAATCAGTTCATATATGACATATATACTATATATAGTACCTCTTCATAATGCAAACCATATGCAGTTGTCTATTTAAACACTCATTTTTATACATTTGAGTAAGTATATTTTATCAAACTAGAACACTAAGCCAATAAATTTCATTTGTTACATCTTTAAGATTCTTCTAAAGGCTGGAGGGATGGCTCAATGGTTAAGAGCACTGACTGCTCTTCCAAAGGACCCAGGTTCAATTCCCAGCACCCACATGGTAGCTCACAACTGTCTGTAACTCCAAGATCTGACACCCTCACACAGATATACATGCAGGCAAAACATCAATGCACATAGAATAAAAATAAAGAAACTAAAAAAAAAGATTCTTCCAAAAATGTTATATTTAAGATGGACATTCAGTAAAGAGCAGCCCTAAAAAATACAACTTGATTCCATATACAAGAATCAGGAAGTTAAGTGTCATTAAATCTGCATGAGTGGTTACAAAAGATACCCCCAAAGAAGTAGCAGAAACATGATAATAGGGGGCTCAACAACAGAGAGACACTGTGTTCTGCAGTTCAAGAAATAAGGAGAAATACAGAGTGGCTGGGGTATCTGACAAGATGCCATGTGTTTTCAGCTCACCAGAAGTCCCAAGGATTTAGGGAGCCATCGTAGCTCCTGATAAGACACCAGAACTTCAAACTTCCAGCTTTTCAATTATAATCAGAAAAAAAAGGGAAAGGAAAAGAACAGTAGTAAAGTGCTAATCTTTCAGGAAGAGATTCTAATAGGTGTCATGAGTAAGACAGTAAGTGGGTGGGGCTGAATGATAAATGGCACTTTGAGCCTGTACCGTTTTGTCACATGACTTTCCTAAAAACCCAAGAACATTACCCTCAGAAGGAAGTCAGTCCCTTTACTTACCACCAACCAGCAAGGTTGCACCATTGGGAATATCTTTTACAGCTTCCACTGGATCCGTGTAAAATTTGGTGTGGTGACAAGTACTGACAGAAAAGTAGCAAACACACCCCTGAAACGTTAAAAACATCTCCAGTGAACAATCATTTGCAGCTTCCCTTTACACATATAGCAAGTGATTCCATATATATGTAATTCATATATATGTAAATATATGCATATGTGTAAGCTCATTATTCCTTTTAGCATTTTGCACTTTAATTAACAAAACTGTGTGTTTACATCACATTCTGATACATGCATACATTACAAAATGACTAACTGGAGTTTTCTAACATGGCACTACCTCACACGTCATTCTTTTGTGGTAAGATTTCACAACTACTCAAGAGTTTTTGAGTATAGTCACTATTACCCATCATCACCATGAACATACAATAGATTCCCTAAGGTTATTTCTCCTATCTAACTGAAACGTTGTGTCCTCTGACCAACATCTTCCCAACTCCTTCATCTAAGCTCTGTGATATCATTTTACTCTGTTTCTCTGATATGATTCTATCTGCCAAGAGTTGGGCCTTAAATGGTTTATCTTTGACAGGTAAACATGGTGTATGCACAGGTTCTCACAGGGTCCCTTGTGATCCACAGCTTCTATTACACAGGGAAAATCCATCTGTGTCCCTTGCGACCTCCTCCCCCAAAAAAAAAGAATAAAAGTAGATAACTCACATCATGAACTAGGATGCAAGTTCATGATATTAGACATCAGTCACCAGTTTCTGAAAGTAACCTAGTTTCCCATTCCGCTGACAAATACTGAGAACCCATCTGTGCCAAGTCCTAAGCCATTTACCTAATCTACATTATGGTACTGCTCTCTGGTGAATTAAGCACAGTGTGGACAGTTCCAGGTGCTAGGAGAACTCTAAAGAGACAAACGAAGAACGGCACATCAGAGGAGTCACTTCCCTCCGCTGCTATCACAGAAGCCGAAGAAAAAGCAGAGGCTACCAGAACAGGGAGGGCATGGTAGGCCATGCCAGTGAACTCTTTGGGCCCACTGCGGTCTGAAGATAACTCATCACCTCCAAAGCCCATGTCAGAACTGGGTTCCCACAGAACAGTGTTGAGAGACAGTAGGACTTCCGAGAGGCGGGTGAGCCTGTACAAAGGCAGTAACACTGCAGGGCTCGTTCATGCAGGAGTTGATCGAGGTCCTGCTCTTACAGGCACTGAGCTGCTGACTGACAAGGCTAGGCTTTTCTAAATCGAGGCTGCCTCGCCTGCAGACACCTGCCTGTCCCTCTGCTCCTCTGCCATGTCACAAGGCAGCACAATGCTTTCACCAGATGCAACCACCACATCATGGACTTTTACCCTCCGTTCAGCTATGAGCTAAATAAACTTCTTTTACAAATATCCAGTCCCAGGTGTTTGTTATAGCAAGTGAGATGGGCCTCAAATGAGCCATCCCGTGAGCACTCATAAAACCAGTTGTAAGTTATTGTCCTGTAAATTCCATCCACAATACAGGCTAGGGAAAAGGAGGAAACAGATTCTATGGTAACTAATGGTCCATATTAACAATACTTCACTTTATTCCCATTATATATTTAACACAAAGAAAGACCGAGTGGAGAGAGTAACAGACAAGCCTTGATATACAAGCCCAGCTATAAAGTCACCCACCAGACAACTATTTTCAGTTTTTGTTTTTTTAAGTATCTGTCAACTGGCACAAAAGACCATTCAAAGGATCTATACTGAAAGTCAAATGAACAATAAAAAAAGGTTGAGGCTACACACATGACCACATGACTTTTGTCCCTTTACGCTTCTATTTTGGTCAAGGTCAGGTCAGGAGTTTGCATACTGCCCAAAGCCTGGGACATAAGTAGAGGGAAAGACAAGGACTTTGAAAGGGCTTAACCACAAAGAACTTCCTTCTCTTCTTGTCCTCAGTTTCTGTTTTAAACACACACACATACATACACTAAGAGTGAGAAAGAAGCAGTTAGTTACTTAGTTTAGTTTTGGTCTCAGAAATTAAATATATATATATATATATATATATATGATAAATTGTATACAGACATGGTGGCCCATGCCTGTAATTCTAGCACCACAGGGGCTGAAGTCGAGGCAGAATGATCAAAACTACAATGGAGAACAGAGTGACTGGCCTTGGGTTTTGGTTTCCTGTCACACAGTCCTTCCATCACAATGTGGTCTTCCATGTCTTCTGAAAGCTCTCTATTGGTCTACTTTGACATTTACCACAACAAATCTTTATGAGAGTCCTGTTCTGTAATGTGTAACTCTGCTGTCATTATCTCTGTCTCTCGGGATGAAGAGGACAGGCCTCAGCAGGATAAGGAAGAAAATGAAAGAATTCATCTGCACCCAGACAGTCTGAAAGGTGAGGTCACCTTGAACTGCTTCTCAGTAGAATTCCATAGAGAGCATGCTGGAAGAAGACTCAGCTCCCCCGGGTACCCAGTGATTCTTCCAACGTTCAGAAGCACAAGCAAGCAGCACACACTTAGCACAAATCCCAACCCGTTGTAGCAGCAGATAATTCCTGTTGTCATAGCACTATTTAGCAGTCAGCACTAATTACCTGGCGGCTTGTCCCACTGTGAACTACCTCCCTTCTTACAAAAAAAGGAAAGGAGAGAGAGAGAGGGAAGACCAGAACTGAAAAGGGACCTGTCAGAAATATTTCAGAAAAGGTGGAAGCTGTATTGGAGATGTAGTTCAGTAGCTGAGTGCTATTAATGTAGCCATACAACTAAAATTCAAAATCAGTATGGCAGGTTGGAGAGACGGGAGGTTCAGCATTAACGGCACTCACCACTGTTACAGAGAAGTAAGTTCAGTTCCCAGCAACCCCCTCAGACCATCAGAGGGCACAAACAACTGTATACAAACTGCAGTTCCCAAGGCCACATGCACACATGTGGTGCACACAAACTCATGAGGTCCCACACACAAAGACATAAATAAAAGTAAAATCTTTTTTAAAAAAATAAAAGGATGGCTCAGCAGTTAAGAGCGCTCACTGGCTATTCTTCGAGAGGACCGAGGTTTAATTCCTAGCACCCACATGGCAGCTCACAACTCCAATTCCAGAGAACCTGACACCCACACACCAGTACACATTAAAAAAAAATAATTAACTTAAAATAAAAATCACTTTAAAAAAAAAACTAGCTGGGCAGTGGTGTCATATACTCCTGGGGTCAAAATTACCCTTGTGTCAAATTCCAGTTCAGTCAGGACTGAAGAGATGTGTCAAAATTGTGTAACCACTGAGCACGCCTTTGTAGAGAAGCGCTATTTTCGTCAAAGTCAGGTGAGGAGCCTGTGGCAGGTCTAAAGATAACAACTGTCAGTTGTGTCCCAAAGACACAATTAGAATAATACACAAAGAAGCTCTGACTACAGGAAATGCCTAGGGCATGTCATCCTCCTTTGGGAAAGGACACCTTTTATCCGCTCCCCGCTAAGACAGTAAAACCAAGTTGCCAACTATTGGAGTTTAATTTTTAATCTCACCACTCCAGGCCTGCCTGCCCCCCACATGGATGATTTCACACAGAAAACTTGTAACATGGCCGTCACCATTGCAAATCAGTGCATGTAATGTTTGTTGAAGATTTTCAAAACACAGGTCTTAGATTTATGATTCCTTTTTCCTTCCTTCATTTGTTCATTCCTTTTATTCTTTCTTCTTGGCAATATCTCACTATGTGGATCTGGCTAGTCTCATTAAGCAATTCTCCTGTCTCGATCCCAAGTAGCTGGGACTACAGACTACAGGTGTATACCACTATCCAGCAATAGGCTCATATCATTTCCAATTCAGTTTGCCAGTCTGCATATTCAGTGATTACTTGGCAAGCCAGGAGCTGAGTGCAGACAGTGGGCCAATGAGGATGACCAACATCCACTCCAAGGCTAACTGCACCACAAAGGATCTTCAAAACCCAGGCCCAGAAAGCACTCTAGGATCTGCGAGGCAGTCCCTTCAAGGAAGCCTTTGCCTTTTCTCTTAGACAGTGTCTTCCCTCACCCTCTACTCACATTGTCTCTGAGAGTCAAGAAATATCCACATCCCTGGCAGTAATTCCTAAGATTAGGCAACTGGGGAAAAGTGTATCTCTGATATATTGTCCATTTTTTCATAGATAGACAAGTTCAAAGAGGCTCTTTAAACTTCGCCTAAGTAACCTCTTCCTTCCATGTATTTTATATACTAAATGGTGTTCTGGAAAACCAATGTGTTGGTGGAGGTTTCCCTAGTGTGAACAAAGCCCTGGGTTTGAGCTCGCAACTCCAGCATTGGAAGCAAGGCGACCACATACTGAAGGTCAGCTTTGGCTACACAGCATGAGGCTAGCTTCATGAGTTCCTAACCCTGCTTTATTCTTGGTACTAATTTTTGATATTAAAATTGAGTGAGCGTCATAATGTTTAAGTACTTTGATGAAAGAAACAAAATTCTTAGAGTGGAAAATATTTTTCTGTTTAACATTTCTCCCCTTAGCAACATCTCCATTTGATCTTTGTCAATTTCTTAGATCCACCTGCTGAAGTCTTACTCCACAGCTGAACCTAAATTTCACCTCGGACTTCCTTTCTAAGCATTTACTGCCACTATTATTTCCTTTACCTACATCTCTTCCCATGTCATCCAAACTTGAAACTTAGTGAAAATATACTTTGGGATGGAAATACACCCAACATGTTTTTAAAATACATTTTAGATTTTGACTCTGCTATTTATTTGCTTGTCTATTTATTTATTTTGTGTGCATCCATCTGTGTCTGGGAGGGGAAGAGATGTGCCACCGTGTGCCTGTGGAGGTCAGAGGACAACTTGATGTAGTCAGTTCTCTCTTTCTACCATGAAGTCCTAGATATTGAACTTGGGTTATCAGACTTAGTGAGATGCTTTTATCTGGGGCCAATGAGATGGATCAGTGGATATATAACCTTAATATATATATTAATATAATATAATGTAATATATATTAATATAATATATAACCTTAATATAGAAATGATAAAGAACTATACACCCAAGTGGTAATGTTATCATCTCACTACTGTTACAGAAATCATGATACAGAAAGGATGATATTGCCTACGTTCGTATGGAAAATCAGGGAAGGGAAGCCATGAAAAGAGGGAAAGAAAACCAGTTAGGAGGAAGGGGCAGCAATATTCAGCTAACTAGAAGCCCACAAGCTCTCCAAGAGGAATCAATCTATGTTCAACATGAATCTATCCACTTAGGACCTACCAAAGTAACAGCCTTGGAGGTGGTACAGCAATGGGATTTAAAGGCCTCCAGGCAACTGAGTCATCACGTGAAACCTTCATACAATGAACTTGTTCACCTCACCTTGAAAGGTGAAAGGAAGGAAAGCTTTTTTTTTTTAACCATGGTAAGTAAGCACACACCTGTGCTTCAGAAATTTTCAGAATTCTGCAGGCAGAAACAAAAGAATCACGGGTGCCAGGCTCTCCCAAAGCAAAACCATAAATGCATTTTAAAGAGGTGTCTCAGTTTACCTGCTGGCTATCTATATTTACTTAGCTGGAAAATATTCAAGGTTACTTAAGGCACCGGAAAGGTTCTCTCATGCACGTATTAAATGAGTATTCTTTGCAGAGCGGTAAGCAATGTTGAGGGAGACAAAGAGCTGACATATAACACAGGCCCAGTTAAACAAGTACGCAAGTGTTACAACTCAACAGAGCTGGGATGACTTAGGTGCTAAGACCAATCAGTGCATGAGCAGGCAGAATACTCCTCTGTTATCATACCCGAGAAGTCTAACTTTGAACTCTGCCATGAACTTTTAATAAGAAACAGCAAAACCCATAATTATAGTTCATCCATCTGGAGGTTTGCTGGCTTGGGAAATGGTTTAATGATTATGTTTGAAAGTGGGGCAGACTAGAGGTGAATAAATTATACTAAGACAAACAGGCCCTGCCAAAAGAATGTTTTTGACCTTGGCCCAAAGGCATCCCTGATCCTGGTTTTTTGTATCCGCTCCATCACTTGGAGCAAGCTGACTGCTGGTCAAGTTCTCTTTTAATAATGTTTTATACATCCAAATCTATATACAATTACCAAAATGTCTCCTATGAGGAATTTAACAATGCAATAATTCATTTCTGAAGCATTCTCTAGCACAAGAGGGATCCCAAGCTCAATGACTTGAGATTCTCAACACCGGGAGATTGAAGGCAAAGAAATGAGAAAGGGAAAGTTCAGAGTACACAAGGTGACCACATTCCCTGTGCAATGCACTCTAAGCTCAGAACAACAATTTGAAACATTTTCAGGTTCAAGGAAGAGGTTCCTGAGCAAACTGAACCCACCATGGTGAAGGTACCCTCCTGAGCAGAATTCCTGTCCAGTTTCCTTGGTCCCACACCGAAATCCAACCCTAATGTGTGCTTACAGGCGGGACACTGTATGATGTACAAGCAAAAACACCCACCACCCGCTAATCCGCTGGGAGGGCGACTCTGGGTACCATCCTGTGGAACTGTGAAACTGTAGTGAGTAGTGAGTCGAGGTTTTTTGTTTGTTTGTTTTTAAGGTCTTTGAAAATTGCAAGTCTCTAATCCGGATCTGGGGGGGGGAACAGGACACAAAGTATGGGACCGCGGCTTTGTAGACTGCAGCGGGACTCCGACAGCCCTCCACACGCTTCCAACCGCTTGGCAGGCTACACGCCCCGTGACAAGCGCTCCAGTCCGGGTTCCCCTTTCTACCGCCATATAGGGAAGGGGAGGATGGGGAGCGGCAGTCCGCCTCCTCTGCGCACAGCATCCGCCCACTTGGCGGTGAACTTGAGCCAGCAGCGGTTAACCCGGCCCGGGGTTCTGGGCCTCTGCCGACGCCAGCAGCTCCCTCAGGTGGGGCCCAAGCCTCAGCGCGCCGCCCTTCCCCGATCCTTCAACCCGCCCTTAGCTAGGGCGGCGGCCACGGGGACCCCCTTCCCAAGGGCGTTGGCAGGGACGCGTAGGCGGATTGGGACGCGAGTCCCCGGGCGCTGGCAGTTCCCTAAGGCGTTGCTGCGCTGCAGAGCCCCGATCGGTTCTCCAGCGCTGCAAGCGCAGCTTGCACTCATCTCCTCCCCATCAGGGAAACGGATGGAGAAGCAAGCAGGCAGGCAGGCAGGCAGGCAGACAGACAGACAGACAGACAGATAGATAAATAGACAGACGGGCGGGCGGCTAGCCTGAAACCCGACCGTCTCCAAGCACCCGGTGCACGACGCTGCACGTGCCTGAGCCCCGGCTGGAGGCGGTGGGGATGGGCAGAACAGAGAACCCGCGCGCCGCTCGCGGCTCATCCGCGCTTCTTTCCCGCGCGTGGCCTTCCTCCTTTATTTTACCTTGTGCAGGGCGAGCCGCGAGCCGCGGACGGAGGCGCAGAGCCGAAGCCCGGGGGACAGGAGTTTGAGAGCCGCCATCATCGGACCCGGGTGCGGGAGGAGGTGGCCAGGTGCTGCGCGCCAGCGGGCGGGCCGGCGAGCGTGTGCGAGTGCTGGTGGCTGGGGCCGCGGCGGCGTCACCCGCTAAAGTAGAGAAGGGAAGGCGAGCCGGGGGGCGGGCTGGAGGCTCGACCGCACGTCCGTGACGTCCTCGGGACCTCAGAGCGGTGCCGCCCCTTGCCGCGGGCTGGCAGGTCAAGAAGGGAGACGGGGAGGGACCCACGGCTCCGAGTGGAAGCGAGGCACCGCCAGTGCGAGCCCCGCCGGTTGTCCCAAGCCCGGATGTGCTGGGGTTATCTGCCGCCACACCCGCAGCCGCGGTCGCTCCACCTTAGGCTGGAGGGGGCGCTAGTGCCTGCCTTCCCCTGGCGCTAAACCTGGCTGGCATTGACCAGCGTTTCGGGTTCTAAGGGGACTGGAGGGTCTCTCGCTGAACTGCTTGCTTTTCCAAGTCGGCCTCTGGAATAAGTACAGGCACAAGGGTTACTGATGAAGATCTCCTCCCAGTTCTAGACAGCTCACATTTCTATACTACTCAACCTCCACCCCTCCTCCCACTCTCTTCAAGTCTGGTTTTCCCCTTAATTTTCCTCAGAAAAGCAGCAGTGTGCTGACTGACCCTCATGAGATGTGACCTGCCTAACCGGCAGAGGGACCGGATTAGAACTGGGACCTTGTTCCGCATCATCCTAGTTTGTGTTCCAGAATTTTCCTGGCACGAGAGTCCCAACAATTCCAGAGATTACACAGCAGGTACAAACACAGAAGTGTCTATATCCTTGTCCTTAACCACGTTGCATAACTCAGATCACCTTGTAACGTTCTTCCTGTCGTAAGTTTGTATGAGAAAAGCCAGGCAAGGTTTCTGGAACACAGTGAATGCACAAATACTAGGCACTAAACTTAGTTCGAGTTCAGTGGTGGATCCACTTTATCTTTTTGGAGTTTTGTTTGCGAAAGCATCTTTCTGTAGCGCTTATTGCCTCCGAAACTCGATACACACGTTTCAGGCTGGCCTCCAACTATCCATCCGGTCCTGCTGCAGCCTATCCAGTGTGTATGCAATCACACCTGGCTCAAGCCTTATCTTTTGATTGGCACCCAGGGGACATGAACAAATGCGATTTCTTTAGGACCTTCTATGCACCTGGCAGAGTGAAAAGACCACCTGGAAGCCCAGGAGAACCTTTTATTGGATTGGAAGCTGACCAAGTCCTAGAAGAATGATTTAATTTTGAGATAATGTTAAAAAACCCATGAGAAAGTTAAATGATACTAGAACACCCTAAAAAAGTACACTAAGACAGTGAGGGATGAACAGTCCAGCTTATTTAAAGTCTGTCTACTGGCCTGCTAAGATGGAAAGGACCCTTGCCTCTGTGCTTGATGAACTCAGTTTGATCCCCCAGGACCCACATGGTAGCAGGTGACAACCAACTCCAGCAAGTCCTCCCCTGACCTCACATGTATTGTGGCACGTGCATGCATTTGCATATCCACAAAATAAATAAGTTAGGACTTTTTAATTCTGTCCATAGAAGCAGCTACCTCAGTATTCCTTTAACTCAAAAGGTTCCCCTGTGACTATTATGGTTTTAACCTGGGAATAAAATATCAGGTTAAACTATCTGATTGCATAGGAGATGTCAACTCAGTAATCCTGGGTATTTCCAGTCACATTTTAATAAGCTTTGGGTCGTGAAGTGTTCAAATGTTAAAACTGAAGTTCGCCGAGTGGCCCTAACACAGTCCGTAGCAGCTATTCTGCAATTTATAGAGGGAACAAGAGATAGCCTCGCGCTGCAGTTGCTTTTCCACTTTTTCCCTTCCAGGGCCATGTGAAGAGGAAAAAAGGGAGGAAAAAAAAAAGCTTTGTGTGTAGTCATCTGACTCATTCTTCTTCATGGCTGGTCTCATTTTGTTGCTCAATGTTCCTCAGATGAGGAAGACAAGTGTTTTAAATTTTGTATTCTGTGGAACTAAGGCCCCTGGAAGAAAAACAACAACAAAAAGAAAACCCTGCCTCCTACTACTACCCAGTCAGGAGACAGGGGACTGTATTTGGTGACTCCATGGCTTTAGTTACACCTGCTCAACAATGTAAGACATCAATTCAAAGAGTATTTATAAAGAGTGTTCATTTTGAACAAATCTTTTTCATGGTTCTACAAAACCATGATTTTTTATTTTTTTTTGAGTTTTGATTTTAATTTGCATATTAGAATCCTGATTCTTTTACATTTCTTATTAAAATGTGACTGGAAATACCCAGGATTACTGAGTTGACATCTCCTATGCAATCAGATAGTTTAACCTGATATTTTATTCCCAGGTTAAAACCATAATAGTCATAGGGGAACCTTTTGAGTTAAAGGAATACTGAGGTAGCTGCTTCTATGGACAGATTTAAAAAGTACATTTACATTAGCTGGACCATTGACCTCTCCCATTTGTTTGGGGGATGGATATGGGGACTGGACCTCTAAGACCTGCTGCATGAGCACTCACCCAATGAAATATGTCCCCTGCTTGCTCTATTTTTAAATTGCCCAGCTGAGCTGTAAATGCACTCTATAGTTCAGACTGTATTTGAACTTCTCATCCTTGTGCCTCAGCCTCCCAAGCAGCTAGGATTATAGGCCTGCATTAACAGGGCCAGCTTGCTCAATACTCTGAAAGGCAGTTTGTAACAAAAATTCCACATTCATGAGATTTTCATTGTGAAATCTTAAAGCACTTAATTTTTGCACTTTTTTTTTTTTTTTTTTGGTTTTTCGAGACAGGATTTCTCTGTGTAACAGCTCTGGCTGTCCTGGACTCGCTTTGTAGACCAGGCTGGCCTCGAACTCACAGAGATCAGCCTGCCTCTCCCTCCCAAGTGCTGGGATTAAAGGCATGTGCCACCACCGGCCGGTGATTTTTGCACTCTTAAAAACTGGAAAAACTAAATTCAAAGACTTTGAAAAGAAAGGTTCCACACAAGTAATAAGGAATTTTGTGTTCTGAGGTTGTAGGTTGAAGTGTGATTCTGTGATTCACCACGTGAAAGCAGTCTGTTGGATTATGAGTTGGAATGTAGTCACCATGTTTCTGCTTAAGAGATTTCATTTTGATTCTTCTGAAATACAGTTCCATAGCTCCTCCTTTTACTGGAAGATGATACACCCATCTCTTATAGTTAACAGCATGCTCCTCCAGGATGAAATTCCAGGGCACCTGAAGACTTGTTCTCAAATGTTGTCTAACTGGCTTAACTAGTAGTAGGAGTTTTGTGTGAGGCAGTTACAAAAATGCATAAATGCCTCATTTTAATACAATGGTCTTTTAAGCAGTAGGGGGAAAAAAACCTTTCAAGCACTTGTCCTCCAGTAAGAAAAACAAACAAAATTATCTGAAGTTTCATACAAATTTGCAAACCTAAGTATAGCTTTGCTATGTGAGTCATTATGCCTGGAATTGCCCATTTTGTTAAATTAATATTTTCAACTGCCCTTGAAGCAATAATGTTTACTTGATCTTGTTTAATTAATACATTAAAATGAATTAGATTTCTCCCTATTATACTTTTTGAAGGAGAAAATGAAAATATGTGAGTTACACAGCCCGAACAAGCTCAGGAATGAAAATGAGAGTCGTGTTAAAGTGCCAAACACACTCAGGAGGAAAACACAGCGATCTAGTGCACTCAGCTAGTCATAGGACTTCTCAGCCTCGCCACTGTGAGGCAAAGATGGCCATAATTGACTTTTATCCCTCTGGAACGGTAAGCCAAAATAAGGTCTTTCTTCAGGAAGTTGCTTTTGAGCATGGTGTTTCAGCACAACAACAGTTCAGTAACTAATCCAAAAGTTGGTACCAGACAGTAGGCTGTGGGTGTGAAGCACATGACCATGTTGTTTTGAGGAGGAATATGGAAGACTGGAAATTTGAACTAGAAAGGCAGTTGAATATTTTAAGCAGAGCTTTAGAAGTAATCCTAATAGGAGCCTGAAAGATAGCTGTGTTTAATGAATGTTATTATTAATATTGATTCATAAAGTTAGTATGGTGGCAGTTGCTCTTCAACCAGCTAATTCTTCCAAATAACCACACAAAAAGACTATGATTTATTTAAAAGGCTGATCACAGAGTTGAGCATGAAATCTAATCTAAAGCCCCATGACTAATCTATCTTCCTCCAAGCCAAAATCCCCAATACTTGCATTTATGATTTTATCTAGAATTGGTTCCTTCTCCTCATCTCTCCTGGACCTCTCTTTCTCATTGCATGAATCTCCTCCTGCTACTCCTTCTCCTCCCCTCACTGGAAATAGAAGTCCCACCTTATTCTCTCTAATCCTCAGCTATTAGCTAGAAAATTTTATTGACAAAACAGAGAACTAATGGTGAACATGTCTACACAAATTTGAGACAAGGGATTCTAAAATAAACATAACACAGCTATATCTGGATTGAAACCAGATAGTGGAATAGAGAAATCAGCATTTGAATAAACAAGGGTAAACTTTATGCAGTGCACAAAAACAACATGCAAACCCAGCCATGCTGAGAATAATGAGGACTGTGGAGGCCCAGCTCAAGAGGTTTCAAAGGGAAACATTCTGCTAGAAGCCACTCTTGTGATATATGGGCAAAGAATCTGACTGCCTTCTGCTTTTATCCTAAGGGCTTGCCTGGGGATAAATATTAAAGTGACAGAACAATTTCTTTTGTGAATAAAATTTCAAGACTTCATAATGTTAAGTCTGTAGCATGGTTATTATTGATAATGCTTCAGATTTATAATGAAAAGAGCAAGTGGGACAGAAAGAAATACTAAGTGTACAGTTTGGTGAGAGGGGGCATTCGGAATGTTACATCCAAGGAATGTACTGAAAGGGAGGCAACAACTGTTAAGGAGTTAAGCACCATTAAGGAGAGGCCTGCTCTGCACTGGAACGGAGTGAGAACCCACCCAACTAAGCTTGCTAGGAAAAGGACTAAGGTTTTTCTGTTCATGGAAGGCAACGACAAACAAAACCAGCTGCTACTGCGGTTCAATGGGACAGGATGCTTCCCAAGTTGATAGCCAAACTTAGCAGGTTTCTCAATATGATGCTATCTTAGACGCATGAAGGAAGCAAGATTGATTTATGGATTCTTCCATGGCTTCAGAGAGCTGCTGGGGCCAGGAAATGTGTGAGAAAGGAATCCCTGCGTGAAGGCTTTGAGAAAGCAAGAGGATCTGAGAAGGCATTGCATGAAGCTATGAACATGAATCTTGAGTTGCAGGAGAGATCCCAGAATGCTGGTGATTCCACAGGTATGGGATGCCTGCTGTGAGAGCCAAAGTTATGTTTTAAGTTTTAATTACTGTGCCTAAGAGATCCATGAAACAGAAATGCCTCTAACCTGTAAGCCCCTTCCACTAGGAAACTTCTCGAAATGCTGGAGGCTGTTGTTCATGGGAGATGACAATCTACTTGTTGTCACGCCTTTAAACAAGTTTGGTTGGCCCATCTGCACCTGATGTGCTTGGTCACATGTAGGTGGGAGGTAAGTAAGCAGGAAATATGTCAAAATGTATGCTTGTCCTGATAGGATGTAAGCAGGAGATACACAGGCAGGAAGCATGTCGTGATATTTATGCTTCCCCTTAATTGGGCCTGATGGGAAATATGGTGGCCTTTTAAGGTTATCTTTTTAAGCCTCTGCAAGATGTGATTCATGGCTGTTTTCTGGGAACCTGAGAATGGACCTGGCCCGAGTCTATAGCCTCATGGCCCGTATTTAACACTTGCTTCAAATTTGTCTCAAAGATTGTGGTGGTGGTCTTATGTCAATGATAGGGTTAACACTGCCAAAGAGACTGGCATATAGGGTAGAACTAGTCCAGGAGAGAGATGTGTGTACCAGGCAGCAAAGCTGGAGGAGCAGAGGCATCTAACCCCTTGATATCAGATGTGGAAGTACAGGATTTGTTTGGTGTTTGCCAGGTTGAGTTCTGATCTTACTTTTTCATGGTATTCCCATTTGAAAGAGTAGTGCATATTCTGGGGTATTATTACATTGAACGTTAGTAACTCATGATTTGATTCTACAGGGGTTACAATTAAGAGATTTCCTTGAGTCTCAAAAGAGACTTTGAACTTTTGAGTTTTAAACAGTATCTGGGCTGTGAAAGACAATGGGGATTTTTGAAATAGATTAAATACATTTTACATTATGAAATGTGGTCATAAGCTTATGGTGTCCAGGGAGTAGAATGTGGTGGTTTGAATGAAAAAAATGTCCCCCATTAACTCAGGAATTAAAACATGTTCCCCAGTTGGTGGCATTGTTTGGTGAGGTTTAGTAGGTATGGTCTTGTTGGAGAATGTAAGTCACTAGGCACAAGAGTTGAGTGTATATAACCTACCCAAATTTCAATATGTTCTCTGCTTCATGCTTGTGATTGAGATGTGATAGCTCAGCTTCCTGTTCCTGCTGCCATGCCTGATACTTCCTGTCATGCCTCCCCACCATGATGGACTCTTACATCCCTGGAATCATATGCCAAGATAAATGCTTCCTGCTATAAGTTGTCCTGGTCATGGTATTTTATCACAACATTAAAGAGATGGCTCAGCAGTTAAGAGGGATCGCTGCTCTTCCGAAGGTCGTGAGTTCAATTACCAGCAACCACATGGTGGCTCACAACTATCTATTATATGATTCGATGACCTCTTCTGGAATGCAGGTGTACATGCAGCAGAACAACCATATACATAAGAATAAATAAATCTTAAAAAAAAAAGCAGCTAGTACATATGGTGTACCCCATGCCTTTGAAGACCAAAATTCCACACTTCTTAGAGGCATACAAAGGATCATCGTTCTTGACCTTCCTCTTCTACACACATTTTCATTCCAAATTACATGTGCCTTTGGAGGTTTTTCTTTGTTCTTTTGTTGTTGTTTTTGTTTTGAGGGGGTTGGGAGTTTTTTGCGGGGGGTGGGGGGGTTTGTTTGGTTTTGGTTTTGGTTTTCAAGACAGGGTTTTTCTCTGTGTAGCAGTGGCTGTCCTGGAACTGGCTCTGTGGACCAGGCCTGCCTCTGCCTCCCGAGTTCTGGGATTGAAGGTGTGCACTACCACTGCCTGGTGTGCCTGTGGGATTTTATATGATGGACTCACACAGTTTCAGAACTCAGTGTTGACTGCAAACCAACAACAAACAACCTTGAATGCTGGGAAGGCTGACTGAGTGCAAAGCAATCTCAACACTGTAGTCCCCTAAACTTGTAGCTCCTGTGGTGTACAAGTAAATGATATCTTTGAAAATCGCTGAGGTACGTGAGAATATATCAACCAATAGCTACGTATACTGGACGGGTGTTAAAAAACTATACTTTGTGAATTTATTTATACCTTAAGTTCTGTCTGTCTGTCGTTGTTGCTACAACAGTGTACCATATACTAGGTAACAAAGATAGAAATTTATCTCACACAGTTCTGGATGCTACAGAGACTAAGAGCTAAGTGACAGCTCATTCTGTTGCATTCCTATGCAGCAAACTGCCACCTAATTTAAGAATATATTCTTATGACAAATAGCTGAATGGCAGCCAATCATAGGCAGACCAAGCCATTTTCCTATGATGCAAATCACTCGTGACACCACGCCCCCAAAAGGCAAAAGTTGAGCTGTGATTAATCAAGGGATTTCTTTTTTGTCTTTCTACAATTAATGTCTGCCCACATTAGTGAATAGAGCTCACTGAACCACTAATGACTCAGGATGTTGCCTCAAAAATGAATCTTTCATTGTTCAAGTAAACTGCTGTGTTTACTTTGTTTAAATTTTTTCTTATAACAAGTTTCTCATGCGGGCTTGTATAGAAGTAAAGAATTAAATTATTTGCCAGTATTTAGATTATATTTAATTAGACGGTGGTGTTAATCCTTAACCTGCCATTATAAATAAGCACACAGAGACACCTGAAGGATTTTAACAAGCCTTGACCTTGGGCTAAGTACAATCTTAGCCCATCTAAGCTAGCTCATAATTTTATCCCTGAATAAAGCCACATATGATATACATACATCCCCTGGGCTGTTTTTCTCCATGCTATGCCAATGTTCCAGGCCACATGGTGTGATCTTTTTTCATCTACCCCATTGGGTGTCTCCTTCCACCACCTGGCTTCTCTTCTACCCTAGATGCTCTCTGCCCCAGAAGCCTGAACCTTTGCCCCGCCTACCTTACTTTTTCCCAATCTCAGTATTTATGTAACCAATCAGAGACAATGGTTGACAAGAAAGGTAACACAGCTTCACTTGGATTAAGTTAGCTAACACTTAGAATGCATAACATCATGCCATCAAGTGTGTTTACCCTCTGTATGTACTTATGGCAGAAATTTATTTCATATCTCTTATACCAGCAATAATCTCATTTCATAGGAACTCCACCCTAATGACTTGTCACTATCTAAAAGCCCCACCCCCACACATTTATGATTAGGATTCAGCTTATAAAGCGAAGAATGGTAGGGAGTGCATATTTAGAGCATAGCTGATATTTCATCTTTTCTCATACACTGGGAAACATCAGGCAGGATTCAAACTCTGTACTTTATATTAGTCATTGTTACCCTTATACCTACCACTTCCTGAGACATCTTTGAATACGACCCCAGTACTCCAGTTAGACTAAACTTGCACTACTTCAGAGTTTCCATTTCAGTTTCATCCAATTAGATTATTATGACTCTCTCAAAATAAACACTGCTTCTCTATTAAATTTAACCACTCTTACAATTTTCATTCCAAATGCATTCCCAGTATTTTTACAACCTTTCACTAAGTATTTCAAGAAGTCTTTGCAGGTATAACAAGGGACATAAGAGGCAGATAAAGTCTGTGACCTAGATGGTTAGTTTAAAAAGAATTGGTGTAAAGGAAATGAAGGAAGTAGGAAGAGGCTCAGTAGCTCTAGGCCATCAGGTTCCAGGAGCAGGGAAACAAAGTTTTACAAGGTGTGAGAGATTAAAGCTGAGGAAGATTTATAAATATTGGCCCTTGTTAGGCTAGCTGCTACTGATAGAAAAATGTTCTTAAATGGTCAAATTCTGAGAAACATGACAAATACTGTTTTCCAGGAATGTGGTGGGAGGGAAATGAGGAACTGTAACTGGGCCCCAGACTTTAGTAGGCCCCCAGAACTTAGCACAACTGACTCCATGATAGAATACCATTCAGTCTGTAAAACTCAGCATGTAGACAGTATCCCCACCAAACTGAACACAAAGGCCTAATCTACCAAAGTCCATAATTCTGGGAAGTCTCTAAATCTATCCATGTTGGTCTATGGCTTTCGTAGTTCTGCTTCTGGCTAACTGTTCTTGTTACTAGAAGTATGTCAACCCAGAATATAGTTTTTATGTTTAAAAGCTTACCCTGAGAAAGGCTTGGAACTACACTGGGATCCTGAACACCCAGTAGTTGCTGACATGCTAATAAAGACTTTCTATTGGCTTAAGTTCATGTCCGAGCATTCTTTTCTGGTGAATATTCCACAACAGAACTGCCATTCAAAGGGTATGTATTTTAATTATGTAAGAAGAAGTACTAGAGATATGGTTGACTTTGGATACCACCTGCTGTTTTCTTTGTAACACAAGGAAGGTAAACACCACAAATGCCCTCTTTAGGATTTAAAATACCACATGCAAAGTTGGAAATATTGGGGCTCTATCAAAGGCCATTAATAGAAACTACTTCCTGGTCAAAGAAATAGCTTCTATTTCTGGCCCTAGCTGGAGATAACAAATTCTGATCTGCTCCAAAAGTTAGACCATTGTAAACCGTGGTTATTTTCTTCAAGAGTTAATTCAGCTATGCTTGTAAGCCATAGGGCCAGAAGACTAGAGAAATAATCATCCTTTAATGAGATAAATGTAGTTAACCCTCCCAGAAGCCCCTCCTCGGATGCAGCTGCTTACAGAGCCTGCACCCTGTACCACAGCTAAGCATGCCTGCTTTTTGTAGTTCTAAAAACAACAACAACAAATAATAATATTTATTCTTTTTTCTTTCAGATACTGGCCCAAAGCATGATTTCTTTTCCACTCAGGACTTTCTCTGAAGCCTCTCTGCCTCTATCTCTCTACCATGCACCTGTTTGCTGACTCCCATTGCCCAACAGAGTGGTTTATTTTTAATCCTAACTCAAAAGGCATGACTTCCTTTTCTTCAATTCCCTTGTCCCTCCAGCTGCTAAGATTTACAGCCTTGCCTGTTATATCATCTTTCTTTCAAACTCTAATAAAATGATCCTTCCCGTATGTTTTTAAATTATTTTATCAATGAGATTAAGAACCCAAAAGGAAACTCTGATTTCCTTATTAAGAAGGTATTATTAAGAAGGCCAGGTAATATAAATATTACTTGGTTATTGACTTGAACTTGCTTTATTCTTAACCTGGGAATTCAGGGATAATTTCAGGAGATTAGCTAGGCTTCGTATTGTACATTAATATTTCCTATCAGTGCATGGAAAAGAACAATAGGATAATCTTTATTATGCTTTGGAACTTAAATATCCATCAAAGGATCTGATGTGTTGGAGATTTGGTCACTAGCCTACCTCATTACCAGGAATGCTTACTGGACTTACTGGCTGCTTGCTGCTGGCCAACTAACATTTGGAAAAGAGAAGTGATAACAAAGAAACAACTTTTATTCCAGAGATGGAATATGGGGGTGGAGTTATCATTCCATCTCCTCTTCCCCCCTTATCCCCTCTCAAAAAATCTTGAGGAACTCAGATAAATGATAAGTGTTAATTAAGACAGGAAAAAGAGGTCCAGGGGCCTGTGTGTTGTGGGAGTACTCATCCAGCATATGTGTAACCCTTTTTATTTTTCTTCTCTGGTCATGTAATGGCTTCAATATGATGAGTATGATGAGCCATGCAAAAAAAGATCATATATTAACAGGTCTGTCCTCAGCTTGTGATGCTATTTTGAGAAGTTATGGAAACATTAGGAGATGGGGCAGAGCCGGAAGAAGCAGGTCATATTCTTGGGATTTAAGTCATGTCTCAGTTCTCTACCTGTCTTTCTGCTTCTTGCCTTCCATGATGAGAGCAGGCCCCACACCTAGATGAAGACCTATGTGTGGTCAATGGCTGATGAGAGTCAATTTCCTCCAGGGAAGAGCTCCCTCACACATTATCTAATCTCAAGTGGTAATCTCTGGACACAAGTACATACAAGCAACATTAAACAGCTTCATTAGATTGAATATGCATGTGTTCGTATGTTTGTGTGTGTGTGTGTGTGTGTGTAACAGTAAATATTAAATAGAAGACTTTGAATTTTGGAGGGAAGTGTCAGACATAGAAGGAATTGGAGTAGAAGGCATGGCAACAGTGATGAAGGCACAGTGCTTATTATGTGTGAAGTTCATTTTTAAAATATTACCTAACAACTCCCAAAAATTAAGTGAAAAACGCCAATCATGAAGTCATATATAATATTAAATTTTTGGTAATTTACAAATATAGGCCATTTATATTACCACAGAAATTGCATTAAACAGTGCTGGTCCATCTCGCAGGAATAGAAAGGCTTGTTATCCTTTAGATCAAGGGTTCTCATCCTGTGGGTCATGACACCTTGGGTATCGAACAACCTTTTCACAGGGGTTGCCTAAGCCCATCAGAAAACACAGATATTTACATTTCAATTTATAGCAGTTATGAAGTAACTGTAATGTACGAAAATAATCTTATGGTCAGTGGTCACCACAACATGAGGAACTGTTGTATTAAAGGGTCGCAGCATTAGAAAGGTTAAGAACCACTGGTTTAGACATTAGTAGTTTCTGACCAATCCTATTAAGAATTGGCAGAAAGGCCAGGCATGGTGGCGCACACCTTTAATCCCAGCCCTCGGGAGGCAAAAGCAGGCAGATCACTGTGAGTTCAAGGTCAGCCTGGTCTACAGAGTGAGTCCAGGACAATCAAGGACACACAGAGAAACCCTGTCTCCAAAAACCTAAAAAAAAAAAAAAGGCAAAAAAGGATTAGAAGTTGGATTATTAGGTGAGAATCTAACACTAGACCATTTTCGAGGGTTACTTAATATGGAATCCAGGACCTATATGTACTAGGTGAATACTGTATGACTGAACTATGTCCCTGGCCTAGCCCTGAATGAGAATCTAGGATGCAAGGCATCATTTAAAAATTAGAGAATATATATGCATAATTTAAAAATATACTGAGAAAAGGAATTTATTAATTTCCCATTGTGGTGATGAGCAGCTATTTTTAATACACACAACAATTCATTTTCTTGTGGTTCTGGCAATTAGAAATCCAGTGAAAATCTTCTAGGCTGAAATAAAAATTCTGAGCCTTTTCTCTGAGCAGACATCTGAGGACCCCTGACACCAATGGAGTGGATGACTCTCCCGCATCTAAGTCTTCTGGGATGGAGGGAATTGACAGTGCTGATTTAAACGAATGGTCATGTGTCCCGGGCTACAAAAAGGACAAAACCCAGAAGGGACCTAAAGGGATAATGATCAGTAATCATGACAGAAATGTAAAGGACATATGGGATAAAGTCAGAGATTCCCTTTTAGAGTTTAAGACAATTTCTTGTGTGCTGTGGTGTCTTACTCTACACTGGTGGCAGAATTTAGAGAGAAGTTAAATAGTTAAAGGAGAAACAGACAGTCAATGTCTTTACTTAGTATGAGAGTAGGATCTAGAGATTAGTAGGAGGAGTGAGAGAGGCAGCAAGAAAGCTTGGCTTCAAGAAGGCAAACCACAAAATAATAGTCAAGTTTGTAGTGAAATGGAAACGCCGAAATGGAGGTAACAATGAACACAAGAACAAGATTTCCAGGGACGCGGTGAAAAGCTGGAAGTGTTTGTTAGGAAACCCTGGGAAAAGAAGCTGAGGGTTTAGAGATGTGAGCATGGAAGCAGATTCAAGATCGTATTGAGTCCTTTCCTAAGGGTTAAGGAGTACGGCTGGCTACAGCTGGAAATGACAGATTTCAAATGACTTAGCAGAACATTTGTTGTTTTAATCCAGGAAAAGTAAATTGCATTTGTCAGAGTTGATTATGTTATTGTAGGCAATAAAGACAAAGGAGAGTACTTTCTGGATCAAGTATAAAAAAGGAAATTTATTGAGGCTGTTATCTAATACTATATTTTATGATATATTCATTTTCTCACTATACTGAAGACAAAAATAGAAAATGCTGAGACTGTGCCTAGTGCTAGTATGCTAAAAATAATTTCTAATCTCCAAAATTAACATAAAAATTAAACAACAGGGAAGTTTAGTAGATTAAAAAATGGATTTTTCTCATTAGCAGAAATGCTTTTAAGTGTTAGCTTTCGGCCAGGTTAGTGACCAATTTTTATTTTCCATTTTAAATAATATTTACCTGATCATGCCCACCCTTTTTTTCCATTCATACTAACATCCTGGATTGAGCCTTTTACTCACATATGTCTGCCAGAAATCTGACTTTGCCTGTGTCTAGCTAAAACCATTCCAGATCTCTCCAAAGCCTGTCTCTGTAGCTTTCTAATTAGACATAAGTCCTCCTCAGTATGAGGGAGACCTAGGCAACTACCCAGGGATAGGGAAGCCATGGATGTTGGAGGAGAACATGCAACTGCCACTTTGCAAAATCAGCATAGTCCTTAATTATCTACTAAACATCTGAATTTATACCCATATGTATAGTCCTCATCCTTCATCAATAAAACTTCTCTTTGCAACATACAGATACCATTACAGAAAACCACAACTAATCAAAAGGCAGAGTTGTAGAACCCAGTTCCAAATGATGCAGCTACTACACAACTCTTGTACCTGAGGCTTCGAGGTCATTGTGGAATACAGGGTGGAAAGATTGTGAGAGCCAAAGACAGGGAGTGGGCTATGAGATTCTGTCTCCTAGGAATGACAGAAGCTACACCTATAAACTCTCACCAACATGACTGCTAAGCATAAGCTAGATAAGATGACATTAATACACATGATAATGTGGATGTGGGAAATCTCATGAGGCCTCTCTATATACAAAGAACTATAGACAACTAAGGAATTCTAAGAGGGACAGAAATAGTCTTCCCCAGGAGAAAACATACCATTTAGGTTATCCATTACCAAATGGTCAGGCCTGAAAACATATATATGCAAGAAATTGAGCAGACTGAGCAGGTTGTGTTTATGTATTTAGAAACACATGTGTGTGCATGCACGCACACACACACACACACACACACACACACACACTCACACCAGCAACAACAACAATTAGAGAAAATGTAGGCTGTGAATTTGGAAGAGAGCAAAAGGGAGTATATGGGAGGCTTTGGAGGGTGAAGGGGGAAATGGTGCAATGATATTATAATCTCAAAAAATAAAATAAATAATTAAAATAATGAAAAATAACCAGGCAATGGTAGCTCATGCCTTTAGTTCTAGCACTCCGAAGGCAGAGGCAGGCAGACCTCTGCATTCAAGGCCAGCCTTGTCTACAGTGAAACTGAAACTTAGTTAACAAATATATTTATTAATAACTATAAACTTTTATATTATGTCAGGGGAAAAGTTGGTGGCAGTCTGCCAGGAGGTCAATAGGCTCATCTTAACTGGAGGCTTGTGGTGGAAGGTCTGTAGGTCTGGAGGGACAGGTGCCGGGGCTTGGCAGGAGACTGGAAGGCCTGGCTTGCCTTAGCTGAGAGCCTGACCTGTCTTAGGGTAAAAGGCCTGGGCCAAGGATGGCTTTCACCACCTCTGAAACCATAACTCTGTTAACTAATATGTTTATTAATAACTATAAACTGTTATATTAGGCCAGCCGAGAAGCTGTTGGCCTGGCAGGAGGCTGGCAGGCCTGGCTTGCTTGACTTGCCTTACCTAGAAGCTTGAAACCTATGGCAGCCTTTTCCAAATAATTAAATACACCATGACCTTTTAATGCTTCAACACTTAGGCCTTAGCCATCTCTCAGCAAATCTAAGTTAACCTGACCAACTATTTTCAATCTGCCATGTGGCTTGCTGTACCTTCGGAGCTCACTTCAAGATGTCCTGCTGCTACCGAATTCTGGCAGGAAGAGGAGCTTCCTCTTTGTAAACCCAGGGTTCCTAAATTCTTCCTAGGACATTCTGCCTTCCTATACTCTTTCTGCCCAACTAACTGGCCATCAATGACGACAACTTTGTTAACCAACCAGAGAGTGCATCAGAAAGGGCAGTACAAGACCTTCCTCCAACACTACAGAGTGAGTTCCAGGACAGCCAGGGCTACATAGAGAAACCCTGTCTTAAGAAAACAGAAAACAAAACAAACAGAAAAATATATGTCTGAGTGTTTTGCCTACATATATGTATGTGTATTGTATGCATGCCTTGTGTCTTAGTGTTTCCACTGCTATGAAGAGACAATATGACCATTACATCTCTTATAAAGGAAAACATTTAGTTGGGGCTGGCTTACAGTTTCAGAGATTTAGTCCATTATCATCACAGTGGGAAGCATGGCAGTGTGGAGGAGCCGAGAGTTCTACATCTTGATGTAGAGGCAGCAGAAGGAAACTGTGTGTCACACAGTGTATCACAGTGGGAATAGCTTGAGTGTCCTCAAAGCCTGCCTCCACAATGACACACTTCCTCCAACAAGGCCACACCTACTCCAACAAGGCCATACCTCCTAATAATGCCACTCCCTATGGGCCAAGCATTCAAACACATGAATCTATGTGGGCCAAACCTATTCAAACCACCACAACTGCTGCTCATGGATGCCTGGAGAGCACACTGGATCTACTGGGTCTGGAAGTACAGCTGGTTGTGAGGTACCATGTGGGTGCTGGGAACTGAATCCCAGACTTTGTGCTCTTAACAGTTGATCTACCTCCCCTGTGCCTTAACTTTTAAAAACTACTATATAAATATTTATCTTTTGCAATATATTCATGATATTTCTGCTCTGTATCTTTCTTTATACTTAGACAAAGTTTAGAGTTTACTTTGGAAAGGTCTAAAAAATATGGTCATACTTATTACTAGAGGGGAAATGGCTTTCTAAGCTGAGAGAATTTTGGTGTTCAGAAAATTTGAAAGAGTGCTGATGTCAGGACTCTATGGTCCTTAAGTAGTTTAAATTTAACCAGAGATGACTACCTCAGCTGGATAGGGCCAGAGGGGATGCACCATGGTCTTCAGGGGGCATGAGAAAAGATGGCATGGAAGAAATAATGGAAGTGAAGATGGTGTCAGTAGATTTTGATATTTTAAAGTTTGTGTATACTCTGCACTAAATAACAATCATAAAGTTCCTATATTGATCCATTGTACTAAGTAAGAAAAGAAAAATAAAGGAAAAAAAAGACTAGTGGTTATAAACACCATGCATTGAATCTTAATGACATTTATGGAAGTAAACAAACAAAACATAGGTGTAATCAAAGAATCTATCAAACATTTCACTCTAAGTATCTGTTTTAACAAGAAGCACTTCTTTGATTTAAATGTTAATCAAAGGTGACTAATAAATCATGAGCGGGTTCTCCTACAGCAAACTCTATGGCTAGAAAATGCATCATCGGATTATGTACATTCTATTACATCTTTCGTAAGGATACTATGTTGAGAATAGTGGAGCTGAAAGCTCGCTACTTATGTAGAAAGAATCTATAGACCCACAGCTTTTCTTTTGTCTTTGGGCTACATTGTCAGGCATATTTTTAAGAAGCTTGGAAAGTAGGCAATTGTGAATTTTTAAGGGGAATAAAATTTCTAAGTTAAAGGTTTATATTTTTCAAAAGTTATTCTCTGAACAACTGTGTATACAATTTTAGGTTTTATTGACTTTTTAATTACTGATGATTCAGAAGGCATCTTGGTGTAACCCTGTTCTTTTTATTATTAGCTTTGTACCAGCCATTAAAACGTTTTCTTATGAACTTCTCTTCTTTGTCAATCAATAGACACGACATATCTCTTCCCCACCATTTATATCTGACCCTTACAACACTTGTGGAGACCACCTTCTTTCATCTCAACTTCTAGTTTATATTTAACAACATTTTAGCTTCTCAGAATACTGAGCAATCATGTACTCTCACAAGCCATGCTATATTTCTTTGTCATCTAGACAGAAAATTTTTCTGTCTAGTGATTAATTGAACCTTGGTATTTTTCAGACATTGGACTGAAAACTGCCGAGAGGAGTATGACAAATGGTGTCCTATTAGGACAGAATGGCCCATTGTCATATCAGATCAGGAATCTCAGTAGAATGTTTTTACTTGTTCTCTGAAGCCATCACTGCCTGCTTCTGTAGTCTATAATCTTTCCTCATTTTATTTCATAGTACTTCCATATTTGTTTTCTAGATTTCCACTAAACTCAGTCACAGGTTTTTCCTTAAATATAGTCTTCACTTCCCTGTGTTGTTTTGCTGACTTAAGTCCCTCCAGCAAGAAAGTTCTTCATAATGCATTACTTCTATCTTTAGCTGTCAAAACCTATTTCAAAAGATGCTTTACACCAGGAGAGTGTTAACGTTTTTATAGTTTTCTGTATTGTATTTTTAATAGCTCTAGATTCATATGGGTTTGGAAGAAATAGTACAAAAATCTCATTGCACGCGTTACCATGAAAAGAAGGATCTTGAAGTGCTGTATTATTATATTTCAACTAGGAAATTGACACTGATAAAATCCAAGGACATTTGGCACCTTTTTACCAGCTTCATGTGACAACACTTTGCTTGTGTATTTAGTTCTATGAAATCTGATCAAGTAGTCTCATGTCTATTAAAAAAAATTAAAAAAGACAGTCCCAGCACCTGCTGCTCTTTTGTTACCATACTCACATGCTTCCCTCCTCCCACACTCCTCTTTCCCTAAGTCTGATAACCATTAAAATGTTCTTTTCCTCTAGAATTTTGTCACTTTTAGAACAATAAATGAACTCATATAGAGTATAGCTTTCAGGCTTTGTATTTTTTCCTTACTCACACACTCTTGTGATTCATCCAAACCATTGCAAGTATCAAGTCACTTCTTTTCATTCCTAAACCCTTGGCATGGAGTATGTGATGAAATTTTTAGATGTGTCTGAGGGTACAAGAAGAACTGATTATGGATCTAAAGTAGCCTTGCTGACTTCAATGAAAGTAAAGGTCTTAAAGTACACAGACTCCATCTCCTCAGTTGTAACTTTTTAGGAACAGAACTTCTCAGTGGGGCACACATTCCTTTAATCACAGCCTCTAGGAGGCAGAGGCAAGTGGATCTCTGAGTTTGAGGCCAGCCTGGTCTACAAAGCAAGTCTGGGACAGCCAGGGTTACTACACAGAGAAACCCTATCTTGAAAAACAAAACAAAACAAAACAAAAAAGAAAGAACAGAACAGAACTTGTTAGCTATGAATCTAACAAGAAAAGATATAACCCAATAGATTATGTCTGAGGTTGACCAGGAGCTAAAGGAGTTAATTACCATTTATTCATTCTTACACAATGTTACTATATATCCGGAAATACGCTGAAACCTTACATTGATCCGTTACTTTGACCCTCACAACAATTCAATGAGTAGAGAGTTATCTTGAATGTCATTCTGTGAATGAAAAACTTGAGGCCTAGATATTTTAATTCGCTTTCTGGTTATCATACAGCAAAAGAACAGAGATAAAAATTGGACCCAGATTCATACAAATTGATGCCTCTGTTGGCCCACTAGTATGATAAGAAGGAAAACAGTGATTATATTGAAATTATGGGTCAGTAGACAATTAACAGACATAGCCAACTTGGGGCTTACACACACATTTTGGGGTCCAATCACTTTGTGGCTAAAAGGAAGGCATCTGTTCTAGATGTAACCTCTACATGTGTTCTAAGGCCTTGCCTTTCTGTCAGCTTTCCTCCATTCTCAGCCTTTGCTTGGCTTTTTTCATTCTTCCAAGGTGCTAAGTTCTTTCCAAATTCAAGACTTCTTGTATATGTTATCTCCTGTATCTATGTTATCTCTTGCATTCCATTCTAGTTACAGATTTCTTGCCTGTCAGTTCCAACTTAACCTCTAGACCTACTTGAGCAAGCATATCTGGACTCTTTAAAATTTTACTTTTGTCAGCAGATATAATATTATGTAGAAGTAATTAATTAATTAATTTACCTGTATTTATATTATGGCTAATTGGACAGCAGTGTTAGTCCTTAACCCACCATTATAAATGAGTACACACAAACACCTGATGGATTTTATCAAACCTAAGCCTGGATTGAGCAATCTTGGCCCATCTAAGCGAGCTCATAATTCTATCCCTGAATAAAGCCTCATATAATATACACGGTCCCCTGGGCTGTTTTTCCCCATGCTATGTTGATGTTCCAGACCACGTGGAATGAGGCTCTTTTCTCAAACCCATGGTGTGTGTCCTCCTTCCTGCTCCTCTGGGTTCTTTTCTTCTCTTCTTCTGGAGGCTTTTTCTACCCAACATGCTCTCTGTCTGCCCCAGAAATCCACAAACCTTTACTTTGCCTACCTTTCTCTTTGCCCAATCTCAGGCCTCAGCATTTATTTAACCAATCAGAGACAATGGTTAACAAGAAAGGTAGCATAGCTTCACTTGGTATATAGCAAGCAGGCTTCTGGGAGCAAATTGGTTAACATTTAGAATGCATAACATCACCCCATCAATATTAAACTTTGATTGAAGAAGGAATTAGGGGGGGCATTGCAGAGGCAAAATGTCTCTCCTGGTTTGAGTGCCATTTCTTGGCAGTCTCCTGAATCATAAGAAGCTTGCTGGAGGGAGGAGGGGCTCCATGCTGACAGTGTGGCCGTTAGAGGAGACAAGGAGTTGGCAAAGGGAAGGAGAGACCCAGACATGATGGTCAGGGGATTCTCTCAGTTCTGACTGGCTAGCAATCAGGTCTTTTTTTTTTTTTAATACAGATTTCACAGAACAAAAACAGACTCATGATCACTCCAAATGGTAGATTATGTGTTTGATTTTTTCATTACATGTCCAGGGTTACAAGTTCAGTTACAATTATAAAATACAGACAGAACAGATATTATTATTATTATTGTTACTATTATTATTAGCTCTATAACTCCAATTCAAATAATCTAAAGAATGTCTTTTCCAAAGCAAACACATCTATTATATGACAGCCTGCCTGTAGGCTGGCAGTGTTTGTAGCTTGAGAGCACTCCAGCAAACAGAAAATATCTGAACAGGTCTTTTTGTGAATAGCAAATACTGATACCTAACTTCTTATATTTTTGGTTGTGAGCCTAGCCTTTAATGGCTTTCCCACTATCACACTTTCTGGGCCAGCTCACCTGGGCCCCCACCATCAGTCAGCTCTAGTGTGCTGCCCAGGTGAAGCAGGGCCTGCTCTCCCAAATGCTGCAGGAGGTGTGGGGCATGGCAGACAAGTAGACAAGTAGCAAGGTCACCTCTCCCACCTTCACACCCTGGGGAGATCCAGACACTAGGGTCACCTCTACTGTGCTACTTAAGGGTAGTGCAGAGCCCAGATCTTCTGAGTACTGTAGCTGGCTAGGGGTCAGGTGGGCTCTCCTGTTCTCATGCCTCCAGGGCCATCTCTCTCAGAATGACTAGGTAAGGGGTAGGGCCAACTCTGCACAGCCCTCAGGCAGCAGACCAGACCAAGGACTTCAGCCTGGCATTTTGTGCTAACAGACCCCTACTGCTGCAAGGCCACAGACCTAGATATGGGCCCAGGTGGCAGCACAGGTTGGGACCCCACCATGGTCCCAGTTGGCATCACCAGATACTCACATCAGGCTGTTCCTCACTACCCTCAGGTCTCCAGTTCTGATTGTTTGTTTGTTTTTGAAGACTTATTTATTTATTATGTATACAGTATTCTGTCTGCAGGTATGCCTGCAGGCCTGAAGAGGCAGAAGAGGGCACCAGATTTCATTATGGATGGTTGTGGGCCACCATGTGGTTGCTGGGAATTGAACTCAGGACCTCTGGAAGAGCAGACAGTGCTCTTAACCTATGAGCCATCTCTCCAGCCCCTGATTGTTTGTTTTATAAACAGGATCTGATTGTTTTATAAACAGGGTCTGATTATGCACAGGCTGCTCTAGAACTGGCAGCATTCTTCCAGCCTCAGCTCGGGAGTGAGAGAGCACTCTAGCCTAAGAGTTTGCATTCTTTAATTCACCTTGATTATATAATGCTATGTTCCTGGCTTTCAGATTCTTGATTAGAAAGTAACTGGAGGATTTGTTGTTTGTTTTCGATTTAATAAAAAAGATTTTTTTCCTGAGTGCATAGGTATGTGCCAGGCACTATAAAAGCACCTAGGGTATAGAACACGTGATTTCTGTTCTGTTCATTTAGAGTAAAATGACACAAGGAAAAAACTGAAGCCACAAAGGCCAGTTGGAGAAAAATCACTGCTATTAATCACTCTTAAAAGATCACATTACTATTTCTATACTTTTAATATGTTCTACTAGGCAACAACAAAAATCTTAAAAATAAAATGGAAAGGGTAGAGTTATTTGGGATATATTGTGTCAAACCGAAAAACCCAGAAACAGCATTAGATTTCTGTGGCCATAGGCAAGAACTAGCATTCATGGAATGCACAGCGGTTTGACCTCTTGAGTGATGATTAAAACCCGGAAGAAAACTTAACACTTGGAAGGAGCTCAAGGTGAACTAAAACAAATAGCGCTGTAGCTAGCTAGGGCGTAAGACATTTAAAATGCTTTAAATGTGAGCTAACCAAGATAAATCCGAGTTAAAACAAGTTCCAGGCTTAAAATTCCAGCTAGCACGTCTAGCGCCTCACGGACTGCCAAGTTGTTAGGCGGCTCCGCCCCCTGCGGGCGGACCATGACTCTTAGCTTGGCAGAGTCTCCCCGTTCCACAGACTTCCGTTTCTGACCACTTTTAGTCAGCCTCCTCCCTCACTACAGCGCCAACCGCAGCAATCCTTTTTCCAGACCTTCCAATCGGCCTCTTGGCCCTCTTTCAGCCAGCAGCGGTGGCTGCATTCTCCCCGCGCCCGCGGAGAGAGCCGACGTTCCATTGGCTCAGCCCCGGGGCAAGGTCGGCTCCCGATTGGTTGAAAGAAGGAGGCGGGAGATAGGTGTGCCCCTACGTCACACCGGCCCCTTGAAGCACAGGATTGTGGGAAGGACGGGGCGACTGGAAGGAACTAAATACCCGGAATGACCTTCGTGGGCAGGGGTGGTCCTAGCCTGGAGCCTATGTCTCCGCCCACCGGCAGGGCGGGCTCCGCCCCCACTCCGCCAGCGAGGCCATCAGGTGATCGCGGGCTGGCGTGGTCACGTGGACCGGGCGGGCGCGCCCCAGCTGGCCATGGAGGCCGTGGTGTCCGTTGTGGTGAGGCGGGTGGAAGAGCTCGGGGACCTGGCTCAAGCCCACATACAGCACCTTAGCGAAGCCGCGGGGGAAGACGGTGAGGGAGCGCCGCAGAGGGAGGCGGGCGGACAGTGGTGAGACCCTTGGTGGCGCCGCACTCTGTGGCCTGAAGGCGCGGCCTGCGGTCCGAGGCGGGGTCCCTGTCCCTGGCCCACTGAGGACTGGGGCTTCTGAGCTGGTCTCTATTGGGCGGTCGTTTGCCCTCTTCTCAGAAGTCCTGTTTTCAGTGCGACATTTTTTTTTTCATTCTTTGAAATCCTTTTTGTTTACATTCGACCAGATGTGTGGTGTCGAATCTGCGAAAAGGTTAGATTTTTGAATAAAAGTACACATGGACATTTTCCTAAATGCTTATACTGTCCGCAAATGAACGATTTTTTTTTCTTTTGCACCCAGTAAATACAGAGAGGCATGCATGACAGTTCGTTTTCTCAGTACTGCCTTGTAAATTTCTACTTTGTGTCCAATTCAAAATTCAACTGTAAATAAACAATATTTTGCACAGTTATAATGTATTTTAAATGTGCTTCCCCCCCTCCAACACACTCCCCATCTTAGTTGTTGAAAAGCCATGTATATACTAAGAAGTGTCTGAACTATTTCCCTGGCTGGGGATAGTAGAAAATACATCCTTCTGACATCAGAATCTGTTTGCTTTTTGTAATTTTCTCATTTGCCAATTGATCCAACAGTACTTTTTTTTTTGAATGTTGATCCTTTACCATACATGAGCTATAAAATTCTTGTGATTAGTCTCATAGGAAAACCGTAGTAAAACATTTTTCTGATTGTATAAGTAAATGACCCACTTTAAATGAAGCACAAGACCCACACACCACACCGAGGCTATGTCTTTTGGTTTGTGACAAATGGAACATAGGGTTCAGTAGTCACTGTTACCTGGTCTGTATCCTGGTGTCAACCCAGAGAGCTCAAGTGGTTTTATTCACTTATTTCTGAACCTAACAGTGATTCATATTTTCTATTGAAAGAATTCTGTGTTCTGATGTAGAAGGAGGCCTGGAAAGGAAAGCTCAGTGTTGCATGGCCTTGTTGGAGGCTTTATACATATGAAAATTTAATAAAATCACAGCTGTAACTTTCCACTTTATGAGCTACTAGTCAGCATTGAAGTTAATTTTACTAGAGAAGTACTAACAGGGCTTACTTAAGTTTAATTAAAACAGGATTATATGTATTTGAATTAAACTTGACCATTTTTCATACAGCAAAACCAATACACATTGGAAATTTGTCCTTTACCTTAACAGTTATATGTTTCTATTAAGTTGTCAGTATTGATAGTTTCTATTCAAAGTAGATTATATAAAACTAATCTTCGTTCGACTTAAGAATGGTTTTTGTATTTATTCCCATTTTTTTGGTTCATCTATTTCTCATTCTTAACAGTATGATATTGTCCTACATGGAATTATACCATAAGAAGGACTTTTTCCAGAAATTATATGAGTTGCTTTATGAGTCCTTGCCAGTTTACTTTAAATATTTCTAGAAAAAGGATATTTTTATGGACTTTTCCAGGATAGCTATGCCACCACCGCACACATCCTAAAGTAATAACTGTAACATCTTTCTTCAGCAGTGACTTGGTTCAGTACAAGTCTTTGCATTTGCAATAATCTTGGAAGTTAAGGGAAAAACTTAAAAATAGCTTCTAAAGCATGTGAGGAGTGGTGTGTTCCATACTGTTCTGGTTCTCAGTAGATTCTTGTTTTCTGTCTTGTATGGTTCATACTTCTGGGCCAAGGAGAGATGGGATGACTGCTAACTAATTAGCATTTAGTTCAGGTGAATAATGATCCTACAGCAATAGAAAAAAATCCTCTAAAGCTACAGCTTAGTTTTTTTTTTTTTTTTTTTTTTTTTTTTTTTAATCCCCGGGAAAACTGAAGGTCATTTTGTGACTGCCAGCTGACACACCTCATGGCATTTTTATTCCAACACTGAACAGCTTATCTCTTTATGTAACTGCAGAGGCTGGCTCAGATGAGGCCACACCAACTACTGCATTGTCTATTGGTGGATGATTAGAAAAGGTTCTGTATTTCAGAGGAGACATTCAGAGACTTTGGTGTCATGTAGTCTGGCATGCATATGTACTGCATGAAGTGAAGCAGAAGGGTGGACAGTATCGTTGGGGCTTCAAACATCTGAAATCAAAAGTAAAGAAAACACGGGTGATGAGGCTAAGATGGTGAAGATTGGGAAGTTGGGTAAATTGTAATAAGAAAGCTTATAAGTTTTTTTTTCTGTAGGTTTTGAAGGAATGAGGTAATTTGTTCCATTTCTAAGTTTTAAAGGCATAAGATACCCTTTAAATTGTAATCGTAGTTATAGAACCTAGAAATACAAGTATGATAAACCTAGAGTTGTTTAAGTCTGATATTTTACAAGTATTTGATCAATTACTCTTAGGAAACGTTTGCAATTATATTTATGAAATTGCTTGCATTCAGTGGAAAGTTCTTTCTGCAAACTTTTAGATTTTGTATTGCTGTAGAATCTGTAAATGTATTAAGTATTTTGAGTATGTTGACATTTTAAAAAATATTGTAGAATAGACTGAGAGCTACATAGTGCTCAGTAGGTTAAGCACTTTTTTTGTGCACGCATGACCAACTTGTAGATTTCAAGTGGCCATAGTGGTGCCCATGTAATCCCAGTGCTCCCAGGTAAAGTTGACCAGCTGGCCTAACAGAATCGCCAGCTCTGTGTTCAAGTGAGTGGCCCTGCCTCAATGTATAAGGTGAACAATGATTGAGGAAGACACCTTGATGTCAGTCTTTGCCCTCTACATGTACACTCACACATAGGCCCACATGTGTATAGACATGCATGTACACTACATATATACACCAAGAAGTGAGCTATATACCTAATTCCTTAATAAAGTCTCTTTAAAAAGAATGTAGACTGAGTTTAAGAAATAGCAACTGTAGGCATAAGGTTATCATGTAACTGGAATGCTGATTTCTGTACCTCCCATACCTGGTTTCAGTCCTTGTCTGAGGAGCTCATGTCTCAATGTTATGGAAATACTACTCCCCAATTGTCCCCTGATATGCCAATAAAGCAGTTTACAGCCAGTCACTGAGCAGGGGGAGAGTAGGGCTGGACTTCATGCCCTTCCGGGGAGAGGGAGTTAAGGAGAGGGATTGAATGAGAGGCAGAGGCAGGAGAAAGGGAGTTATTCAGCTGACGCAGGAAGGCCACAAAGTGCAGGTATCTCTGAGATTTACACTGAAGGGAAGCCAGATTAGAGTAGTGGATTAAGAATAGAGTAATAACTGCTCAGTTTTTGTGTTGTGAAGCCTGTTTAACAAATAATATAATAGAGTCTCAATTATTTGGATGATAGCTGGGTTAAGAGGTAAACTGTGAAACTAACACCATTATATAAAGTTATACTAACAAGCAACAGAGATTCTAAAAAGCTTGCACTCATTTGCCTTTGAGAATAAATTTATTTAATTGTGATTGGGTTTTATGCATGAAATACTTAATCTTTTAGGTAAGATATTACTGTCTTGCCATAATATAGTTTTGTTACATCATTTCTGTTACATAGCTGTTTTTCCTTATTCAAATGTTTGAATTTATGTAAAATAATCATGTTTTTATTACTTATAGATCATTTTTTAATTCGGGCTTCTGCAGCTTTAGAAAAATTGAAACTTTTATGTGGAGAAGAAAAGGAATGTTCAAATCCATCAAATCTTTTGGAATTATACACACAGGTACTAAAACAAATGTGAAGTTTGACTTTATTGGGATTATGTGTGTACACATGTATCCATGTGGATTTGGGTGCTTGTGCACTTGTGTGTATTCATGTGGAGGTCAAAGGTTAATATTAGGTGTTTTCTTTAATAATTCTCCATCTTGATTTTGTATCACTAATTGTGCTTGTAGTGTTTCATGTATTTTATATATTCAATTTACTCTCAAAAAAGAAACTTTGAAAGGCATTGACTTGTCCTTGGTTAGTTTGGTAACAAATAGAAAAACTACCTCTACAGCCCAGTTTCCTTACTCATCCAGTAGATTAAATAAATAAAAGGACTAAGAACTTTTAAGGTCCAATAGGCTCGTGGGGATTTAATGTTGGAATTGCATATATTGATGGCATGTTTCACTTATGTGGTGGAGAATATTTTTTCTCAAATACTGGTTGTATATTTTAGAAAACAAACCCCCCAAAATTAAGTATTGAAAAGTAGACTATAATACTTTAGGCATTTATAAAATTTTCGGGAATTATACAAATATAAACAGAAAATAATTTAAAAATTGATTACATTTTCATAATTATAACATGTTCGTTGAAACATGAATCTTCATTTACTTCTTGAAACAGTGTCATCACTAATAATACTTATGGCTGGAGGAACATTTTGCTTACTTTCAAATTTAGACACTGTGCTGACGTGGTTGAGTGTCTAATAAAGCTTCTATGTATGCAAGGCTAACTTCTTCCTTATTCTGTGAAGTTCCATCTCTTACAGGTGCTTTTCTCTTCTTTGTCTTAAGGCCATATTGGACATGACATATTTTGAAGAGAATAAGCTAGTAGATGAGGATTTTCCTGAAGACTCTTCTCCCCAGAAAGTAAAAGAGCTGCTCACTTTTCTTTCAGAACCAGAAATTTTAGTTAAAGAAAACAATATGCATCCCAAAGTAAGTTCTGTACTCTGTAATGATGATAGAACATTGTCATTTTGTCTTGCTGCTATCCTGCTCTCCAGACTGTATTGTTGCTCGTGAATGTATATTTGTTTTAAGTTAAGTTTAAATGAAGAGGTTTGCCAGGTATGGTAATGCATGCTTTAATCCAATCACTTGGGAGGTAGAAGCAAGGTATCTTAGAAAGATCCTGTCTCAAAAAGAGAGAGGGAGATGGTAAAGGAGAACGTGATGTCCCAGGCCATGATCACAAAAGTGTATTTTATTAACTAAGTTTAGAATATTTATATAATGGAATTTTCATTTTATTGCAATACGGAATTCTTTTCTAACACAGATATTCCATTATCCCTTTTACTTTTGCAGGTCTGTTTCTTGACAGTCATATAATATAATTGCTGTGTTTGTTTTTATTGCCTTTATTTCCTTTAAATTTTTGAGACAGGGTCTCTCTCACTGTGTAATGCTGGGTGGCCTTGCACTCTGTAGGCCAGGCTGCCCTCAGACTCACAGATATTCACCTATCTCTACCTCCTAAATACTGGGATTAAAATCATATCCTACCTCACCCAGTCCTTACTGTGTGTTTAAAATCATTATCCTGGTGAACATTTGCTACCTTTCTTACTAGCACTGGTCACCCATTTCCTGTGTGTTCTTTTCTCCTTCATCTTAAGAAGCATTCCCATGTTCTCTTTCATTTTAGAAACAGGCATTGCCCAAGGATGTTTCCTTCATCCTTTGATAGTCTCTGTTATGTCTTTGATGTCCTGCTCACACAATTTTTAACTGCCTTCTCTAGTTGGACTTATATATCTTGTCCTAGATATTCTTTTAATTTTTGTTTAACATTTATTTGTGGGTGCATATGTGTGCGTGCTATACATGTGCCACAGTACACATATAAAGGTCAGAACAGCTTGCAGGAGTCAGTTCTCTTCTTCCACCATCTAGGTTCTGGAACTAAATTAAAGTTTTAAGGCTTGGCAGCAAGCACCATTACCTGCTGAGCCATTTTGCTAGCCCCACTGAATATTATTTCAAGTAAACTATTTCTTGTATTTAAGTGCCTGCTGAATGTCTACTTAAATAATTTCTTGACTCTATTTATTCATTTGGACAGGCTAGTTGAAGAAATAAATTACCCCAAGATTTAAAAGGCCACACCACTACTGACATTTGGAATTACTAAAATTATTTTTTGTATATAACTTTTCATTATTCTAGCAGTTTAATTCTTATTCTAGTCTTTAGATTCTATTTCTTTCCAGAAAAAAAATAATATATGATCAATGTGTTTTTAAAAGGGTATGTTTTAATGAGATAATGAATTTCACAGTGTCCAAATAATAGTAGGGGGAAGTGCTACTGTAATAATCAAGTTATTTTATAAGACTATTTGTAAATAGCATTTATTTTACTGTATGTATACTAACAGATTACAATATTTCTACTTAATTCAAACCTAAAGTATTCCTCTGTAACCTAACCCAGACATGTTCTGTGAAATGAGTGCTTTTAATTGTTTAGTTTTCTTTAGAACTTTGATTTTTGTAGATAAATGGCTTTTCTTTGTGGCTGTGACTTTTATGTTCCCTTTTAGCTGTGTGATTTGCTTGGGGATGAGCTACTGGAATGCCTCTCTTGGAGACGAGGGGCCCTGTTATATATGTATTGTCATTCTCTGACTAAGAGAAGGGAGTGGCTCCTGAGAAAATCTAATTTGCTTCAGAAGGTAATCATTTATGATTTTGACTGTTGACATTTACAGGATTTAAACGTTTTAATAGTGTTATAATAACACTAGTGAAATCAGAGGTCCTGGACTAGTAGAGCTACATGTTAGGTTTATAAGCTATGCGCTTGGAATGCTGTGAAGACCAAGATGACACAGGAGAGAATAGCATCCTTTAGAGAGTACTATGTGTGTTTCTTAAGTTCTTGATTTTTATTTTTGTTTGAATATAAGAGAAAGATATTAATTTCTAAATATTTTCTTTAGTTGAAGTAGTTTTGTTATGAGTCTCTCTTTGTAGGCAAGGTACTCCTCGGGAGCTTATATGACCCGATTCTTAAAACAGTATGACCTGTGATTTATTCTGACAATTATTATTCCAAAGACATGAATGTTAGTATTGTGTCACTAAGAGTTCTAGCTCAGTCTAAATGTACCCTTAGTTTAGATAGGCTTGGAAACAGGAGGCCATACTTTCAAGTAGAAAAACTTAGTTAATATATATCTGAATCTTAATAAGGGCTGAAAATATAGCTCCATATTAGAGAATGTCTAGCATCCATGATGCTCTAGGTTCAGTTCCTAGTACTGCAAAACAAATGAAACTGTGTATATTTTTTTAAAAAATTCACCTTTACAACATTTATCCTTTGATAACATTTTTGAACAAATGGATTACTGCCCCATGTGTTTGTGGTTGACATTTTCTCCTTGTTCCATACTCTTACTGTTTGGGGGATTACTTAGGGCAATATTAAGAGTAGTGAGTCCTTATGCCACTGGAATGTAGTAGTAATAATATGTACCTATATATCAGTCCACTTAATCTGGAGTCAAGAATGAGAAAAAGTACTTGGTTTTGTGTAATGTTTTAAAAATATATTTGTCTTCTTTACTTAGTACCTTGTTGATGGGATCAGTTACTTGCTGCAGATGCTAAATTATCGATGCCCTATCCAGTTAAATGAAGGTGTTTCTTTCCAAGATCTAGACACTGCTAAATTACTGAGTACAGGTAATGTGGTTTCTTTCCTTCTTTCTCTGTTTCTTTCTTTCTTTTTTTTTTCTATTTTTTGGTTTCTTGTTAAAGCTTTCTAAGTGATTGAAGTTTTTTTTTTTTGTGATTGAAGTTTTTAAAAAAGATTTTAGAAAGCTTGCTAACTTTACTCTTATTTAAATTTCATACTAGATTTGAAATAAATTCAAGTTCTAAAATCTTGATTTTAATTTAAAATAAATATAATGTAGAAAAACACTTAAAAATACTTAGTTTGACTAGATGTGGTGACACACATCTTTATTCCCAGCACTCAAGAGGAGAGACATGTGGATCTGTGAGTTTGAGGTCATCTTGGTCTATAGAGTGAGTTCCAGTACATAATAATCTGTGATGTATGTGTGTGTGTGTGTGTGTGTGTGTGTGTAGTTTTTTCATTCATTCATGTGGTTGTGCATTTGTGAATGGATAAGCATGAATGTTGGTACCCATGGAGGTCAGAAGAGGAAGCCAGAGCTCAAGATAACTTGGGAGAGTTAATGTATCATGTTACTTTTGCTTATTTTTGTTTTGACCAGAACTAGATTTGACTATTAATGTCATATTGGAAATAAATTTTAAAGAAGGTAGACATTTAGGGCTTTTTATGTGCTAATTGTACTTGCTAAGCAGATATAGTTTTACACATAGAAAATATAATGTAGTGTGGTCTCTTATTTTCATGAATGCAAACCCCAGACCCTGTTCTTCAGTAATTATTTTTTATTAAAGCAGTGCTTCAGTGAGTCAGCTGTTCTGCTGAACCTCTTAGTTCACTTCCCACTATTTTTAGGAAGAATTCGGAGGTGACAGCATATAAGAATAATTTTTGGGACTTTGTTACATTGAAAACAGCAGAACTGCATTTTGCTACCATCATCGTTGTAGTTCTATTCAATTGTTTTAAATGGGTGTTGTAGTCATTGTTCTATTGCTGTGAAGAGACACCATGACCAAGGAAGCTCTTATAAAAGAAAGCATTTCATTGGGGGCTTGCTTGCAGTTTCAGAGGTTTAGTCCATTATCATCATGGTGGAAGCTTGGTGGGAGCAACTCTCTGGCAACTAAGCATTTAAACATCTGAGCATATGTGAGCCATTCTTATTTAAGCCAACATGATGAAGTTGTCATGATCATTTATTTGTGATAAATTTACTTATCTCACTTGTGCGACCTTAATAAGTTGAGTGATCGTATATTTTAATACCACTTTTTGTTTTAATTATTTACTTTTTAATCTTCTGGGTTTTTTTGTTGTTGTTTCTTTTGTTTTGTTTTGTTTTTGTTTTTGAGATAACGTTTTACTGTGTACCCTAGGTTAGCCTGGAACTCCTGTATAGTACAGGAGGCTGGTCTGCAAGAGTAATCCTGCCCACTTCCAAGGTCATTGGGATTACAAATGTTCCTACTACTCCTGGCCTACCTAGGTCTTAGGTCTCATTCTCAGTCTAATTTATCTTTCTAACAAATTAACTTGCTTTGATTATAAATATTTAATTACATAATTTCTGGGAATAAGTGAAAGGAATATTCACCTTCTGATGGAAATTGTCCTGGATATTTTTTTCTTAGTGATACAAAGCATTTTGGATCATTATCACCCATGATAATTTAGAGTTGCATGGCCTATCAAACACATGATAATGCATGAGACTATCAGTAGACTCAAAAATAGAACATGTTGTAACAATACAGTTATATCAGTGATCCTTGAGCATCCTTCAAAATAAACTTTGTGTTCATGAGAGTAATTCAAGGAAATTTATGAGAGTTCTGAGGTTGTATATAGAATTTAAAGTATAATTAGAAGGACTCCTCCAGTGCAATTAATTCTAAAAAAGGTCCTAAAGAGGACTCCTAGAAATGTTAAGCACATCTAAATGGTTAAAATATATATGTATTTGACAATCTTCTGTTTTGTCTTGGGGATGAAGTTCTTTTCTATGTAAAAGACAGAAGTGCTGACCAAGTTAGGATTGTTGTAGTGACAGTTGACTTCTGCAAGCATTGGTAAATAGTATGAAAGAGTTTTATTGGCAGAGATTTTATTAGTTTTCCAATAAAGTGAGTGTTTGTCTATAAAGTTAATTCTAATTTCAAAATAAATGACCTTCCCAGGAATATTTAGTGATATTCATGTGCTGGCTATGATGTACAGTGGAGAAATGTGCTACTGGGGATTAAAGCATTGTACAGATCAATCATCAGAAAATCATGAAGTTGACACTGATGTTTTTGGAGCAACTTGCACCACACACAAAGAACCCTTGGATTTCCGAGAAGTAGGAGAAAAAATTTTGAAGAAGTATGTGTCGGTGTGCGAAGGACCTCTGAAAGAGCAGGAGTGGAGTACAACAAATGCAAAGCAGATCTTAAGCTTCTTTCAGCAGCGCTGTAGCTAGGTGATCATCTAGTCGAAAGAAGATCGCTGAAATGGAAAAGAAAGCTTCAGAAAAGGAGATGGTGTACTACACTCATCTTGAGACTATTATGCTAAGTGAAAATGCCAGTGTGGCTACCCTTCTCTAATGCTATCACCTTTCATTGTATAGTCTTAAATCTGTGAAGAACGTGTTCTTGAATTTCTAAAATGGCATGTATGTTATTCTGTCTGAACTTCAACTACATATAATCCTGCCACTGGTAAGGAGGAACCCAATGTAGATTGACAATTGTTTTCTAATATTTTAAGTTATATTTTCATTGTAGTAAAATATATGTAACACAAAATCTCCTTATTTTGAAGTGTGCATACTTCAAAGATGAAAATCAGTTTTTCTCCTTGTTTCAGATATGTACTACAGATATAAATGTAAGCAGTTAAAAAATATGACTAATATTTAGATTTCATTTCCAGTAAGCTAAACAGCAAAAGATTTAAAAAATGAATCCTATTTATTTTGCCATGTATTACTAAAAATACTTAAATTATTTACTTATCCATTTTATAAATTATTTTCTTGTTTTGTTTGAAACAAAAACTGCATGGTTTCTCAAAAAAATGAAGGTAAAAATCAGTGTAGGTGAGTCTATCATTAGTTCAGATGCTTTTAGGGTGCATCTTTGCATATAATGAACTTTACGTATGTTTTGCCTTTAGTAGGATTGAAATGCTGAAGGCCAAAGAGTGTAGTTTGCTGTCTTGCTCACCATTTTTCTGCCTACCTCAATCTTGTCATCTTGCAATGGTCTGTATGATGCCTTCTGATGCACTAGACTGTCCCAGTGACATCCTCACATTCCAGTAATTTCTGTCACTGTCTATCAGCCATACTCAGTTTCTCTTTCTAAAACCTTAAATTGCGGTAACTGACGACAGTTCTCATATTTCCAGCTTTTAAAATTTCCTTGTTTTTCTTGCTTTTTCTCTGTTTTCATTCAACAGCTTTCAACCCTTTCATGGGCTTTTCTTGAGTGTTCTCAGTCCTGAATAGTGAGCTGCTTTCTTTGTTCTGCAGTTCATTGGGCATCATCTGAATTACTGCCCCCATTATTTCCTCTTCTGCCTTATCTGTTAGTGTTGTGGTTGGCAGGCTCTCATGGTTGTCTTAATCTTGTCAGCCATTCATTCTTAGGAGGCTAAGGTCTATGGAGGGCATGCAGTCCTTCAAAGCATATTACTACATGCATGGCTTCACTTAGAAGAACCCTAACTGTAAGGTACTAAGGTGCCTCTCCTTTTCCCACTGAGGTAGAGTCAAATTGTGTAAGTCACCTCTACTCTTGTTCTTTCACAGAAAGTTTAGATTATGAGGGAGTCAACCATATATATTTTTTAATTTTTCCCTTGTAAAGGGAAAGAGGTTGCCTACTTCCCGTTGAAGACTAATCTTGGTTATTTCCTTTGTTTCTCTTGTAGTTTCTCATTTTCTACCTGTCTTCATGAAAGTTCTGTTCTCTTCCTTTTTTCTCTTTTTTTCTTTTTACTCTAAATACTCATGTTAAGCAATATTTTTCACAGCTATTGTGGTTCATGCCACCTATAATATCAGGCTGGTTTCTGTGTCAGGAACTAGAACCCCAGTCTCCCTGCTCTCTGAATTTTATTTTTAACTGCCTGTTAAATGTTTTCACCTTGACAAATACTGACTGCATAGTCATTTTAAGTTCAGGGTGGGAAAACAACACATTTTCATCTTTCATAGAAAATCTCTGCTTCGTTTTTCCCCAATTTTGTATATATTTCCAAGTCGGAAACAGAAGGGCCACCTTTCCATTATCATTTCTACACTATGATTTGTGTTCTAGACAATTTTTTTTCAAACATCAAAATCCCAGGCTCCTTTTTGATAAATGAAATTCTGAATAAGCAATGGAAGCCAGGGGAGATTTCTGCCATTCCTGCCAACTCCTAGCCTGTCTTTATACAACCAAGGTTTTTATGTAACCCAGCATTGTAACAAGTTTGTTAGGAGAATACCTTAGCTTTCTAAAGTTAAATAATGTGGATTTAATGTGAACTTTAGAAGCACAGATTTCTTTAGTGGATCGTGATCAATTACTCAAGTGCTTCCAGTACCTTTCCCAAATGCACTTAGGTTTCACAACTTAATCCCTTTGTAGACATCACTATTGCTGGGCCCTTCTTTGTGGCCAGATAAATACTTTATTTGTCTGATGTATCTTTAGTAATATTGTGTTCAAAATTTTTTTTCAGCCCTTTCTGATAGAAATTAGATGTTCCTTTATTTTCTTTATCTTGATTTCCCATGTTACCACCGTATGATGTGCTCTAATTATTTTCCTTACTACTGAGCAGACTCCATCCATATCTTAAAATTTTATCTTTGCACATACTGCTCATTGCATGGTAGGTACTAATGTTTTTTGAATTAATGAGGCATGATTTAAAATGCCAAATTTTGCACAAAAGGGTTGCTGCTATTGCATTCCAAACTGCCATGCCCTCTATACCAGTGGCTGATACAGCAAAGGGGAGTATATATTTCTTGGAGGAGTAAAATGTAACTTGGCTAAACCTGAGAAAATAAGCCTTTGTCTTCAGAAGCTAAGAGCTTCCATTTTTGCCTTTATGACCTTTGTGGACTCACTGGTTAGTACAATTATGAGGGTATTCCTGGGTGCTTTTTGTACAGTTTACTCCCCCAAACAATTGGAGAACGATTTGTAGACTATAATAGTAGCAGTACTTTCTACTGTGGTGTTACAAAAGAACAATACTTTTTTGGTATTCATTTAGTCTTGATGAGTAAATTGTTTTATTTAGAATGAAGTAACCTAAAAAAGACCAAATACTCCACATAAGAACAATAATAACCCTGTAATAGATTCTTTCAACAGTGATTATGTGCCTACTACATGCCATATTTTGTCCTAGGCACTGAGGATATAGCTTTGAGGACACCCTCCTATTATGGGGTTTTTAGTGGAGGAAGAATATAGAGTATGCGAAGTGCTAACACTATAAAGCATTAAGCAGGGTGTAAGGGATTAATGTGAACTGGAGATGGGTGCTATTGTATTTAGAACTGAGAAAGGCCCAGATCATCTAAGCACCTGTCTTCAATTTCCATCCTGTTGTTTAGATGCCTTGTGTATTCAGTACATTCAAAGATTTTCTTGTGGAAGTAACCACTTTAGACCTTCTCATTTTTATTGCATTTAATGCATTTCTCATCAATGATATTTCTAATGCATACTGCCTAAAGGCCTTGGGCTTTTTATTCATTTCAGATGGTTTTCTTTCTGTCTTCCAGTTCCTTTTTCTGTCTTCTATAAAGTCACTACATCTGCCCACAGAAGCCAAAACTCTAGTTTCTTTAGTATTACTTCCCTATATATTCTAAACACAATATGAAGTAACATAGTATGGAAATATACTAAGAGGTACTTAATATAGACACAATGTATACATTATATATTTATGCTGGTGTTCAGTAGTTTTTGTTTTCCTATTTCTAGTGAAAATTTATCTTCAGTTTGAATTCTCTGTTAATCAAGTGTAAAATGTTACAGGATTTTTCACAATCCTTAAACATTTATCATTCTTCACTCAGTATGAATTTTTTTGATGAGGAGCAGGCTTTAGGGCTTGATTTAAAGACTGTCTCTTGGTTTGTGTATAGGCTTTCTAACTACTTGTGCATTATTTGCTGTTAAAGCACATATCATGGCATTCCCCTGTCCTTCACATACAGTGGAATAAGGTGAGGGTCATGACTAAAGGGCCACCTGAAAGTTACATTCCTAGCTTTATAGTCTTGTGGTCAGTATTCTGATGTTCTGTAAAGTGTTAACTGTCTGAAGGTCTTCTCAGAGTTATCCTCATGATGTTTTAAAAACCCACTGCTACTAACATGGTCTACTTTTAGATTGCTTGTCTCCTTGGTCCATCTTTCTAGGGCCCTTTTGTAGCTCTGTGAGGATACTACACAGAATCCAAGATTGTATAGTTCTCTCTATCACTTACCCTGAGTTCTTTTAATATAAAATGAAATATATTAGGAAGTATTATAGCAACATAAGCTTAATACAGCCAGAATTAAAAGTATTCATTATATACTTATGCTGGTGTTTAGTAGTTTTGTTTTTGCAACTTTAAGTGACATTTTCCAACTACAGTGTTTTGGAACATATGATTAATAAAATAAAATTACATTCCATCCTTGTTTCTTGTTTTCTTTTATATTTTATTCTTGCATCAGAATAAAACTTTTTTTCTCTCAGTTTACTGTCCTAATTTCTGAATACATTTCATCTGGTCCTAATAACTTTCAGATAGGGGAGCATAATGATTCAGATTGTGAGTTCTATAACTTCTGGAACTGGAAGGCCTGAGTTTAAATCACAACCCTGCAATTCCCTAACTGTAACTCTATGTAAATTACTAAGTCTTTCTGTCTTTTAATACTCTATTTCTTTTTACTATTTTTAAGTATGTATAAATTGTGTATATCTGTGGATGTGGCCCATGGAGGCTAGAGTCTTCAGATCCCCAGGAACTGGAGTGACAGATGGTTGGTTGTAATTCACTCTTTATGGCTGTTAGAACTCCATCTCCCATCCTCTGCAAGAACAGGAGGAGCTCTTAAATAAACATTGAGCCATATCTTACTCCCCTCCCCACCCCCCAGACAGGGTTTCTAACAGCCCTGGCAGTCCTGGACTTGGTTTGTAGATCATGCTGGCCTCTAACTCAGGCTGTCTCTGCCTCCCAAGTGCTGGGATTAAAAGCATGTGTCACCACACCTGGCTCCATATCTTTTAACAAATACTTCTATAATGAACCTGAATTCTTCCTCATTCAAGAGATAATTTGCATTTAATTGTTATATGAAAGTAGTGGCATTTTCATTTCTTCATACTTAACTGACTTGTTTTCTCATGCTAATTTTTTTCTCTGAGTATAAAACAACTTAGGGAGGAGAAAGGCCATATTAGTAATTAATTCATAAGTCTTTTCCCCTCCTTGTCCTGATAACCTTAGCCTATGGTTGACCTATTCATTACTAGCAATGGCATATGGAATAATAATTTTAAATTTAGGTTCTCACAGAGCCTCAGTTGCCCAGCATCAAGTTTTATTGAATTTCTGTTACTTGTCATTTAGATCCTCAGGTACTACTTTTTTATTGAAGGGTCCTATTGAAAAGCATTTAGGGGCCACTACTGAGCAGTAAGTACTGTTACACGTTGGCATATATTGCTGAGTATCATTTTAATATTTATATACTAACAGCTATTTCCTGTAGCCTAGTGTGTTTATAAAGATGTTGCCTTTGCCTTCACCTTTGAAGATTTTAAAATGAGATTAATTTTTAAGCATCCTGTGAACTAGATGTAGGAAAACATTTTGACAATTGATATTAAACCAATTGTACAAAGAAGATCATAAAATTTAAATGTTTTCACAAAAAGAATATAGCTGCATGTCTTAAAATAGCAAGCAGTTATAGGCTGACAATGATTGTAAACTATTATGTGGGATTCACTCATCACGATTGTTTTTAAGAACAGGATGTTACACTATTAAGTTACTATTAAGTTGATTGGGGTGTATTTGCTTTACTGGTGTAATGTGATGTTTTGGTCCATACAAAATAACCGTAAACATTGTTTAGTTTAACATAAGAATATTAAATCAGAAATATTCCCTGTGATGAAGTCTAGATTTGAAATGGATATTGGGATTATATTAAATGAGGTAATCTAGTCTTGAAAAAGACTAATACCTGCTACAATACCTATATTTAGGTGTCTTTCCTAAAGAAACCATATCCAGTGTTTTATAGTATTGCTATATAGTCTACCTCTGGTTTCTTAAATTTCTTTTAAATTAAGATTAAAAATTCATTAATGGCTTTTAAGCAAGTCCGATGACACCCCAGACGAGTACATTGTCAGGTACCTAAAATGACTATTGTAACTCTTGCCTCTAAGTCATCTCTGATTGGTTGATTAAAAATTGCTTATAGCATGGGCTAGGCAAAAGAGAGGTAGGCCGAGCTGAGGTGCTCGGGCTTTTGGGGGAGAAAAGGGATCACAGAAAAGCACAAGGAAAAGGAGGAAGAGAGGACTGGCTGGGTTTTATCTGGGGAAGTAGAAAGTTATTTTAGAGGATTAAGATTGCCTAATCCCAGTGCTGCTACAAGGCATTATAAAAATGTAAAAAATACAAAAAAAATACCACATTCTGTTTTCCTATCAAATTTTCTTCCCTGTCCTTTTATAGACATTGAACAATTTTTAGGGTACTTACATTTTTTTTAAGTGGGTCTAAACATTTTAGCATAAAGTACCTAATGATTGGGCTTTTTTGAAGCAAAATAACTTTTTGTATTTTTTGAGACAGGGTTTCTAAGTTTAACAGTCTTGGTTGTCCTGGAACTGGCTTTGTAAACCAGGCTGGTCTTGAATTTACAGAGATCTGCTTCTGCCTAAGTGTTGGGATTAAAAATAACATCTCTTAAGTAACTGTAAGCAAAATATGAATGACCATGGCCGGAGATTGGGTTCAAGATACCTTGAATAGCACACTGAGTCATGGAGGTAATTTCATGAACTATTACAACCACAGAACAAAGACCATATATCATTTACCACCTATACTGATGGTATTATGTAGATAGCATAGATAAAATTGGGCAAGTCTTGTCAGACTTTCAGATGTTACAGTATTTAAGATAGGAAAGGGGTCTGCTGGAGAGATGGCCAAGCAGTTAGAGCATGTACCGTTCTTGCAGAGGACCTGAGTAGGTGGCTCCCAACTGCAGGTGATTTCAATTCCAGGGGATGTGATGCCTCTGGCCTCTGCAGGAATCTGCACACTCATGCACATACCCACATATAGGTAGTTAAATTAAATCTTAAACATTAGCAAAGGCTAGATGTTTGGTAAGCTTACTAACTACAAGTCACCTAATATTCCTGATGAGGTTAGACCAAATACAGACACTGTATCATTAAAAGGACTGCCTGAGTAAGTTTTAGCTTTCCATCCTACAATACTTTCTTTCCACAGCAGGATGTTCTAGTCAGTCAAGATCAGTGTCTTTAATAACAATGTGGCTTCTTGGAGAACTTTAGTTCCACGGGCACCTGATAGTCTCCACGGGCTCAGTTTTTGCTAAGGTCCAAGAAAGTGGAAAAATGCTGATTCCAAAACACAGAAGCGCGCGCACGCGCGCGCGCAAGCCCACTTAACACCTAACAGTGCGAAGCAAGCGCTTATTAGGACCTAGATCACAGAAAAGGCCCGGCTATTCCGGCTATTCAACAAGCCTAGCTCCCAATGTCCTTGCGGTGGTGAATAGAGCCGGGGACCTAGAGGACCTGTAGTCTGGGCTAACCCGGCCAAGTCATTCCGGGCCGGAGGGTTTCCCGCAGCGGTGAGCCTTGGCGGCTGCGGTAGCCAGCCAAGGTGAGCGGCTGAGCTCTAACTGGCTCGGACCTCGGCCCGCCCGGAGCCGCGCCCAGTAGGTCCTCCGGGCTCGTCCCAGCGCGGCGGGAGGAGGCGGAGACGGAGGCCGAGCCGCCGGGAAACCGGTGCGCCCAGCTGGGTCGCGCGGCGCCGGCGGCCATGGCTGGAAGCGAGCCCCGCGGATCCGGCTCCCCGCCTCCCGCCAGCGACTGGAGCCGCCTGGAGGCCGCCATCCTGAGCGGCTGGAGGACCTTCTGGCATTCGGTGGGCAAGGAGCGGGCGGCGCGGACGCCCTCCCAGGAGGAGGCGGAGGAGAACACCAGCGCGCTGACGCGGCTGCCGGTGAGCCGAGACCGCAGGCCGCGCAGAGGGACCGCCCGGCTTCTCCCGGGGCCCTGGGCCGGCAGGGCGGCCACTTCCGGGTGTGTGCTCGCCTAGCAGTAAAGCTGCCAGAATCGCCTTAACGTTGACTCTTGGTGTCCCCCGGCCAACCAAGGTCGCCCCACAACTCACACTAGTGACCGGCGACATCGCCCACAGATTGTCTGTCGTCCGTATCCGGAAATCTGGTTAAGGAAATGGGTTAGCTTGGAAAGCCTCCCTCTGTCTTTGTTCTGCACATCTTAATCTCCAGTCCCAGGTTCAATGTGTTCCAGTTAGGGGCTCTCCCAGAGTAAGCACCAGTGATATGTCCTAAGCAACAAAACTGCCACGCAATTGAAAGTAAATGAAGTTACAAGGACCCCACGTTAGAGCAGGCCAAAAAGAGAGTGCATGTTATTTGGAGTTTCAGAGAAAGAAAAGAAAGATCTTATACACTGTTGATTATTACATTAACTCAGTTGGATTATTGGTACATCTCATGACATTCATTCTAAATGAAAACCACAGGCTTAGGTTGCCTCCAAGCTTCTCTCCTGTGTCCTTTGAAACTGATTAATACACTACACAGAGAAATTCAGACGACAGGCTCACGATTCCATTTGATCTAGTGATAAAATCTGATAAATCTCCACTCGATACACGTTTATTTTGAAGAATGAGTTGTTTATTAACTGGTATATCAACATACCCATGGAGAAATTAAAAGAATTGCTTGTTTTGCTTGAAAAATAGAAAGGCAGAGCTTGAGCTGTCAACAAGGTTTCAGGTGTGTTAGGAATGAAAATGTTTAGTTTTGACTTTTCTCTGGATGGAAGGACGATGAGACAGATTTAAGTGTTATAAAGAACGACTCATTCAGGTGACCTTTAGTATAACAATTCATTGTTAAGTTACCACTAAAGAGTTTTCCAAGACATATTGTTCCTTTTTCTGACGTTCTGCTCGCCTCTGTTTCAGATTGATGTACAGCTCTATATTTTGTCATTTCTTTCACCCCACGATCTGTGCCAGTTGGGAAGTACAGATCGTTACTGGAATGAAACTGTAAGAGACCCAATTCTCTGGAGATATTTTCTGTTGCGGGACCTCCCTTCTTGGTCTTCTGTTGATTGGAAGTCACTCCCAGATATAGAGATCTTAAAAAAGCCCATATCTGAGGTCACTGACAGGTCATGTTTTGATTACATGGAGGTGTAAGTATCTATTTCTGTGAATTAACAAGAGATACTAAATTTTACTCTCAATAGTACATATTCGTTCTGACTGTGCTGCCAATTTGTTGCATGGAATTTATCTGAATGCCCCCTTATTAAAATTAGGGATTGAGCTGATTGACGGTTTTTCATAGTACCCTTACAACTTTAATCTTTTGTTATTTTCCTGTGGTAACTAACCAGTATTTGATTAATTATATGTGGTAGAGTTGGCAAGAAAGAAAACATTTCTTAAAATTCTCATATTCTGTAAAAATATGTATTTAAGTTATTTATCAGTATTTATATTATAGTTAATTGGCTGGTGATGTTAATCCTTAACCCGCCATTATAAATGAGCACACAGACACACCTGATGAAGTTATCAAGCCTTAGCCTGGATTGTGCAATTTTAGCTCATCTAAGCTATCTTATAATTCTATCCCTAAATAAAACCTAATATATACATATGACCCCTTGGGCTATTATTCTCCACACTATGCTGATGATCTATCTCTAACCCATTGTGTCTCCTCTTCCTTCATCCCCTGGCTTCTTCTATACCCAAGATCCTCTCTGTCTGCTCTAGAAGCTCAAGAACCTTTCTACCGCCTACCTTTTTCTTTGCTCAATCACAGGCCTTGGCATTTTATTAAAGCCAATCAGAGACAGTAATTAGAAAGCAATATAATACAGCGTTACTTGATGGACAGCAAGCAGGCCTCTAGGAGCAGGTTAATTAAAATTTAAAATGCATAACATCACCCCATCAATAATCTTTATGATATTTTCCATTTTGTTAAATTGTAAATGCATTTCCATAATCAGAGAAGGAGTGTCCAGAGATCAGAAAACAATTCTTTTTGGTGGTGAAGAAAGCTATTTATTTATTTAATTTTTTTAAAATTTGATGTGCATTGGTGTGAGGGTGTCAGATCCCCTGGAACTGAAGCTACAGACAGTTGTGAGCTGCCATGTGGGTACTGGGAATTGAATCCAGATCCTTTGGAAGAGCAGACAGTGCTTTTAACCGCTGAGCTACCTCTCTAGCCTCAAGAAAACCAATTTCAAGACTCCATGAAATAAGATTTTTTTATTACCTGAAAATCCTCCATGTTTCTTAAGTATCATGTACATGAAAAAATTAATTTTATTGAGCAAATGCTGCATATTGGATTCTATGGCGATCTGCTCTGTGTATGTCTACTCCTTCTATTGTTCATCCTAAATATTTTATCTTTGTGTTAAGGATGAAGAGGGTCAGAGAGGTTATATGATTTGCATATGGCACAGTGTGTAAGGGATTGGTCAATAATATCATGTTTCTTCAGAATATGTCACTGAATGTAGGTAAAACTTACTTTATTGTGAACCCCACATTTAAAACACAATAAAACAAATTAAAAGAATCTTTGTCCTTTGGTGAAGAATTGCTTTACTATGCTAGATTCTGTAGCTGTATATAGGATTTTTCACCTACACTTCATTGTTTCTCAGCCTTTCTAGCCCAGGTGCTATCATGTCAGGTGATACGAGATAACTAGATCAAAATATACACAATCTTTTTAGATAACCTCACATTCCACTGAAAATTTTTTCAATTACTCTTTATTTATTTTTAATTATGTGGATGTGTGGGTGGGCACACATATGCCGTGGTACGTAGGGAGGTCAGAGGACAACCTCTGGAGTTCATTCTCTCCTTCCACCATATGGGTCCCTGGGATAAAACTCAGGTCATCAGGCTTGGTAACAAGTGCCTTTAGCTGCTCAGCCATCATAGTTTCTTTCACATGATTTTTTATTTTGCTAATTTTCAGTGAGGTGTATTTGGGCCTCTGTGTGTTTTTATTTAATATTTTGAATGAACTATTGCATTGGAGACTGTTAAAGGAATGTTTAAGAAGTTTAATATCAGTGACTTTAGTAATATTTTTAAAATTCTGAGATGTGATGCTAAGTATCTGTAGTCTGTCTTTATTATGGGGGTTCTCATTCTTAACATTATTGGCAGTTTGGGGTACTGTCCTGGAAACTGTAGGATGTGTGGTGACATCTCTGATTCATCAGTGCTGGTAGCAAAACCTCCTCCTCCCCAGATGTCAAATAACATTGTTCAGATGTTGTTACATACTCTAGGATAAAGGATAAAATCTTTTTCAAGAAGAGAACAGTTATTGTTCTATGTAATTAGTTTCAACTACTCAAGCAAACATTACAACAAGTGCTTCATGAAAGAAACTAAATAAAAGATAAAAAAGTCAATATTGTCTTTCTTAGGGAGGCTCCTGCAGCCTCATGATTGCCCCCACTCTCTAGCATTTTGTGTTTTTCCTTGTCATGGCTCTCTACATGAATGTTATAATGGTGTCTATCTTCTACTGTCCGGGAGGGTTGAAACTATAATCTTTATATACTGTGTCTTGCAAGGACTCAATACATGGTATATTCTCAAATGAGCAACAAGTTAAATGTTTTCCATTTTATTTTCTAATTGTGACAATTTTATGCAGTTATAAAATGTGTTGTCCATATACGAGAAGAGCCTTGAAAGCCAGCCGTCCCATGTATGGAGCTGTTACCTCTTTTTTACACTCATTGATCATTCAGAATGAACCCCGATTTGCTATGTTTGGGCCAGGTTTGGAAGAACTGAACACATCTTTGGTGTTGAGTTTGATGTCTTCTGAGGAACTTAGCCCAACTGCTGGTTTGCCTCATAGACAGATTGATGGTAAGTTTCACATTAATACACAATACATAGTAATTCCAACACTTGGGGCTGATGTTAATGTTAAAGAGACAGACATTTTAAATTTAAATCTTGTAATGAAATATAGAAATTAGAAAGTGCTGAATGAGAAAAAATAGTAAAAGGAGTATACTTTTTTCTTAATTTCTCAAATATTTATAATTTATAAATTAATAATACATTAAAATAAATTGTTATATCTTAACAGTCCATAGCATGTTTGCCACAAGAGAATTTACCAAGAAAACAGTTGAACATCAATTTGAAAATTATTTTTAATATATATTGGGGTTTTTAAAAAAGAACTATATTATCACCTCCCCAAGACAGGAAAAAAAATCCTTAAAACAGCATGTGACCATTTGGTGAGGTGGGAAAGTATCATGAATATAAGTAGTGATACAATGTAAGAAATCCTTTATACATTCTATGGCAAAGATACAGAGGTTTGTAACAAATCTTGGTCTTCCACAATATCTAATGGATCTAAGTGAGGACAAAGACAAGTATTTAGGTAATTAGAATATTATCAGTTAGTTTCCAAATAGAAAGATAAGAGTCAAAGAAAGCTGTGCATTGAAGATGATGCCTTCTAAGACTCATCAGGGTTAGTAGATGTAGACCCTTACAAGACGAAACCAAGCACAAAGTTCTGAATGCTTAGGACTCAGTAGAGGTGTCTCTAACTGGACAAAGAGTGGAGCTGCCTAAGCAGCAGCCACATGTCAGTTGCCTGTTGAAGAAATGTCATCAGAGAGTTGAGATAATCAAGATTTCATATTAGAAAGGTTTTTCTGGCTCCTGAGTAAAGGACTGATGAGAAGGACCTAAGAAGCTGCTGTAATGTGTGACAAAAACATGAACGGGGGTCACTGGATGAAAGAGAATGAGTATTGAGGATGAAAACTGATGCAATTACTAGAGATTTTGTAATAAGGAGAGCTGCAAGTTTGTGCATTGGGGTAGAAAGTCATTCACTAGGGTAAGGAATCACTGGAGGGGAATGACTTTTTGTGGTTGTTTTTGGTAGCAGGAACTAGGGATGGAATTTGTTAGCTCTGATAACTTCAAGGTATATAAACAATGATGAGTATTGTAAGCAATCCAATTATATTACGTTCCACGAGGGCAGAGATCTTGTCAGTTTTATTTTTATTTGAATCTATAATGGAAAACATACCATAGGTTCCACACTATGGAGGTTTGAATGAGAATGACCTCCATGGGGTCATGTATATGAATATTTGGCCCCTAGTTGGTGGAACTGTTTGGTAAATAGTAAGAGGTATAGCCTTGTTAGAGGAGGTGTGTTACTGAGGGAGGACTTTGAGGTTTCAAAAACTCACACATTATTCCCAGTTAGCTCACTCTCTCTCCTTCCCCCGCCCCTCTCTGCCTTGTGCTTGTAGTTCAGATAAACTCTCAGCAACTGCTACAGCCTGTGTGCCTGCTAGTATCTGTGCTCATTCCCATGATGGTCATGGACTCTAACCCTCAGGAACCATGAGCCCCCAAATTAAATGTTTTCTCTTATAAGTTGCTGTGGTTATGGTGTTTTGTCACAGCAACATAAAAGTAACTATGACCTACACATACACACATGCACGCATGCACATACACAAACACACACACACACACACACACAAACACACACACGGTAAATTAATGATTTACAGATCATTTAGATCAGAAGAGCAATATTTGAAGAAATTAACATTTGGGAGTCATAAGTTCATGTTGACTTGGAAGTTTAGGAGGATAGAGGGAAGATAGTGAGCTTCATGCTAATGTCTACAATGGGGCGAGGGGGATTATATGTGGCAAAGTTGAGGAAGGAGAGACTGCTCTCCAACTGGACAGTGTGTTTTTCAGATGGAACTTTTCCAGGGGGTTCTTGAGTAATGGTTTAGACAAGTCATTGGGGGTAAAGAGCATCAGCCCATTTCTTCACCATAGGGTATGAGGAAATAAGTAATTTTGATAACCAAGAGTCTGTGGCAAGAGAAGTATTATTATATTTAAGGAGGACCAGCTTCAGGCAAAGACTCATAGTAAGGTAATACTTCAGGAAAAGCCCAAGACATGAAGAAATTTGATAATTATGAAATGGTAATTACATTCCCCTTACAGAGACTTAAGTGTTTGCTTGAAAATGCCAGTCTACAAGGTCAGAGGCAAATACGGGTTGCATAAGAAGTTGGGTGGAGGTTAGATGTGTTGAAAGGATAATTTCTGGAAATTAGACTGATGAAAACAAAGAGCAGAAACATTTGATTCTCTTTCCATGTGCTTTTTGTGGAAGAGTAGAAGATTGTGTGGTTTGGATAGTTACAGTCTTAGCAGTCACAAGTTTAAGTCTATACATCTGCAGGTGGTATAAGATGACATGAATGACATAGCTTATTTAAATAGATTTCAAAGATTAAGGGAATGAAAGACTGCAGTGGTCTCTAATGAGGTAAACAGGAGCAGATTATATTGGGTTTCATTTGTATGTCTGAAGGTTAGTGACATTGTAGAGAAGAGAAATCCTTAGATATGTATCATTAAAGCAATGTATCTGCTATTGCAAGAAAGTTAAAGCAAGAGGATTTAGAGAGCAGTTAGAAGAGGTTGCAGAAGTCAGGATGCTAACTTATACTAAAAGGAGAATGTCGGTGCAGAGAAGTGGACAAGTCAGAGGACATTTATATAGAAAAACTAAAGCTGTGGACTAAAGGATTTTTAAAAAAGACATTAACCATTAACAAAACAAAAACCAACCAAACAAACAACAGAAGCAAAACCCAGAAGAGGTTAAGAAAGGAACGGCAACATTGTTGAGTGACTCAGACATAAAAGCAGAAGAAGCAGATATGTAGCAATCTGTGAGGATCACAAATCAGATCTCAACTAATCCTCACAGTCACCCCTAAGGAGTTTATATTATTTTATTTTTGTGTCAAAAAAACATCTCACAAGTAAGTGACTATCCTGGCAAGTTTAGAATTCTAATCCACATCACTCTAATTCCAAATTTGAGCACCTGCAGTGGTTTTGGCTCAATTTCTGAGGCACTTTTAATGACGCACCACATGCCTATAAACAATTTTTCCTAGGAAAAGAAGGGACCCTCACTGAATGTATACATGGATTATAAGACCAATGGAAGCATAAAATATGGAAGCAAGTCAGCGTTGAGTATAAATAGAAGTAGTTGCCATGCCCCAGCTGCTGTTGTGGTGTTTTTGACGATGACTGAAGATGGTGTCAAGCCAGGCTGCACTTAGTCCTCTGTCACAAATCCCACTGCCTTGTCAATCAAAGTTGCATTGCACACAACTTTTTTTCTTCCTCATAAGCATTGTATTTTATTCCAAAGTTGCATATAGCTTGCTGTTTTTTTCCCTTGCCCTTTTTGATTTTACTGTATAATTTTTCAGTGTTTTTTTGTCTTTTTTATTACTGTTTTTATTATTGACTTGTTTGTATAATTAACTGACTTTCTCGTGTAGGTATTGGATCTGGAGTCAGTTTCCAGTTGAGCAATCAACATAAATTCAACATCCTGATATTATATTCGACTACCAGGTAAGGCTACCTGCTCCATGGGCTACCTGTAACATCAGCAATGGAATAATTCAGTGGGACACAACCTGCTTAATGTCTTTTTATTATATATGTTTACGTTTTTTTTCTTGCAGAAAGGAGAGAGATAGAGCAAGGGAAGGGCACACAAGTACAGTTAACAAGATGTTCAGTCTACAGAATGAAGGGGATGAGCAACAAGGAAGCCGCTACAGTGTGATTCCACAAATCCAGAAGGTGTGTGAAGTTGTAGATGGGTTCATCTATGTGGCAAATGCCGAAGCTCATAAACGTAAGCATTCTTTTAGTTCTTCTTCTAGGTGCTACTATGTCATTCTTGGCCAAATTAAAAAAAAATCATATTGTTACAGCATCAAAAAACAAAACAAACAAACAAAAAAACAAACAGATTTTAGATTTTCATCACTGTGATTTTTCTGGACATTATTTTCACGAGTGTTCTCAAATCTTGTATGTTAGGATCACAATGGAGATTCCTAGAATATTGTGGTCCACAGATTTGGCCTGTATGCTGGACATCTGGTTCTTATAAGCACCACAGAGTCCTGATACATCCCAAAGCTTGATTAGCCACATTTCTTAGTGTGGCTAATCTGTTTAGTTCTGCATTTTTAAATTACTAATGCTTTCTCTGCCTCTCATATATTCAAATAACTTATGCAGATAACTGAAAACTTGTTGGCTTATTCTTACCCATATTGTAGAGAGATGTGGGAATAGGATGTTATTTGAGTAGATTAAAGTTAATTAAATCAGATAATAATCTCCATATAATTTGAATAATTATCACTGACAATGTTGATTCAATATAACATTGCTATATCATTGGACCATGAGCCAGTATTATAACTTCCTTCTAATCCCTATGTACAAGTTAGAATATAAGTATACAATAAATAATTTATTATATATTGCTTACATATAAAACACATAATAATATAATGTGTTGAATTTAATTTACAATGAATTTATTTCTCTACCAATCTGTTAAGTACTGGGGGCAATTATACTTATAAATCCTGGATAAATTATTAATAAGAAAATAATAAATTATTTTATAAAAGGAAAAATTAGAAGCAAAATAAAAGGTAGATTTATTTGTTCAGTGAAACATTGCTGAGTTACCAATAATTGTAGAGGTCAGACACTGTATTTTCTGGTGGAGATATGACTGAAAAGTAAAACTGACAAAGAACTCACTTTTATTTAGTCTTCCAGATTGCTCCCAATAGCCTCCTGTAAAATTGATAGAAAAGGCAGGGTACTAGCCTAGTTCATAACAGGCTTCAGGTTCAATCTCAAGCATGATTGTGGGGGAAAATATGTAAATTGCAAAAATCATCTGTACCTACTTACTGAATCCACTCCATGAAGCTCTGCTAGATTTTCATTAAAAGTGAAGTGGTAAGACAGGAGACCTCTGAGTCCTTTGAGGCATGAGGCATGTGTTGATCAGCTGCTATGAAGGGGAATGGAACCCATGTTTCCTGTATCATTTTCTCAAGTGAAGCCATGGCTTCCTGTCAAGCAAGAGGATGAGAAATCCCCATGCCTCTTGTCCAGGCAGAGATTGACTGCCACCTGAGAGAATGGTAGAAGGGATCCAGTTTGTAGCAAGTGCTCTGTACAAAATAAATTTTTGTTTTCTGAATTTGTGGAAGGGAAGGAAGTTTTCACCGAAGACCTTTGTACCAGCACAGGGAAGAATTTAGTAGTCATGCTGGGACGCCAATAATGCTTCCCTTGTTTATTCCCAATAATGCTCAGGTGCATACCATCCTAAGATTGAAGGTGGCATATAAAACTGAGCCTGGTTCTCAACATGTAACCTGGGCTGGCTTTGAACTTATGGCATTTTTCTGCCTCACCTTACTAATTGTTGGTATTACAAGTGTGATCCACCACCCCTGATTGTGGAGATAATTTGAATTCTCTGTGTTGACATTAACTGTCACAACAGATGCCAAATCCATGAGTGACAGACCAGTTTGACTCGAATCAGTGTGATAGTGGCGCAGCACTTGCAGGAACATGCCAGCTTCTAATGATTGGTCCCCTTTACCCTGGTCTCTAACTGCTTTTCTAGATAAAACACCTAGCTCTAAATCTAAAAGTTCTGAGACAAAAAAAGAAACAGTGGCTGTACCTGTACTCCAAGCTTCTCAGAAGACTCTTGTAGGGAAATGGCTTGGGATTTTTTGATTATCCCAGAATATCAGTGATCTGGACCCTCCAGTAAAAGACAGAGATAAAACATTTGGATGAAAAAAATACACCCTGTTATGCTCAGATGTTCGAAGTAAGACCCTTGAAAGAAAGGGTCATGAGACACAGAATGTGTAAGGGAAAATTATCATGTCACAGATCGTTACTTTAAATGATTCATATACCTGAGTGTTATTGTGACTATTTCTTTATGATATCATCAAATTTCTGTGTTTGAAAGACTATTTAATAGAATTTTGTGGCATAACAATAAATAAATCCCAGCAATAAAGACAATTTGTTGTGTTTAAGTCATGTTAAATAACTTAATTCTTTTTTGTGCTATATTTAAATAGAATTATTTTTAGAGCAATTGCAAGTAATGTAAATTGTGTATTTTAACTTAAATTTCTTAGGACATGAATGGCAAGATGAATTTTCACGTATTATGGCCATGACAGATCCAGCTTTTGGATCATCAGGAAGACCAATGCTGGTTTTATCTTGTATTTCTCAAGCAAATGTAAAAAGAATGCCCTGTTTTTATTTAGCTCATGAACTGCATCTCAGTCTTCTCAACCACCCATGGATGGTAAGGTCCTAACTGCTGTGGTGACAAAGAAGTTATTTTTAGTGTACTTTCTTTGTGTGTGTTTATTTATATATGTGCATGCATGTGTGCGTGTGCGTGTGCGTGTGTGTGCGTGTGCGTGTGTGTGTGCGTGTGCGTGCGTGTGCGTGTGCGTGTGCGTGCGTGTGCGTGCGTGTGCGTGTGCGTGTGTGTGTGTGTGCGTGTGTGTGTGTGTGCGTGTGTGTGTGTGTGTGTGTGTGTGTGTGTAAGGTTTATTTTATTGTAACAAAACACCTAAGACAATAACTTAAAAAGAAAGAAGGGCATATTTTTGTCTCAGTTTTTAATTTTTTAGTTCATGGTCAATTCACAGTCTTGACTTTGAGCCTGTGCCAAAGCAGGTCATCATAGTATGAGCACGTGGCAGAGGAAACTTTTGTCTTGGAACAAAAAAGGAAGAGGAAGGGGCTGAGATCCTAGTATGGATTTCAAGGAACATCCCAAATGATCTCCCACAAGTCACCACCTCTTGAAAGTTTCACCACTTCCTAACTGCGTCTTGGGGTGGGGATCAAGTCTCTGACACACAGAACTTCAGGGAACACTAATTGGAATGATAGCATTCGTCTTTGAAGTGAACTACCATTCTAAAGTAAAACTTAAGGGTTTGATGGATGGGTACTAATAAATTTGGATTGGATATCTGTTCCCTAGTTGCCTTGCCTATTGTAGGAACAGTAGGAGAGTAACTGGATGTGGGTTTAAGAGTACCACTGTTGTGGTTTTCTCAACATCAAATATTATGCGTTAAGAATCATAAAAATATATAGATTGTTAGGGCTGAAGATGTAGCTCAGTGATAAAGTACCTGACTAATATGCAGGACCCCCAAGGATTTGGTCCCCAACACCACTCCAAATGTGCATCTCATAGTCTACTGCTTTAAATTTTATTTGAATAATGAATTTTTTTCAAAGAAAGCTGACATGAAACTCCATAGATAAACTGTTTATAATAGTCTCTAATTGTCTGTTATTTTTATGTGTATCTTCTTTCATTGTTATTATTATTTTGATTTCTTAAAAAGAGAGTCTCACGGTGTCACTCTGTGTATCCAAGTACTTGCTATGTAGACCATTCTGGCCTCAAACTTACAGAGATCTACCTGCTTCTGCCTCCCAAGTGCTGGGATTAAAGATCTTTCTTTTTTTTCTCAACCCAGGAAAAGATCTGCTGATTTTGTTTAAAATTCAGAGAACCAACTGTCTATCTTTTGTAATTTTCAAGTCACTATTTTATTTATTTCTACTGTTACTTTGGTTATTTCTTTCCATCTCATAATTTGGTGTTTGTTTTCCCAAAAACTACTGAGCTACATCATTAGCATATTTATTTGAAATCTCATTTATGTACTGAGGCTTTGGCCCCAAATATGCTCCTACCCCTGAAATCTTGTGTGTGTGTATGTGTGTGTGTGTTTAATATAGGTAGTTGTTGCTCTAGCTTGCCCTTTTGAACCGTATTTGCCATATCCCATACGTTTGGTACATTTTACCCCCCCCCCCCCGCTTTTTGTCCTTCTAATTTCTCCAGTAGCTCATTGTTTGTTTAGTAGCATGTTAAACCTATATGTTTGTCCATTTCTAACTTTTTATTGTTGCTATTTCCAGTTTTATTCTGTTGTAGCCAAAAAATACATGTGACTTTTTTGCTTCATTGTTATTAATGTTGAAGCTTTTGTAGTCTAACATGTAGTCTATTCAAGAAAATGTTCCAATCTATGATTGAAAAAAAGTGTGCATTCTGCAGCCAATGTCTAAAATGTTTTCTAAATGTCTCTTAGGTTTATTGTTGGCTGGTTAGGTTGATTAAAAGTGTTTTAAATTTTAAAGTGGATCCTTTGAAGGAAGTTTTTTTCAGGATGTACAAGAAGTCTGTCCCTTCAGTTTCCAGAGTTGAGTTCTAGGAAATAAGACTAACACTAAAGTAGTTAGAAGACAGAAGAGAAGATCACATATTTCCATGATTGCTCCAGACGATAGTACTTGAACTGATGGCGTTCTCTTTTCTTGCTCATAGGTTCAGGATATGGAGGCGGAAACTCTGACTGGTTTTCTGAATGGCATTGAGTGGATTCTGGAAGAAGTAGAATCTAAGCATGCAAAATGATGTTGCCTTTGGAGCTTGGGAAGCTGCAGGTCACGCAGGCATATGTGTTTCCTGCCCATCCTGTTCCCACCTCTCTGTAAGCAGGCTTTATCCTGGACAGCTACTTCAGCTGTGGTTCTGACGCTTTACCGTGAATCAGTTGCAAGTTTCAGTCCTATTACTTTTCCCCAAAATGAACTCTCACATTTTTGATAACTTTTATATTTTCTGTCTTTTTGAAAATATTAAATTCTGCAAAACAAAAGTTTGCGGTTCTCTCATTCCTCTCAGTTTCTCTTTTTGCTATCAAGGTTGCCCTAGTAGGAAGGAGTAAGCCTGCTTAGCATTCCATAGGATCTTTTTAGGGACTCACTAACTGGTTATCAGAAAAAGTTTCTAATCTATTCCCAATAGACACTAGTTATGAAAATTTCTCTAGAACTGTGTTAATATTATGACCACAACCTTTGTTCTTTTTTGAGAGACTAGAAAGAATATGTGTATGTGATAGCTGATATTTCTTCAGTGAAAATTAGTTTTTCCTGGATTTTGTCATGTTCAAATCATTTTGAACATGTGAGTGCTAAATTCTGGTTCATACTCCTACGTCCCAGGGATTTATGTGTTAAAAGCTACCTCACCAATTGCTTGCATTTTGCAGAGAAAATGGCCTAGCACCTCATTGGAACTGGAGGGTTTTGAAGTTATAGTGAGAAGAATATAAATGGCACTGTAACTTACATAAGATCATATTCTTTCTAAAATCCAGCTGACTGTCATTCCCATTTTGATCAGGTCCATGAGCTGTTTCTAGTGAAAGTCCTGCTTGTAGACTTCACAGCTGTGCTGGACCTCATGTGTCAAGGGAGTTGGACTAACTCATAGAGCAGAATTTTTCCTGAGATAAAATATTTACCCATGAATCCCATGATCTCACAAATAGGTTAAATCCCCTCATAAAAGCAGCTCCCAAATTGGCTTTTAAAGATCCCATTTGTTCCTAACTCTTAATATTATATACAAGGGATTAAATTCACCAGGTGTTTCAGAAAGGACAGATTGTATTAAAATCACAGTCGTGGTATTGTTCTTGTTTTGAGTGGGAGAAACAGAGAAACAGTGAAGTGGGGAAATCAGTTAACAATCTAAGTCCCATATCATTCTATGTCTAACTAGGAAGGACTTGAGACATGGGAACTGCAAATCCTTCACCCAAGTTAAAGAGTTACAAGTTTTTATACTATTAATTGAGAAATCAATTTCCTCAGGCTATTGAGATGACTCAGCAGGTAAAAGCCTAATGCCTTGAGTTAGATCCTGTGTTAGTTCCTTCCCTGTTGCTAGGATAAGACATCTTGGTCAGGCAACTTATAAGAGATAGCATTTAATTAGGAGCTCATGATTCCAAAGGGCTGGAGTTCATGGTCATCATGACAGGGAACATAGCATCAGGCAGGCAGGCATCATGCTAGAGCGGTAGCTGAAACCTCCCATCTTGATCCACAAGCATGAGGCAGAGAGAGAGAGAGCTAACTGGGAAATGGCCTTAGCTTTTCAAACCTCAAGATCTACCTACAGTGACAAACTTTCTCCAACAAAGCCATACCTCTTAACTTTCCCAAATGCATCCATAAACAGAGAACCAACCATTCAAATATATGAACCTATCGGGAGCGTCCTCATTCAAATCACCACACAAATCTCCTGAACCTATATTCGATGGTGAGAATCAACTCCCAAAAGTTGTCCTCTGACTTCTATATGCATGCAGCAGCATGCATGCATGTATGAACACATGTATACACATGTGCACACACACACACAGTAATAACTTTTAAAAAAGTCAGTTTCCTGGCTCCTGTTATGGTTCACTGGACTCTCATCAGTGCTGTTTAGAGGATGAAATAAATAAAACACAGCTAGGCACAGAGCCTCTGGCATTGAAATGACAGTATTCAAATTCCAGTGATATTAATTCTTGTCCACATGACAATGTAAGTTCTTTAAGTTCTGAATTTAAGTTTCCTAAAAATCCCTACAGAGTGGGGATCACTTTATTTACCTTGGAATTAAGTTTTGGCTCCACCAAGAACTAGATCTAGCATCTATCCACATACCAGTGGCTGCCTGGACAGTTCCTACTTTCTCTCCATACATTACAGCATCAATCTTCAGCCCTTTGGCCCCATTTCTCTGACAGATTTTGATTGTAGAGCAGGAATTATGAAGGACTTGCCTACCCTGTCTTGGCAGAGCTAGGCTGTCGACTTACCTGCTTCCAAGTTTTGTCCTTTTGGACAGCATTCTGTCTACAGTTGAAGCAAGGGACTTTTCTTCCCAAGGGATAAGTTTGCCACTAATTCAACCATCTCCAATTGGAGATTCTTCGATGCTCATCTTCTACTTGGAGTAGAATAGAGGATGCTATCAGGAGCTGACATGTCTCAATATCAAAAAATAAATGTTCATTTCTTTTGTCTTTTCTTATTGCAACAACAATCTTTTGTGACTTTATCTGTCCTATTTGAGCCTCTTGCTGGCTTTTATAGTGTCTTTTAGACACCTTGTGAGTTTCTAGTGTCTCATTTATTAAAGCATTTCCCAACGTGATGTCTACATACAGTAGCGTCACTATAATTATTTAATTAGTGATGACGATTATATCTTGTGAAACACTTTTTGTACTCTCATTTTCCCTATAATTACCATTATTTCATATTTACTCTGTAGTGTGATTAAGTTATTTTTGTCTTTCTTTCTCTGTAATGGGGTTATGTTGCCTTTATACTTCTGACTTTCAGAATTAGTCCTAAGCAAGTTTTCATGATATATGAGCTTTGGACTTTGCTGAAGTCTCAAAAACTTTCTTCTGCTGCTCTTCCTACTCCACTATGTACTTACATTTTCTACATAAGTGTTGTTAGTGATAGATACCTTAGTCATTGTCTTCATAGACTTTTAAATCAATTTGGAGTGGTGTATTAGTTACTTTTTGTTGATGTGATGAAGAACCATGACCAAAACTCCTTATAAAAGAAAGAGTTTAGTTTGGTTTTCAGTTTCAGAGAGAGAGGCCTATGGTTCCATAGTGGAAGGGAAGGCGTGAGAACAGGTGGTCAAAGTAACAGTGGACTAGGAGTGGGGCAAGGCTATAGACCCTCAAAGCCCACCCTCACTGACACACCCCCTCCAGC